>JASMMZ010000011.1:3987021-4064265 GCA_038502455.1 Anisogramma anomala | reverse complement strand
GGAGGGAGAGAGAGATAGAGAGAGAGAGAAGGCCTTGGGCCAGTTCAGTTAACAAGTGGAGGGAAGGGAGGAGGATGAATAGAGCTGGTCAGATGTCAGATGGGTCTGTAAGAGATGGAGATGGATGGAATTTGAAGATGGGCGTCGAGCAGCACAGCAGCCCCGGCGGAGGATGTGGACCACTTGGAAGAGACAGTGGTGAGGCAGTAGCGCGGTCTGTCCCTTGATGGGGTGGAAGTGGTGGTGTTGGCAACAAGCCAACAAAGTTTGGTCTCATCTCTGGGCCAGCTGGCCTGCCATTCTCAAGGCGACGTTGCGACGCGACTAGAAAGCTAGTTGGTGGTCCATACTACTCTAGCAGGGCAGCAATCCCCTGTACCCTGCCGTCTTTCGCTGTTCGTCTGGTACGTCTAGTAGTAGTGGGTCAGTGGGTCCTTGTACCTTGGGTCCTGAAGTCCAAGCACAGGTGCTCCAACTTCTGCTACTGCTACATCTTTTCGGCGCTGCCAACCAACACAGCTCAACACCAACAATGGCAGCAGCAATGACTCTGCCAGTCCTGCTGGTCTCTTTGACCCAGTCAATCTCCTCCACCCTCGAGGCTGCTTCCAAGATCAACTCAATAGATGTCCCGAGAGATGGCATCACCCTGCTCGACACCAAGAACGAACTGCTGCTCTCCTACCTGCAAAACCTGGTCTTCTTGATCCTCGTCAAACTGCGAAAGGCGCAGCAGGCTAACACAAGCGGGTTGGATCATGATCCCAGCCTCGATCATGAGGTTGTCAGAAAGCTGGTCGAGTTGAGGCTGTATCTTGACAAGGGCGTTCGCCCCCTGGAGGACAAGCTGCGCTACCAGATTGAAAAGGTCCTGCGCGCTGCCGACGACTCCGAAAGGAACGCAAAGGCCGCCGCAGCCGCAGCGGACCACCATTCCGAATCCGAGTCGGACTCCGACAGCGGCCACCCGTCCGATGAGGACGACGCCGCCGCCGCTGCCGCACCCAACGTTGCCGACCTGGCATTCCGCCCCAGTATGGGCGCACTTGTCCGACCTGCCACCGATGCCGCCACCGGAAAGTCAGCCAAGCACGCCAACGGCGTCTACAAGCCCCCCAAAATCGCCCCGACCTCCATGCCCACAACCGAGATGCGCGAGAGACGCCAACGAGGGCCCCTCAAGTCCGCCACCATGGATGAGTTCATTGCCGACGAGATGTCGAGCGCCCCACAGGCCCAACCCAGCATTGGCACCAACATCGTGCAGTTTGGCCGCAGATTGAAGACGGCGGGCGAGCGCCAGGAGGAGGACGACCGCCGCAACTACGAGGAGCGCAACTTTGTGCGTCTGGCCAAGGCCAGCAAGACGGACCGCGCCAAGCAGACTGCTGTGGATGCGCGTCGGGGCCGCATCAACTATGGTGGCGAAGAGTTCAGAGATCTCAGCATGGGTGTGGACCGGATCAACAGGATGACCAAGAAGAAGGATGGCGGTGGCACGAGGGCGCTCCTGGACAAGAGCCGGAAGAGGGGCCCCGAGACGACAGATGGCCCAAGGGGCACCGGGAATACTGCCATGGGCGAGAGGTACGAGAAGCGTCTCAAGACCATCAATGGAGGAAGAAGGGACCGCGGCAAGGGTCGATAGATTTGCATACAATGCCAGTCACCACCATCGACCATCATCAATCGAGACACCTCTTACCTTCGCGCACTATACCTTTTCCGGCCCCATCGAGTGCTAGGTGGCATCCAGTCCGAATGTGCCCCATGGGGCACACTGCGCCAATCCAAACCAACCACTCTTGTCCTGCTGCTTAGGCATCGGACGAAGGACAAGCGCCCACTCGTTCGTTGATGCTGGAGGACTTTTGGCAGGTGGGTGGAATTGGAGGCGATCTCCCATTCCCGGTCTGTAAAATATAAGGGGTCATGACTTAAAGCTAAAGGGGAAAAAGAGAAAGAATTTGTTATAGGGATTACATTTTTGTAAAAACTAAATAAACTGACTTCTTGTTGGAACAGCAGCCAATTACAGTACAGCCAAGTTGACTGTATTGACTGCAAGTCAATTGCAGTGTGGTGCCCAATTCGATGTGGGGCACGAGCCAAGCAATTGCCCACACAAACTAATGTGCAGACCGGCTAGCGGTCTGCCAGACTTAGAACAATACATCCACCACTTGACCTTTGCAATACTACCTGTTACTTCGACCACGATTCAAATCAACAACGTTACAACGTCTAAAAATTTATCAACACTGACTAGTGCTTGACGGCAAGTTAAGCATAGATGAGTTAGGTAGGAAAAGAAGCTACTTTCTAGTTATGTTTTGTGTAATTATAAGGTAGAGGAAAATTTCTTGTTAAAAGCCCTTATAAATTGCGTTAGTTGTTACAGTAGTAAGTAAGGAAGACTTCTTGGATTGCGTTAGCTTTCACGGCAGATTGTAAGTGGCTATGTTATCGCTATTAATACTATGAAGATATTTTCGTTGAATCCATCTTAAAGAAAGTGTTGAAATTAAACACTAAAGGTTTCAAAACTACTAAGCAAATAACACCTAAATTGCTTAGTCCCTTGACAAACACGTTTAGATTGTTACGTTAAGATCAATGTTTAATCCTACGCAATATATTGTCAAGTTACAATGAAATAAAAAACATATCAACCTCATAAATAAATTGTCAAGTTGCAGTAAACACATAAATCTTACAAGACGGATTTTCAGTTGCAATAAAATAACAAGCACTCTAATTCTGTAGGATAGATTGCTTAGTTATTGTAAACAAGTTCATCTTATACGATGGATCTTTAAGTCACAACAAACAAGTTAATTACTAAGTTGTAATAAACTGTAACATTATGTTTAAATTATTTCATCCATACTTAAAATTGAAATTAACGTTAATTTGACAGCTGTTGGAATAGCAGTCAAATGCAGTACAGCCAAGTCAACTTTACCTGCAGTAAAGTTGATTGTATGTACTGCAAATTGACTGTAGTTTGTGGGACTGCACTGCAAATGCAGTGCAGTAGGTGCCCACTTCAAAGTGGGGCACAAGCCAAAGTGTTTGGCCATACAAATTACTGCGCAGACCGGCTAGTGGTCTGCCAAACTTAGAACTTACAACTAAGACTTTCAACCAACATCAATGCAGCACCGGTTACTTCGACCACAGTGATTCGAATCGACTACGTTGCAACGATAAAGGCCTACCAACAACAGCCAAATTATTAAGATGGCAAAAGATTAAGACAAAATAATAGAGACCAGGGTGTTTAGTCCCCTTTTCGCGAAATCCTACGATAAAGATCTATAGTGTAAGGAAGTTAACAGAATTTTGACAAAAAACACTTAACCACTTTATTGGCTGGTATATCCTTAATTCAAATATTGGGGAAAACTTCAGTTTCGGCGTTTAAGTTTTCCAATGATTTTATAAGTTCTTTAATGACTGCATCATTAATATATAGAAAACAGTCCAAAGAGCATTCAAAATTAAATTGAATGTAAAAATTAGTAGATGGGGAGGTGGGGAGGTAGGAGTTTAAACGTATCCGGGTACTTTTTGAAAAACGTTCTATTATGTATTAGACTACGTACGTCAAAAGTATAAAGTTTTGGAACCCTTCGTTAGGACTTATCCAACCTAAAAGTAATATTCGAACCGTTTACAAACTTCGAAAGTGACTAAAACACAACTTTTAAAGCGCCTCCACAATGACTTCACGTCCTAAAAACAATATCAAAACCGTTAAGCAAATATTCACCACGGGTACAAAATACATTTAAAAGCGTTACAATATATTTCGCCACCGATTTACACAATATTTAAAACGCTTACCATATCAAACCTCATATACTATCTTAAACTTCACAAATACACTTTCCCCCCTCTTTCACTCCATTTACCATACCATATTTATCTTTCCTTAATCGTTTGAAATCACACTGATTATTTAAATTACTATTTACAACATTCAAATCTACTACCTACTTAATTAATATAGCGTTTATAAAATGTTCAGCGGTTAAATTAAAACGTCTGACTAATTTTAATTACGTTTCATTTACATTTAATTTATATCAATAAACTTTAAACGCCTCACTTCAAACGTTTTACTACGCTTTGGTTGCTTTTTATTTATTTATTTTATGCTTTTATTAAAATCGTATTATTTTATATATCTTCATTTTCCATTTTATACCAAAACTCCTTTAAACAAAATATTCTAAAAGTACGACAATCTTAACTATTACGTTGTATTAACTTTTATATAATTCCAGAAATTTCAAAAAGCGCTCAAACCAACTTTCAAAACGCTCGAATACATTATATGCTTTTATAAACATGAATCTATTTAAAACAGCCTTAAATGAGACTAACAAATACCTAAACCTCTTATTTTAATATATAACGCTTCCAAAAAGAACATTTTCCATATTATTAATTTAAAAATGTAATATAATAACATTAAGACGCTAGCGAAAAAACTTAAACCCTTAAACAGCAAATACGCAGTCTATAAATGTGATTTTTTGCTATTAGGAAAAAAAGACTCAAACGATCAACATATTCGATAATTTCCGAAAAACTCATCTAACTAAACGTTCCAAATATGGAATACAGTATATAATTCGATTTCCAAAATACTATAGGTATAACTACAAAACGGAAAAATTAATATATTCGGTGGTAAAACTGGCTGTATTATAAAAGTCTTATTTACTATAGCTTAACATTATAAAATACCAAATTAAGAGGATAAAAAGTGTTATAAGTAAGCTTTATAGAACTATACCAATTAGCAGAATATAAAAACAAATTATTAAAGTACTACGAAAAAAGCGTTACAATATTTTACGTATATAAAGTTCAAAACGTTTCGAAAAACTAATCGCGCCCCAAGAAATGCAGATAAAGTTCAAGGAATCAACGGAAAAGAAGGAAAGGTTAAAAAAGTTGTTTACTACTCTAGTCGAATATAATCCTTTTTTAGAATGCACTTTTAAAGAGAAACGAAGACCAAAATACTCTCCAGATATAATTAACACCCTTTTCAGCTGTATTAAAAGCATCTTAAATAAGGAAACCGGCTTTTCCGAAAATAATATAAATGGCATCAAATAACAATACAAACTTTACGAACCGATACCTATTAATTACGACCTTTATTACCATCTTTCGTTATATCGGTTACTTCTTAATAAAAACGACCTTATAAAGCCTACTACCTTTGTTAAGCTATAGGAAAAAGACGAAAATTATAGTAATAAACCTTACGATATCCTCGATAATAAAATCCGTATGATATTAAATACTTATAAAAACCTTGATATTAAACCTTTCTAGTTTTATGTAATCTTATTTGGTATACGAACTATATAAGCTAAAAATTGGTATATTGTGGATATTACTATATACCCTCATAGATAGTATACATAGGGAAAATAGTAGTGCACTGTATTGCAGGGTACACTTCTACAGAGTGCACGATAACGTATCACGCTGCAGGCTGCAGGCTGCAGGCTGCACTCTTGCAAGACGCAAAATGCATCATGCATGGATCGGTCTGGAATGGCTATACCAGACCAAATGGCAATACATGAATCGGTTTGGAATAGCTATACCAGACCGAATGGTAATACGTGGAGCGGTCTAGAGTGGTACGCTTTGGGCGAAGACTTACAAGCCCTTACCCATAGTGTATACCTCTGAATGCTTCTTCTTTACATTATCATCTTTTATTACTACAATACCAATTTTTCTAATTACTTTTTTAAATACATTATTTTCACGTAAACCTAAAGGTTTGAAACCTTACCAATATTAATTAGTAGCCGATTCAGTTAAATATAAATAACTTAGGAAAAAAAAGATAGATATCATTTAAATATTCATAACGAGATATTCTAACGATTATAATTGTTTGTACTTTAACATTTCGTTTTTACAAAAATTATATATAGATGTATACAAAGACTATAAAAACTAAGTAACCTTCAAAAGGATAACTCTAATATAATACCATTAACTCTTATTTAACGCTTTATTTACTAAAAGCTCTATTACGCTATTATTAACCCTTATTTGGCGTTTTAATATATCCAGGCACTTTTTGAAAAACTTCCTATCACGTATTAGGCTACGTAAGCCAAATTCACTAAGTTTTGAAACCCTTAGTTAGAACCTATTCAATTTTCGATAATTTAAACCATTCTCCCAATTTAAAAGAGGATATGGTTACACTATTCATATCGATCGCTTTAATAAGAACGGTTACATATAAAGTAACTAAACCGCCCATTTCACTAAGTTCGGTTATAAGACGCTAATCCGGATCGATTACCGGATATCATTTAAATACTAGATTATACAATTACACTTCTGTTGCCCTATCCACCTTTCTTTCGTCCGCTCTATATATTTTAATTTTGACTATGCTCGCTTTACATATTTTAAATTCAATACTCATAACATTTAAATTTTCCTAATTACTTAGTTAGTATAACGTTACCTCACGTTAATAAACCTAATTTAAAACGCCTAATTAATTTATAATTACTGTTGGAATAGTATTGCATGCAATGCAATAGGTTAACTTTACTGTTTGTAAAGTTGACCGTACTGCAAGTGCATTGATTTGTACGGACTTACCGCATTGGATGTAAGTTAAGTTCAGTACGCTGCACTTCACTCTAAGGCACGAGCCAAGAAATTGGCTATATAAATTACAGTTCAGACTGGCTATCGGTCTGCCAAACCTAGAACAATACATCCATCATCTAACTACTACAATACTACTGTTACTTCAACCAATCAAATCGACAACATTGCAACGTCTAAGGCCTACAAACACTGATCAGTGCTTTCCTGATAGGTTAAGTATAGATAAGCCAAGTAAAAGAAGAAGCTACTTTCTGGTTACGCTCTAAGTCAAACAACTGCTAGGGTAGAGGAAAGATTCTTGCGAAGGGCCTTTACTGTTGCGTCGGTTTTTATAGCAGTAAGTAGAAAAGACTTTTAGGCTGCGTCAGTTTTTATGGTAGTTTAGAGGTAACGACGGTATTTCTATGAAAAACACCAAGAAATCTTTATTGGTCTTTTTTAAAGACATTAAGATTAACTCTTAAAAGTTTCAAACGATAAGTTGGTAAACGGCTAAGTTAATACTACTACGGGTATTACTACTGTAAAAAAAAAAATCCCTACGCTAAACAACTTTTTACCTTCACCCTCCACCAATAATAAACAACCTCCAACCTTACCCTTTATACCAAACCTTTGCCCTACTTCACTCTTTTCACTTCCCACACCACTCCAATTGTTAATTTCGCTGCTTTGAACGAAAACACCAAATCGCGCCAAAAAGTCTATGTTGTGCGACCTCACGCTAAGTTACCAAGTCGCCAAGTTTCTACGCGACTTTATGCTAAAACACCAGGTTTCCTACGCCCAAAACCACTAAGTTTCTCGCTCTACAAATCTTACATAAGTTAAACTGTTAAAATGACTTTAATTTAAAAACAAATAAAAAAGTTAAAACCCTCGAAACAATCTTTGTTAACCATTACAACCAATAACTTTAGATTACGAATGTTAACGAAACCTTGATTAAAACCCACTTAATCAACTACATCGGCCAGTACATTATCAAAACAGATTTTGGTGAAGAGTTCGGCCTCGGCGTCCATGCCTTCTAAGATTTTTGTGAGTTCTTTAACTACTAGACTCTTAATATGTAAAAGATAATCCAACTCTTTGTTAAGGCCAAGCTGAAGAAGAACGTCATACATCGTGGTATCTATATTCCTAACAGAACAAAAATGGAACTAGCGAAAACTTTTTTTAAGCTAACTTAATAGGAAAATTACCCTTAAAATTCCAATCTACAAGATCTTCAGAGAAAGGAGAAAGTCATTAAAAGAGCTTAACGCCTACACACGCGCTTTAATGGGCTGCCAACTTACCCCTGGCTAAATTAAGCCTTTTTACGAACTGGCAATAAGGAACTTATTAACCTGTTCGAAAATTTAATACCCCTACGTGACAACGCGAAATACGCCCTTAGTGGCAGCAAGGTACGTAAAGTAACAGTCGCTAACGCATCTAAAGGTATTAATATTAACGCTCTCAACTAATTAATTAAGCAAAATCCTTAAGCATCCTAAAACCGTTAAATACATATCGCTCCTTAACAATTTCATCGCCAAAACCCTTATAAACCCTTTCCCTTTAAATTCGTCTACTACACGCGCAAACCTACCACAGGCCCTATTATAGGACTTTACCCTTCAGGTTAGACGACTATCAATTACCCACAACACCGTGTTTCGAAAGCTCTAGAGCTTAAAACATTAAAAAACACCATTTAAGGTTGGGATAACTATCGCGATATTTCTCCAAAATCTGTTAAAATGGTTAATATTAAATACAAACTTATAACGGACTTCGATAAAATCTAAAATAAAACAAAAAAGTATGACAAAAAGCCTTATAACCTCCTCTATACCAAGATAATATCCTTTCTAAATATCTGTAAGTAAATAGAGGTTTCACCCTCTAATTTTTACTTATTGTTTTTCGAAATCCTTACAGGTTAAGCCAAAGATTATTACTTAACCATTTTAACAAGCCCCACCACATTTCGTGAAATCTATGATAATATAAAAGGCTACTTCAAATACGACGTCCACCTTGCGTAATGCTATACAAATTGGGTTATAACAAGGTAAACTATAATAATAACAAAAAATAGAAAGGAGGAATTACCAATAAATATTCTTAATTAAATGTTTAATAAATTAATAATGTGTTAAAAGGTAATGGAGAAGGCATATGTTGGCAAAGTCACACTTGGAGAGTAGGTACGGGCAACGGTTATGTGTGTTAGTAAGTTCGAATACGCCTTATATCGCCCAGATACCACCTACGAATACTTTTTTAACCAGTTATATTCCTCGTTTGCCACTGTAATAACGTGTATACCAAACTCGCTCGGTATGTATTCCTAAGCCGACAATTTCCTCAACGTAAATAAGAAAGACCTTTCGGTAGTTAATTACGTTGACCGAAAGTACGAGCGCCTATAACACCTAAGATTAGGCCTATCGACCATAGCTTTAGACTAAAAGTAATACCCACGTTAACGCCAACAAGGCCAAGATTTAAACGAAATTGCTAACCACCAACACTATCATCGTAATAATGGCAAGAAATGTGGGGTTTATAGTAAGTCCGGTTACTAGTCAACTCGACACCCTCTTTATAATCGTAATAACAAAAGGGTAGTATATTACGATTAATATCCAACTGCTTTTAAATAGGACTACTTAAATTAAATCGTAAAATTCGAAGGTGACAAGCTAATTAATAACGCCAACATCCCCAAACAAATTAAATGGTATGAAGAAGATACTACTCCTGATAAATCCTATTAACTAGATGACCACGCCTTCCTATACAGTGTAAATAGTAAAGACCCTTACCTTTTCCTTAACCAAGCCCCTAATCCCTTAAACACCTTTAACCTTTGCAATCGTTATGCGGACCACACGTTTTAAGGTATTATGCTAGATATAGGGGCAATAAGGTACTTAATAGGAGGATATTTGCAATACGTAGCATTGTGGAGAGAAAATACTATAGCTACTAAAATCAATTGTTACGACGCGTGCAAGGCCAAAGTTAGCTTCGGTCTTAACGAATAACTATATTTATTAGGAATAATAGTAGTTTAAACTGTTATAAGCATAATCAAGTTCCATATCCTTCAGTTTCCTACCTCTTTTCTTCTTTATTTGGAAAATATAAATACTCTCAACGTTAATGTTAATGTTAATGCAGACGAGCTAATCAAAAACGGCTAAATTTTTTTACTCTCTCTTAAGTAGGGGCACATATGGTTTTATCTTTAAGGTCCGGAAGTAATGGTATTAAGTCTGACAAAGCCGGAGATACGTTAACTACACTGGTGTTTTAACCATCTTATCGTTAACAAGTTATACAAAGTTTCAAAGTTAACAGAGAATAACTATATGGAATACTCGGCCTTAAAAACTATTAAAAGACTTTTTACTACTGCAAAACATATACTCAAGCCCCTCGGATATTAAAGTTTATGTTAAAAGATGATAAGAATTTCAACTATAAGATCTTCGTTGATATATTTTATTTAAATAATCAACTTGTCTTTTACGTCGTTAATTCCGCAACTTTTTTTTATGGGGCTAAGTTTTTAAAGTCCCTTTCGGCAAAAAATACGTAGGAAACGCTAAGGATACTTTAAATTAATATGTAACTAAGCCTACTTAACGTTGTCGTTTACGATACTGGTACCAATTTTACAGCGGCGGAGTTTTAGGAAAATGCCAAAATAATAGGTATTCAATGTAAATACATACCCGTAAAAGCCTATTAAAGTATTGGAAAGGTTAAAAGGGTACACGCCCTATTTAGCCAAGAATATAACATTTTTACGTTCAAAATCAGAAGCTTTACAGATCTAGAGGCATGTTTACAAATGGCAATAAAAGGTCCAAACGATATTATAGGCCCTAATAGCTTAGTGTTAACGCTTTTAATCTTTGGAAGGTACCCACGTCTAATAAGTAAATCTCTGCCCTCGGCAAGTACTTAAAAACGTGCTGCGGCCTACAAAAAAGCTTTAAGGGAACTACGAAGAAAATCGGCACGCCACTAAATCAATAATACCCTTAACACCAGGAACGGCCTTTTAAAGATCGACGTACTTGCTTTGCTGTTATAAAGTGAAGTCCTCGTATAGCAGGAGCCGGGTGAATGAGAAGGGCTATATAAAATATCAAGTATTATAAACTCTAAAGTAGTTGTTAAAACTGCTAATAGTCGTAAATCTTTTCGAACTACCTAAATGAAGCCTTATATTAAAGATACTGAAAATATAGACTTTTGAGCCTTTTAAGTAAAGCGACCGAGTTAGCACGAACCTACTTTACCTATTATTAATTAACCAATAAAACGCTACCAACGCGGGCGACCCCTAAAGAAAAAGAAGGAAAATATTAAATAAAAGGAATACATACTGGTCCGCATTTACAATACTATTTGGGTAACAAAGAAAGAAAAGGATAACGAAGACTTAATAATAAAGCTTAGGGTATAAGGAATTATCAAAACCTTCGGAAAACCTTTTAAAAAAATCGATAGGGTCGAGATCGATAACTTATTAACTCGAGAAGTTGTATAATTTGTATTGAAACCCGACTTTAACTTGTAAAACCCAAATGTTACGATTTTTAAGTTAAGGTTTATTCATAAGGCTAAGGGTAAGACTAAGGGGTTTTCGTAAGAAAAGTTAAGACTAATTACTCAAGGATACGAGAATAAAAGTAAGGACTTATTCCTTACGTAATAGCTAACGATTTAGAAGATTAGCTAGTGTTTAGTAGTTACTTTAGTAGTGAATTTACTAGCTAAAACTAAAGGTAAGCTTATATTTAATAACCATAACATTATGTAAGCCTATATATAATTAGTACCGGATTTGTAAAGGATTATACTATTGAAACTTCCGTAAAAGCTACGTGTCATTTACCTTTGAGGAACGGTAATACGGTATATTAAACCACTATATGGATTGGCTAAAATAGGTGTTTACTGGTTTTTAACCTACCAGTCGCATTTTAATTCCAGACAAGCGATAAAGTTTTTAATATACGATCCGTATTTACTAGTAACGTAAGAAAAAAAACTTCGACATGGTAGGTATACAAACTAACGATACCTTTTTAGTCGAAATGGTTGGCTTTGTGACATTAAAACGACAAGGGATCGAAGACTTTAAGTTCTGAAATTATAAGTCGGTAACAATATTAACGGAAAACAACCAACTTATTTTAATAGATCGTTAATCCATATATTTAATAGTGATACCAGCTTAAGCCTTCGCTAAAATTGCGAGGGCTCTATTTTTATAATAACCGAAAGGATTGATGAGGCTAATGCTTAACGGTACTTGGAATAATGTACATAGGGTAAATATATTATTAATTCAATGCCAACCGAAAGCCTCTTACGATTTATCTATTACGGTATAAATACAAATACTAACGGATAAAGACTTTGACCGATTAAATAAAAGATTAAAGTGACAAAGGCGAAACCTAAACAGCGGAATTAATACGGTGTTAATCTATTTTTAAAGGCTAAGTTGATCATCTTTACGGACGGTTTTTTTGTAAATAACATCGACTTGTCTTTACAGATAGGCTTTTTAATAACCATCGTCAACGAATATAAGCGGAAAAATCAGTTTAGCATTATTGGAAATCTAATTTACTGGTTTTCTATTAAGTGTAAAAGGATTATATGAAACGTATTAGCTGTTATGACACGAACTGCAGTTGGATCCTCTGACGCTGCATGTTCCCCACTACGCTTACAAAGCACATTTCCCATGTACGGCACGGCAATTGGACAACGGATGACTCAGCAGAAGTCACGTGACCTGGATCACTTGGATCACCTGGATCACCGGCTCACTTGGATCACTTGGATCACCACCAGTGATCCCGCAAACCTCATACTGGAGCACCCCCAGTATGGGTACCAACTGAAGGAACTAGATATAAGGACATGGTCATCACCACCTTAGATAGCTTCATTAGATAGTTCTTCAGTTGTCAATCTAAGTATTCAGTCTACACACCTGAATAGCCTAACGGCTTCTGATCATCACTCGAACACAGTCTTGATATTGCACCTTTGTTACCTCTGCTACCTCACTGCTAACATAAACCCTCTGAACACCTTCTACATACTCACGGGTATTTAGTGTGATCATTACATTAGCATTAAAAATTTCCGGTATAATAACGGGCTTTAACGTGGGTATAATATTGTAAAAGACCGTTAACCTTATTACCAGGTAATTAAAGATTCATCTTATTCTGATAATAATCTATATCGACTTAAAAAGCCTTTTCGAATACTTTTTAAAACTTGGAACCATTATTAAAAAGCGTTTGATAGTCGACGTGATAGTACTCTGTAAAGCCTACGAAGGGAGGGGGATTAAGAAGTTCCTATAAATCGATGGCAAAGATAATCCCGCAAATGCCATTACGAAGGCGGTACCAAATAAAGCCTTAGAAAGGTTTGTAGATAGTAATAAGCTAATTATATATATAGAGATCTACGTGAATAAGATGCCCGGAAAACTCAAGTCAAGTGACGACGGAAAGGGATATATTAGCAAACTGAAAGACTGCTATGGAATTGATAATGGTAATCTGTTTAAGTGGCACAATTAAAGTTAAGGCTTACGAAATTCTATAAAGGAAGAACTTTTTGTGGGAGTCGATAAACTTGGACCTCGGAGAAACGGAGAAATTAAGTCTAAATAGGGTCAATTTGTATTCAATTGAGTGCAATGTAGTAGGGAAGTTAACTGGAATCAACAGTAGTCTGATTAGTTGACGAGGATATAATTTAATGGTAACCGGAAAAGATTGGTTAGTCATATTGAAGTACACGTACAAACTAAAAAGACGTCAGTGTTGGAATAGTATTGTATGTAATGTAGTAGGTCAACTTTATTATTAGTAAAGTTAACCGTACTATAAGTTTATTGTTTTATACAGACTTACCGCATTGGGTGTAAGTTGAGTGTAGTATGCTGCACCTAACTTTATGGCACGGGCCAAGCAATTGACTATACAAATTACAGTGCAGACAGGCTAATGCTCTGCCAAACCTAAAACAATACATCCACTATCTAACCACTGCAATAATACTGTTACTTCGACCAATCAAATCGACAATGTTATAACGTCTAAGGCCTACCAACGATTACATTTTGTTTTACATATTATTAAAAATATATTCGTACTAATAAACGTTAGTAAACCCTTTTTAACCACTTTAATTGTTTCATTTACTTTACTTTCTCCTTTTATAGATACCCAAAATTACCAATTTAAACCATTTTTATATACCAAGTACGTACAAAAACCACCATACCTAACTGCCCCGAAACACCTACAATTATAGCCCCAAACCAACAATATTGAAGGAAACAAACGTTTACTTCGATAACCTAATTGAATATATAGGAATTAAAAGGCCATAATAAACTAAATAGACTTAGATTTTGAAAATGATATCATTGATTCGCTAATTAAAAAACTAAAACCCTATATCGTAAACACATATATCTTAACTATAATATTCCATTACTAAAAAAAGAAAATCCAACAATCTAATTTATTAAATAATTTCTATAAAAACTTTTCCAATTGTACGTTTGATATATAGCAAATGGTAAATCCTACCATTACTAAAGTTTTACTGATCCAATTAAAAATCAAAAAAATATTGATACCTTGAAATTTAGGAATAACCGTTTAATAAAGACCTTATTCGAAATAATATAACTCATTGACGTACCGGATTAAAAAGATAAATATTTATATTGAAAAGAATTTATAAAAGGGTATTACTTTACGAAGTAAAAGAAACTGTTATTAAAACGACGGGGACGAAATGTAAGACAACTTAATCCTATACTTATACTATAAGTAAAGAGTAAAAGCTCTAAAAAAGAAAAACAAATATAATCTTTATCTATTATATAAGTATAATACACCCCTACGCCGGTATACATTATAAAATGAAACCGAATACCAAACTACTTTCCAAACGATGGAAATAACCCGCTCGGCCGAAACACCGAAAACAACCCGATAAACCATAAAAAGATCGGCCAAAATATAGAAAACAGCCCGCCCTAGGAATTAATGAGCGGCGTAAAACGCTAATACGTGCTTTACGAACCAATATCCGCCAACCATAATCCCTACCACGACCTCTTACCACACCGCTTTCTAACTAATAAAAAGTATCTTATAAAGCTTACGAAATTCGCTAGGTTTTCAAATAAAAAAGAAAACTATAACGTTAAACCGTACGATATACTTAATAATAAAATACAGGTGATACTTAACATATATAAAAGATAGGATATTGAACCATTAAATTTTTATACTATTTTCCCCGATATATTATCCGCTTAAACTAAAAAATATATATATATACCACTTTACATAAATAAATACATTGATAAAATGTTATAACCACTATAAATTTTACTTCGATACAAAGATTAATTATGAACTTTACGATAAGATTTAAACTACTAAGATTTGAATATTCATGAAAAACTAATAGGAAAACACCGATAAAAATTTATAAGTAATCTTTATCGCTTTGTTAACTAACTTCTGAAAATACTAGATAACCCTTAAATTGGAATACAAAGGTAATAGACTATTTATCTAAGTAATACTAAAAGCTTGTTGTAAAAACCCAGATTTTCACCTTATTCTTTTTAAACTAAAAAAAGAATTAAAAGCCTTTTATACAAACCTTAAAACATCGTTTAAAACCTTTATATGCCGATAAGATAGCCTCGAATCAGTATTCATAACTGATAAAACCAAAGGCAAAGGCTAAATTACCAAAACAAACCTTACTAAAATTATTGACCACGTTTTAAATCGAAGATTAAAAGTCTACCTAAGGCAAAACAAACGCTCAAAGTATAGGTATTGAGAAAGGAACCTTAATAATAAGAAATAGAGATATTCGTTCGGAAATAGGCGAAACGTACCGCAGCTATAATAATACTTAAGAAAAGGTATACTAAGTTTTACGGGTTTGTGAAAACGGTATATCGTATATGGTAAAATCGGCTACTAATTTACAAACCACTCCGTTAACGAATAATTTCGCATTAAACGATAATTTAAGGCTGAGAATATATATAAGAATCGGATAAAATTCAATTTTTAAATATACGTAGCCGAATGCGAAAGTAGAGATAATAAATTCGACACCTACTTTTACGAAAATATATTCGGAAAAAACGACCCTAAATATAATCATATCTACCTATTAGCGCACGACGATAAGACCGCCTAACGCATTTTTGCCAGCTTATAAGACATTTCTTTTATATTATTGCAGGCTTGGATTACGTAAACAAAATGCTTAATGCCTATATAACATCGTAATTTACGCTTTTTAATAAATACGGAAATATGTTTTAGTGTATTATACCTAACATTAGTGTAATTGAAATCTTGAAGACCGGGAAATAATAATTCGACGCGTTTACGGCGAAGTTTTCGAAGTTTTAGCTAAACCGAATAAAAAAGCACCGAAAGATTTTATTGAGTAAAGATAAGGTATTATCGTTCGGAACAGTCGTTATGAATACGCGTTTCGGACCGATTAAATTTTACATAATGGATTTTAAAATATCGTTTCTACTTTTATTAAACAATATAAATAAACTCTGAATTAAGGTCCTAAATACAACCAACTAATTTGTCTACGCCTTAAATAACATATCCGTACTACTTCAACTTAAATTTGGCCACTTATAGGTTTTTCTTAAAATAATTACAATTAAGGTTATTTACTTAACTTAACCGGAGTTACGGAACTCATACCGACGATTCGAATACCCGGTTACAAACCAACTTTTACGCCTGCTTTACATCGTAAGATATACGGATATAGGAAAAAATGCACTTAAAGCTATCGAGAAGTTTTTCTATAAGTATCAGTTACACCTACAGGCCCTACAACGGTTTGAATTTCGCCCTTAAAACGATATAGACTTTAATTACGAAATAATTGTTAATATTATATATTCAAATAGTTAACCGATCCTCTACGCCATCGACGCGGCAATATTATTTCAAACCATAAAATTTACACTAAACGCTTCCGCTATAAATTATTAGGACGCTCTAATTAGCTATTAATTTAATGTCTACTTAAGGTTCCTAAATTAGATTACATATAACGTTAACATAACCTTTGATTTTACCGAATAATGTATTAAAGCTTAGATAACCGGCAATATGTGTAAAAAAAATTTAACAAAAGCTTTATAGGGTATTAGAAAGTGTAAACGGTATTATGGACCGTTTTAAAAAGAGTATATGGTATTGTCGAAAAAGCTAAAGAGAACTAATTTTAAAAAATACATCCTTTAAATAATGGTTAACGCTGTTAATAACATTTTTAACCAAAATAGGTTTATCCTTACGCTCCTTATTTTGAGTGTTTACCCGAGGATCTACACAGACTTTTTCTAATTACTATTTAAAGTTTAAAAAGATAATTATATAAAGAAGGCTATAGCGGCATTACGATTTCTACGGGCTAAAAACGACGTGTTTGAAACGTTATCTACAAAGAATGTTCCATATAAAACTGGAGTTCAAAATCTATTAGTACAATCTAAAGTTTTAGTTTAAAGGACAAAACCTAAATGAACTAACCATTAAAAGATTAACGGGTTTAAATGTTATAATATATTTGTTAATTTACCGAATAGTATAAGTTCGTTTCATTTTATAATGGTACACGAATATAAAAGAGAAATAGAAAAAAAACCGGACCGAGACCGTAGGACGAATAAAACCGCCCATAAAATACCCCCTAAAACGACGAATTTAAAACGAACATAACTTTAATTTTAACCCTGGAATACGATTTTGGCCCAGACGCACCAAATAAAAACGGCCTGTTTATGCCAACCCCACGAAAACCTCGGTGCTGAAAACGCCCCCTCAGCTTAAAACCCAAAAAAACGCCTTAGTAAATTTACTACAAACTCCTTTATTACGTAAAAGAAAATTACAAACCGCGAGCTTAACTTAAAATTTCGCCACAAAGGTATTATTACTACCTTAAGTACCTTATTCGAATGATTTACCTGAACAAAAATCTTAGTCTTTTCGACTAAGGCGTATTTCTTTTTAAACGTTTCAATCCGACTATTTACGATAACACAGGATTTTTTTAACTCGTATCGTTTACGAAGTTAAGAATAAAACCAGGAAACTTTACGAAAATATTCGCCTAATCGTTAAAGGATATAACGACGAAAATACAAAGGATATTATAGCTTAATCACCTACGTTATAACAAGCTAGCCATCGCTTGATTCTCATATTCGCGGCCTTCCTCAGTATACCTTATAACTTATATATGGAGCATCGTGATATAATAAAAGTATACATATAATCTAAAGAACGGCTTGAAAGACGAATTTATGCTGATATACCAAAAGATTTTAAATAATATTACCCACCTAAAACAATTTTACGTATTATGAAACCATTTTACGATTTGGCTAAAACCGGTGTTTATTAGTATAATACCTATTATAGGTACTATAAGGAACAACTCGAAATAACCAGCTTCACCTTCTACATAAGTTTATTAGTATCGATAACCTGTTCGGAGGGCTTTACATTAACGGGTATATAGACAGACAACACTCTAACGTTGTATAACACCCTATTTTCCGCTTTTAAAAAGAGGAAACTTTTAAAGACCGACTTAAAAGCGAAATCCAAGATGTATCTACTAAAGGACCATATTATAGATTTGAATAACGTCACTATTACCCTTCGGAACGGCGTTTTAAGCTTTTTATAAAAAGAGTAGTTAGTTGAAGTTGACTTTGTCGTTCTATATAAAGAAAAATGGGCCGATGAATATAAATTTTAATGCGTACTTAGCATTTGAATAGCTTTTATAATATACTTAAAGGCAGCATTTAACCTCTTCATCATCGCGTAATATTAAACGGACCCGACGAATAATATGTATAAAACGTTTAAAGAACTTTTTTTATAACAAATACATAATTGAAAGCGTAAATTGCAATTCATATTGTTTAATATACGTATAGTAAAACTATTTATTTTTACTAACGGTTTTTTCGTTAATAATAACGACTATAGATTATAAATATGCTTTATCATAATCCTCAATAACTAAATACCAGCCTGAAACGGCTTTACGTTTCGTGAAAACATTATTTATTAAAGCTTTATTAAGTATAAAAAGGTTACTAAAAGCGTTTTAACGTTAAAAATTTATAATATGGTTAAAGATTTCGATTCGAGTATTATTATAACGATAACAGTTCGAATAATAATTCTTAACTTTAGTTTATGCCCTATCCTTTTCATCGTATATATTAAATTTTGTTCGCCGTACGAATATTGAATTCAGTTGGGTATTATAAATTAAAAATGACCAGTGATTAATATTGTGGCTTTGCGCGAGTGGTACAAACGATATGAAATCAAGCAAATAAAGTAAATCGATAATAAGTATAACCTAGTGGACGTGATAACCAAAGCTATCTCGAACGAAGTCTAAAAAACACTTATATAGAAAAATACACTATTTTTTAACATTATTAAAAAGATTCTACAATCTTAATAGATTATTACATTACTTTTCTCCAATTTGGATCGACACGTATTACACTATTCGCATCGATCCATAATTTTGTCTTTATTTGATGTTATTATTTCGTATTACTCCTAATATTTTGCCATTTTTTATTTTATACATTTCTACCCGACGGAATTTTCTATTTATTTCTTTTCTTTATTTAATTTTACCATTTCGTACGGCTCTCAACATTTTATAACTTTCTGTTTTACCTACCTGGAACCTGCTAAATATCGCACTTTTTTTACCTTTTTCATTTGGTTTTGCCACTTTCCGCTATTTATAACGTATTAATATACTTTGTTTTAAGTATTTCGGCCTTACTAGATGTTCCGTTACTTAAAGTTCTTCATTTTAATATTTTTATATTTAAAATTATATTTATTACTTTAAAAATAATTTTTGTGAAAATCTTTAATATTACTATATAACGTATTATATTATAACTGGGTAGGCTGGCCAGGCCTAAAAGGTATTTATTTATCATTAAAGGGAAAAGGCGACGCCGTTACGTCTTTACCATCCTTTCCATTGATTTCCTCCTTTATGTTAAAATCACCATTATTACCGCTATAGATGTCATCAACGCTAATGAAGATATAACTTTTATATTTCACTAGTTATATCTTTAGGCAAAGACGTAGGGGAGGGATTACCTTTTTTACGACGACATACGATAACTTCATTAAATTCATTTGCGTAGTATATACGTAAGCTCCGTTTTCAGGCAGCGACGGCGGTTACCGTTTCCTTGAACCGTTGGTTAACGTCCATTACTAATTAGTATCGGCTTTTTTTAATTATTTAAAATCGCGATTATTTTTTGAAACACCCAGAATGGTATATTTTTGTTAAAGGAAATTTTTTAGTTTTGTTAAAATTTACGAAAAAGTCGGCGGATACGTAACACGGTTTCGGTTTACGAGTTTAGGATTACCGGAACGGAGGCGTACGAATTGTTAATCCGCTTATAACAGTGGTAACAGACTGAACAACCCCAGCTTTTGTAATAATTGTTAACGGATTCACCTGAAGTCGCGGACGCGATATACGATACGTAAAGTGTATTTATTAGTAGCCTGGGGCTACGGATTCTGGTACGTCGTTTTAACGCCTTACGCGTTAAAAAAGTTTTGTAGCACACCTTGGCAATACGAAGCTCGAAACGGCCAAGTAAATTTGCCTTATATTTTTTTCATAAAAAATGGGGAAATTCAAGTTATATAAATGGACGGATTTAAAATATACGAACATTAGCGTAACTATACCAAGTTATGCTTATAATGTAAAGGGAGTTTTACGGGTAATAAGGTCTTTACCCGTAGGGAAAGGGTAAAGTTTATAACCTTAGGAACCCCCCGCTCCTTCCTTTAGGAACTGGGGAAGGGGGAGGGGAAGGAGGAAAAAGGGGGGGTCGTGGCGGCGGCGGCGGCAGGGCTTAGGAGGGTAGCGGTAGCGGTAAAGGGGAACGAGGCAGCGGCGGCGGGACTGGGCGGCGTGGCGGAAACGGATGAAATGGCCGCAATTAACGAGATTGTGCCCGATAAGGGTGAATTGGTAGTAGCGGCAGCGGTGGCGGTGGCGGCAGCGGCGCGCCGACGCTTTCGCACCAAACGGCGCCTTACTATCCTATTTTTTCGCGGCATATATTTGAAGGATAGATTAGTATATGGGTAATAGCCAAGTAACCTACCTATTAGAACTGGTCGTTTGATTGAGAGGAATAAAGATTGAATTAAAATGGGGACTTGTATCGGCTTAAACTATGCGCCTTTAAAAAAAGGTTTACTTAAACCGATAACGATATATCTTTTTATATTAACCTAACACGTAATTTCGTAATTATCATTACGAAATTACCCATACGTAAATAAACTTGTCAGAAACTATAAAAAGCGTCATTACTAATTATGCCGCCTTTATTTGGCTATACAAATTAGGATCGAATTATAATTATTATCGCGGCTAAAACTTATCAATTTTAGCAAAACTTGTTAATTTTAACCTCTTGCAATTGATGCGCCAAGAATACTATCACTACAGAAACTTACTGATTTGGATATTTTGTAATTGATACGTTAATAATACTATTACTATAGAAACTGTTAGTTTCAATCTTTATAATCATACTGTTATTACAGGACGTTACATAAAGGAAAAAGAAAAGATTACCTATATAGATATTATTATATACCCTTATAGATAGTATACATAGGGAAAATAGCAGTGCTGTTGGAATAGTATTACATGCACTGCAGTAGGTCAACTTTACTGTAAGTAAAGTTGACCGTACTGCAAGTGTATTGCTTTGTGCGGACTTACCGCATTAGGTGTAAGTCGAGTACAGTACGCTGAACTTCACACTAGGGCATGGGCTAGGAAATTGGCCATACAAATTACAGTGCAAACCGGCTAGCAGTCTGCTAAACCTAGAACAATACACTCACCATCTGACCGCGCAATACTACTGTTACTTCAACCAATCGAATCGACAACGTTGCAATGTTTAAGGCTTACCAACACTAATCAGTGCTTGCCTGCCTATTAGGTTAAGTACAGATAAGCTAAGTAAAAGAAAAGGTTACTTTCTGGCTACGCTCTACGTCAACAACGGCAGCTAGGGTAAAGGAAAGATTTTTGTGAAGGGCCTTTATTAGTACTGCGTCAGTCTATAACGGCAGGAAAATAGAGAATACTTTTAGGTTGCGTTAGTCCCCAACGTCAATCTGAAAGTAAGCGACGATATTGCTATTGAAAACACCAAGAAATCTTTACTAATTCTTCTTGAAGAAAAACGTTAAGATTGACTATTAGAAGTCTCAAAATTCGGTAAGTTGGCAAACGACTAAGTTAGTACTATTACGGATACTACTAGTACATAAAAACGACTAAGTCTCTACACTAAACAACTACAACTTTTAATATTCGCCCTTTATCAATAACAAACGACCTTCGACCTTACCCTTTACACCAAACCTTTGCCCTACTTTACTCTTTTTACTCCCCACGTCACTCCTATCGTCAAGTTCGTTGCCCTAAGGGAAAACACCAAGTCGCGTCAAGAAAGCCACGTCGCCCGACTTCATGCTAAGCCACCAAGTCGTCAGGTTCCCACATGACTTTACGACAAAAACACCAAGTACTTACGCCTAATATTACTAAGTTCCCCGCCCTACATGCCTTACACATCCTATACAAGCCAAAACCTTAAGATGTCTACCGCCATCGTCCAATTTGAAACTATTACCAACTCTGAGAGGAAAGAAATATTCAAAGCACTCAGACCTATCTTCGGCAAACACTATAACAATGACCTCTGGGAAAAGGATATCGACGAAGACTTAATCGAAATATACATTAACAACTTCATCGGCCATTATATTGTTGATTAAGATGGCGACGAAGAACGTAACCGCGGTAGCCGTGCCTTTTGTAAGTATCGTAAGTTCTTTGAGAACTGAACTATTAATATGTAAAAAAAAGATTGAAAAAGCTGTTAAATTTAAGTTAAAGGAAAAACTTAAACGCCGAGGGATTTACGTACTAGAGAAAAGTTTTACAAAGTTGTTAAAGACCTTATTTAATCTGGCTTAGTTTAAAAAATGCCCCTAAGATATACAACCTGAAAGGAAAGGGAATTAAGGAACCTTAATGCCCTTATATACAATCCAAAGAACCCCCCCTTTACCCTTAGCTAAGTTAAGCCTCTTCACGCGCGAATGATAAGTATGTTGACCCGCTCGATATCTTATCACCACTACGTAATAACGCGGAATACGACTTTAGCGGTGGCAGAGCGCGAGAAGCAAGGGTTGCAAACGTAGTAAAAGGTATTAACGTTAGCGTTTTACACCAGTTAATTAAGAAAGACCATTAAGCTTCCTAAAACCCTTAAGTACTTATTGACCTTTAGCATTAAAATCGCTAAGTGCCTTGAAAACCCTTTTCCTTTAAACTTGCCTACTTACGAGAGCCGACTATAGGTTTTACTATAGGATTTTACTCCTCAGTTCAGGCGATTAACATTTACCCCTAATACCGCACCTCGGCACTTTCAAAACTTAAACCACCATGAAATAACACTTACGACTAGAATAATTATCTCGACCTTTCTCTAAAACCTATCAAAATAGTTAATATCAACTATAAGCTTATAACGGACTTCGCTAAAATCTAAGATGATATAAAAAAGTATAATAGGATGCCTTACAACCTCCTTGACATTAAGATAATACCTTTTTTAAATATCTGTAAGTGGATGGAGATCCCTCCCTCTAATTTTCACTTACTATTTCCCGAAATCCTTATAGGGTATATTAAGGATTACTATCTAACCTTTTTAGCTAGCGCCACCACATTCTGCGAAACTTACAATGGTACAAAAGGCGACTTCTATTACAACGTTTACTTCGCGTAATACTATACATACTAGGCCACTACGCGGTAAACTATAATAATAGTAAAGAAAAAAAAAGGAGGAATTGCCAATAGACATCCTTGACTAAATACTTAATAAGTTAATATTATATGAAAACCTAATAGGGAAGGACTATATTATCGAAGTTATATTTCGCAAATAGGTACGGGTAACGGTTACGGGCATTAACGAGTTCGAATACGCCTTATAACGCTTAGATGCTATTTTCAAAGGCTTCTTTAACCAGTTGTACTCCTCGTTTGCCACCGTAATGGTACGTATACCAAATTCGCTTGGAATATATTTCTAAGCTGGAGACTTTTTTAATGTAAATGAAAAAAACCTTGTTGTAACTAACTACGTTAACCGTAAGTATGGGCGCCTATAACGCATAAGGTCTAACTTAACAACCTTAACCTTAGACTAGAGGTAGTAACCACACTAACGCTAATGAAATTTAGGCGGACCTGTTAACCGTAAGTACTATCATCGTCATAGTGGTAAGAAATGTTAAATATACAGTAAGTTTAGCTATTGGTTAACTTGGTACCCCCCCCCACCGAATATAATAATAGGAAAGTAGTATACTACGCGTAATATCTTATTACTTTGGAATAGGACTACTTAAATCAAATTGTAAACGTTAAAGACGATAAGCTGATTAACTTCGTTAAAGCTCTTACGTAAATTAAGTGGTACGAAGATATTACTCCTAGTACGGTGGCTTAGTAATTAGCCGACCACGCGTTTTTACGCTATTTAAGTATTGAAAACCTTTATCTTTACTTTAACTAAGCTTTTAAACCTTTATATACTTTTAACCTTCGCGATCGCTATGCAGACTATATGTTTTAGGGTATTATGCCAAATATAAAGGTAGTAAGATACTTAATAGGAGATTATTCGTAGTATATAGTACTACGGAGAGAAAGTACTATAGCCATTGAAATTAATCTTTATGATACGAGTAAAGCTAAAGTTTGCTTTAGTCTAAGCGAACAGCTATCGTTATTAGAAATAACGGTAATTTAAACTATTATTAAAGCGATTACGTTTTATATCCTTAAGTCCTTTACTCCTTTTCTACTTTTCTTAAAGGATATAAAGAACTTCGGCGTTAACTTTAACGTTAACGTAGACAAGCTAGTCAAAAACGGCTAAAGGGTTTTACTCGCCCTTAAGTAAGGGTATTTATGGTTTTATCTTTAAGGCCCGGAAATAGTAATATTAAACTTAACGAAGCCGAAGGTATGTTAACTACACTGGTGTTTTAACTACCTAATTGTTAATAGGCTATATAAAATCCTGAAATCCGTAAGGTATAACGATGTAGAATACTTTTCCTTAAAATCCATTAAAAGGTTATACTACTACTACCAAACGTATACCTAAGCCCCCCGAAGATTTAAGTTTATACTAAAAGACGACAAAAACTTTAACTATAAGATTTTTATTAATGTATTTTACTTAGATAATAAGCCTGTTTTTCATATCGTTAACTCCGTAACCTCTTTTTACGGAGTTAAATTTCTAAAGTCCCTTTCGGCAAAAAATACGTAGAAAACGTTAAGGATGATATAGATTGATACGTACCTGATTCTACTTAACGTCGTCGTCCACGATGTTAGTACCAGCTTTACGGTGACGGAGTTTTAAGAGGATACTAAAATAATAAGTATCTAGTGTAAACGGATACCTGTAAAAGCCTATTAAAGCATTAGGAAGGTTAAGAGGGTACACGCCCTACTTCGCAGAGCGTATAATATCCTTATGTTAAAGATTAGAAGCTTTACGGATCCTGAGGCACGCCTATTAATAATGATAAAAGGTCTTAACGATACTATGGGCCCTGACGGCTTAGTGCCAAAGCTCCTAGTCTTTAAACTGTACCCATATCTAATGAGTAAATCTCTTCTTTCTACAAGTACTAAAAAACATACTACGGCCTACAGTAAAGATTTAAAGGAATTGCGAAGAGAATCTGCACGCCGTCAAATCAATAATAACCTTAACACCAAAAACGGTCCTTTAACAATCAATGTGCTTACTTTGCCGTTGCAAAGTAAAGTCCTCTTGTGGTAGGAGCTGGGTAAATAGGAAGGCCTATACAAGATATTAAGTATCGTAAACTCTAAAGTACTTATTAAAACTACTAAGGGTCTTATATCCTTTCGAACCACATAGGTCAAGCCTTATATCAGGGGTATTAAAAATAAAGACCCTTAAGTCTCTTAAGAAAAGCGACCAAGCTAATACGAACCTCCTTTAACCGGTATTAATAAGCTGATAAAACACCGCTGGCGCGGGCGACCCCTGAAGAAAAACGAAAAAGTTAAAGAAAAGGAATATATACTGGGATGTATTTGCAATACTACTTAGGTAAGTAAAAAAAAGGATAACAAAGACTTAATAGTAAAGTTTAGGGTATAATAGATTATTAAAACCTTCGGAAGACCTTTTAAGGAAAGTGATAGGATCGAGGTCGACGGCCTATTAATTCGAGTAGTTGTATAATTCGTGTCAAAAACCGACTTTAACCTTTAAGATCCGAACGTCACAATCTTTAAGTCGAGGATTATTTACGAGGTTAGGGGCAAGATTATGAGGCGGCGGTATGGAAAATCACGACTAATCGTTTAAGGATACGGCGATAAAGTTAAGGACTAGATCCTTATATAATCGATAACAATTTAAAAGATTAGCTAGCACTTATAGTTACTTTAGTAGTAATTTTATTAACTAGGTCTAAGAGTAAGTTTATACTTAATAGCTGTAATATTACATAAGTTTATACATAACTAGTAATGGATTTGTAAAAGATTATACTATTAGAATTACCATAAGAGTTACATGCCATCTACCCTTTAGAAACGGTAATACGGTGTATTAAACTACTATATAAATTGGCTAAAATAGGTATTTACTAATTCCTTATTTACTAGTTGTACTTCAAATCTCAACTAATGATAAAGTTTTTAATATACGATCCGTACTTATTAGTAACGTAAAAAAAACTTCGGTATAATGGATATGTAAATTAACGATATCTTTTCTGTCGTAACGACTAACTTTATGGTATTAGAATAGTAAACAATGGAGGATTACAAGTTTTAAAATCACAAAACGGTAACAATATTAATGGAAAAAAAAATTAACTTTAATGGATTGTTAATCCGTATACCCAGTATTAATACCGGCCTTAGCTTTTGCTAAAAATGCTAGAGCGTTATTTTTTTCATAATCGATAAGACTAACAAGGCTAGTGCTTAAAAGCACTTGGAATAACGTGGTCGAAGTAGCTATATTGCTACCCTATGTTAACTGAAAGCTTCATATGACCTTTTTATCGTCGAGTAAGCACAGGAACTAACATATAAAAACTTTAACCGGCTAAATAAAATGATCGAGTAGAAAATGTAAAATCTAGACCACAGGGTTAATATAGTCCTAATCGGCCTATTGAGGGTAAGGTTAATAATATTGACAGACAAGTTTTTTGTAAATAACATAGACCTATCTTTATAAATCGGCTTTTTAATAACCCGTATTAAAAAAGATAGGTGGGAAAACCAGTTTAACATTACTAAAAACCTAATTTACTAAACCTTTATTAAATGCAAAAGGATTATATGAAGCGTATTAGTATCGAAGGTTTATAACATAATAGCGGGCTTTAATATAGTTATAATATTATGGGAAACCCTTAACCTTATTACTAGGCAATTACGGATTCCTCCTATCCTAGCAGTGATTTATATCGATTTAAGGAGCCTTTTCGAATGTCTTTTAAAAATCGAAACCACTAGTAAAAAATGCCCGATAATCTACGTGATAACACTTTGTAAAGCTTACGAAGGGAAGGAAATCGAAGAGTTTCGATGGATCGATAGTAAAGATAACCCCGCAGATGCTATAACGAAGGCAACGCCAAACAAAGCCTTGGAAAGGTTTGTGGACAGTAATAAGCTGACTATACGTATCGAGGTCTACGTGAATAGGCTGCCCAGAAAGCCTAGGTTACGTGACGGCGAGTAAGGATGTATTGGTAGATTGTAAAACTGCTAGGGGATTGATAATAGTAATCTGTTTGAGTGGCATAGTTAAAGTAAAGGCTTGAAAATGGTTATAGCGGAAAAAATTTTTGTAGGAGTTAATAAACTCGAACCTCAGAGCACTGGAGTAATTGAGGCCAAATGGGCTTAATTTGCCTACATTTGGGTGTAATGTAGTAGGGAAGTTAATCGGAATAAACAAGGGGTACAAGGTCGCTATTGAGCGCTAACTGGAAAAAGATTAGTTAGCTACACCAGCGTATGCCCACAAACTAAAAAGTCGCTAGTATTGGAATAGTATTATATACAATGCAGTAGATTAACTTTACTGTAAATAAAGTTAACCGTACTTCAAGTGTATTGCTTTGTACGGACTTAGCGCATTAGGTGTAAGTCAAGTGCAGTACACTGTATATCATACTAGGGTACGGGCTAAGCAATTGGCCATGCAAATTATAGTGCAAACCGGCTAGCAGTCTGACAAACCTAGAACAATGCATCCACCATCTGACCACGCAATACTACTGTTACTTCGACCAATCGAATTGACAACGTTGCAACGTCTAAGGCCTACCAACAAGTGCACTGTATTGCAGGGTGCACTTCTGCAGAGTTTACGATAACGTGTTAAGCTGTAGGCTGCACTCTTATAAGACGTAAAGTATATTATGCATGGATTGGTCTAGAATATCTATATCAAACCGAACGGCAATATATGGATCGGTCTAGAATAGCTATACCAGACCGAACGGCAATGAGTGGAGCGGTTTATAGTGGTACGCTTTGGGCGAGGGCTTATAAGCCCTTATCTGTGGAGTGCACCTCTAGATACTTCTTCTTTGCATCATCATCTTTTACTAATACAATACCAATCTTTCTTATTACTCTTCTAAATACCTTGCTTTTACATGAAACCTAAGGTTTTAGACCTTACCGATATATATATATTACCTTAAGTAAATAAATATATTTACGGAATACTATAAATATTTAAAAATTTATTTCGATACGGCAATAAATTACAAAATTTACGATAGGGATTGGACGGATATTGCCTAGAGATGTTATAAATTAGCGTAAAAGCGTTGATAAAACCCTATTAAAAGTATTGATTATAAAATGGACGGAATTCTAGAAATTTCAAACAGGTTTTGAACCAAACTATTAAAAAATAAATTAGTCATTTCAATAATTGCGAAAGTATACTATAGTAACCCAACTTTTAATTTTACATTATTTCAAACGGAAAAAGACTTAGAGGCTTTTTATATAAGTTTTAGAACGTTGCTTTAAATCTTGATACGCTTATAAGCAAGCTTTAGATTAACGTTTATAGCTGCGAAAGCCAAAATAGAAGGCCCGTAAATTACGAAAACGGACTCCGTTAAAACGATCCATTACGTTTTTAATCAACGATTGAAAGTATTCCTAAGATATAAGGAATAAAAACACCCTAAATACAGTTACAGAAACGAAAGACATTAAGGAGAAATCCCCGGAAACCTAGGATAAAACAACTAGTAAGGAAAACTCCCTCATATCCAGATATAAAGCTTACTACATACATTAGCATATCTACGAAAAAGTATACGAAACTTGGAGTTTCTCTAAAAACGTTATATTATATATAATAAGGTCGGCTATAAGTCGATTGATCATTTAATATATAAGTAGATGTTATGGACTTAGGCTATTGGCTATGAAGCCTATAGGTTACGTGAATGTGCATGTAACGGGATGGGCAGTACTTGGCCTGGGCCCGGCCCGGATGCAGTCCGAGCACAGTCCGGATACAGGCCGGATACGGTCCGTGTACGACACGTTTGAGGGCACGTGACGGGTTGGGTACTGGTTTTGTCCAAAAGTCCTATACGTTAGCTATGGTAACCTTTTCTAATCTTTTTCCTTACTTTAATAGTAAATTCCATTTAATATTTATTTGGTTTATTATCGTCAATCGGATTATAATATATTATTTGTTGGAATAGAAATCAAGTGCAGTACAATCAAGCTAACTTTACTTACAGTAAGGTTGATTTTACATACTGAAAATTGACTTTAGTTTGTGGGACTGCACTGCAAGTGCAGTGAATTAGGTTCCCACTTCAAAGTAAGGCATAAACCAAGGCGTTTGGCCATACAAATTGGTGTGTAGACCGGTTAGAGGTCTGCCAAACTTAGAACTTACACATCAATCAACAACATCAACGCAACACCAGTTACTTCGACCACAGTGATTCGAATCGACTACGTTATAATGATAAAGTCCTACCAACATTTATCAGTGCTTATTAGGTTAAGCACAAATTAGCTAAGTAAAAGAAGAAAGCTACTTTCTGGTTATGCTTTGTCCTTTTTAGGCAAGGTAGAGGAAAAGTTTTTGCGAAGGACTCCTATACGTTGTGTAGTTGTTTGCGGCAGCAAGTAGGAAGGACTTATAGGCTGTACAGTTATTCACGGCAGTCTCTAAGTAAGCGATAGTATCGCTATTTAAAAAATTATAAAAAATCTTTATTAATCCTTCTTAAAGACGTTAAGATTAACTGTTAGAAGTCTCAAATTTCGGAAAGTTGGCAAACGGTTAAGTCAGTACTACTGCGGATACTGCAAATCGTAGGAAAAACAACTAAGTCCCTATACTAAACAACTTCTACCACCAATAACGATCTCTGACCGCCTCATCTACACTAAATCTCTGCTTATACTTTACTCTTTTTCACTCTTTTTACCTCAATTTAACCGTCAAGTTCGCTTCTCCAAGCGAAAACACGAGAGAAAACACTAAGTCGCGCCAAGAAAGCTACGTTGCGCGACTCTACATTAAATCGCCAAGTCTACACACCCCAAAATCGCCAAGTCCACCACTACCACGCTCTACATCAGTCAGAACGTTACGATGACTTTAAAACGCATTGTAATTAATGCCATTAACGAACCCGAACGGAAGTAGGCAATTAAAGATCTCGGCGTTATTTTAGAAAACACTACAACAAAGATTTCTAATTTACTTAAGCTACTAAAGACTTTACTCTAAAGCACCTAACTAATGAAATTAGCCATTTAATTTTCGATATAAATACCACCGGAATTAGCCGTAGACCTATAGCTCTCGAGGATTTATAAGACTAGTTTTGCGACTAGAGTCTATACATATGAAAACAGGTGAAAAGATAAGCAAAAATAAGAATAAAGACCGACTTGTTCGCCCGAAAATTTAAACTCCCTATAAAAAAAAGCAAAAAAAGGTAATTTGGTCAACTTACTTTATGATTATACTACAGATAAAAACCCCTAATGAACCTTAGTTAAAGGTAAAGGAACTATTAGCGATAGGAACCTTTAATATCCACATACACGTTCGTAAAGACCTGCCCAGGCTTAAATAGGTGGACGTAAGGAATCAATATACCTACACCTCTCAAGTCCTTAAATTCATTAGTTAATTAAGCAAGAGCCTTGCCAAACCCTTTAATACTAGAAGGATCATTGCCAACCTTCCCACGACGGACATTATCAGGCACATTTCGCCTAAGCATTTCAATACGTCCAGTCTTAACAACCAAATCAAAGAAGGATCGGCTTTATACGCGAGCTTACTATAGACACGACCATTAACTTTTTCCCTCTAAATTTAGCCAAGAGTAATTATCCTGCCTACCAATACCAGTAAAAGCCTTAGTCTTTTCTCCAGCCAAGTAATGAAAGCCTATACGACTAGTATATCACACTTCTCCCTCGACGTATTCCTATAAAAGATACAGACTGTAGGGTAATCACTATATTCGTTAAAATTTAAAGAGGTAAAAAAAAGTATAGAGGTAGGCTATACAACCTCTTCAACGTTAAACTACGCTTATTCTTTAACATTTTCCGCTAAATAAAAGTCGAGTTTCCAGGTTTTTATTCGTTATTTCCAAGTATCGTTAACGGCTAAGCTAAGGATCACTACCTCCGATACCTTACGAATTATACTTCTTTCCGAAAAATCTACGATAGCATAAAGGGTTATTTCGAATACGATGTTAGCATCGCTCAGTATTATACGAATTGAAATATTATTTAGTGATCCTATATATTGTATTATAAAAGATAGTTGGAAATTAATATAAACCTTTTGAATTAGATGCTTAATAAGCTAATGTTTTGTTAATAGACAATAGGAAAACGTGGGAGCTGGAAGGGTCACCTTACGCTAGTAGGTCCGGCAAATAATTAAGGGTTATAAATAATTCGAATACGCCTTACAATGATCTGATACTACATGCGAAGGGTTTTTCAGCCAATTATGTTCCTTGTTGGCGACTGTAACTGCTCGAGTTTTCGGTTCGACCGGTATATATTTAAAAACTCCGGAAATTAGTAATGAAAAAAACCCTTTCAACTAGTATTATATTAATCGACAGTACGAAAATTCTAATAAATACTATTAACAAAGGATTCGAACCTTTACCTATGAAAAAGGGTATTTATCTTCCTTAAAATATTTAAGTCGTTTAAACAAATTTAACTTGAACTTTAAAAGATATTGTATTCATAGCAAATAGGGCTACTAGTTAATATATTATATTGCCGTCAAACGTAAAGTAAAAAAAGTGATGTATTATACACAATATCTCTTTGCCTTAAAATGGAATAACATGGAGCATATTACGCAATTTGAAATAAATAAAGTTAAGGAGAAAGAAAATAAGCCGAAAGCTATCGGCTGGTAAAAAGATACCAGTATTAACACCGGTACTGGCCCGGAAACCACGTAATGACTAGCCGACCACGTATTTCTGTACTGTCTGATAAGTAAAGACCCTTACCGCCGTTATAACGATAAAAACACTGGACCTATACATTTCTTTACTATTTAAGACCGGTACGCGAAATAAGTTTTTTAGGGAATTATTCCGGATACGGGGGCAATATGGTACTTAATAAGAGGCTATTCGCAGTACATCGTGTTACAAAGAGATACTGGTAATTTTACGGAACTTAACCACGCGAATGTTATTAAAGCTAAAGTTGGCTTAAGCCTTAGGAAAGAGATATCGTTACTGGAATAGATGATAGTAAAGATTATTATTAGCCTTATTGTTTTCCATATCTTGAAATCTCCAACGTCTTTCCTTCTTTGCCTGGAAAACATAAAAAACCTCGGCGTTAACGTTGATATTTAAACTAATAAGCTAATACATATTAAGGCTGGTAAAAGGTTTTCACTTAACCTTAAGTAAGAGTATCTTTAATTTTATCTTTAAGAACCGAAAGTAATGGTATTAAACCTAACAGAGATAAAACATCGTTAATTTCATCGTAGGTTTAACTACCCATTGATTAATAGGCTTTACAAGGTTTTGGAGGAAATTAGTTACAAAGATATGAACCTGTTAATAATAAAGGCAGTTAAACGTCTTTACCACCACTGTTAAATATATTTTAACCCCCTTAAGGTTTAAGTTTACGTTAGAAAAGATTAAAACTTGAATTCGGAAAATTTCGTAAACGTATTTAATTTAGACGGTAAACTAGTACTATATGTCGTAAACTCTAATACGGCTTTTTACGGCGTTAAATTCCTTAAAGCTATTACAGCGAAGGAAACATAGGAAGTATTATGTACTTTGTAAATTAATACGTACCTTAGATTACTAAACGTGTTAATTCACAATATTGGAACCAACTTTGTTACGATAAAGTTTTAAGTTAATATAAAGTTAACGGAAATTTAATATAAATAGGTCTTTGTGAAATTTTATTAGGGTATCGGTAAAGTTAAAAGGGTATACAACCTCTTACGAAAGGCTTACAATATATTTACACTAGAAATCGGAGGCTTTACAAGCTAAAAAACACGCCTTTAAATGGAAGTAAAAGGTCTTAACGATAATATTGGCCCTAACGAATTTATATTAACTTTGTTGGTATTTGTAGTTTATCTACGTATAATAGCTAAGTCGCCACTCTCGTCAAGTATTCAAAAGCGTAATATGGTATATAGCAAAACTTTAAAGAAACTAAAAAAAGAATCGGTAAACCGTTAGGTTAATAATACCTTTAATACCAGGAACGAACCTTTAATAATAAACGTGTTTTTATTCCTTTTTTAAAGTAAAGTTCTTACATAGCGCGAGCCGGGTAAATGAGATAAGCTGTTTAAGATCCTAAGTATTACTAATTTAAACGTAATAGTTAAAATTGCTAATGGCTCCATGACTTTTCGAGTTATACAAGTTAAAGCGTATAGAAAAAACCTTAAGTTTAATAAATATTTCGATATCAATAACCTCCGAGCTAAACGAATTAGTTAATACAACCCTTCCGAGCTAATGATTAATAAGCTGATGGAACGTTGATAGCGTGGGAAACTACCTAAAAGGAGGATATACACTAAAAAGAAAGAAGATGGAAACTATATGCTTAGCATGGTATATACAACGGCGTAGGTGTTTTAAAAGGAGAAATTTGATGGATAACTTGCCCTTAAGCTACGTATTGAAGGCACTATTAACACGTCGGGCAAGTCTTTTTAAAAAAGTGACTAGGTAGAAATTAACGGCCTCTTATTACGGGTAGTTGTATAGTTTATGTCATTAATAGAATTCAAAAGGTAAGATATTACTATCTTTTAGTTGAAGAAAGTTTACAAAGTTAAAGGTAAGACTACGAGCCGATTATACGAAAAGTTACAACTAATCATCTAAAGATATAGTAATAAAGGTAAAACCTGGATCCTTATTTAATCGCCTATAATCCAAAAAATTAATTAACTTTTAATCGTCGTTATTATTATTAGTTTGACTATTAAAGTAAAAGGTTAGTTTTCACTTAATAGCCAGAACATTATGTAAACTTATACGTAATTTGTTACCAATCTTTAGCGGATTATACTACTAAGACTATTATAAAACCTGAGGGACAAGTTTCCAGCTAGTACGATAATATATTATATCAAGCCTTTATACGAACTAGCCAACATTAACGTCTACTGGTTTTCAATATACCAGGAATATTTAAAAAATGGACTAAGTATAAAGACTTTGACATTTAACCCGTGCCTATTAATTGCAAAGGGCAAAGACTTTGATATCGTAGATATATAAATTGACGATTCCTTTTTTCTTAGCCATGTTAGATTTATGGCAAAGAAATAACGTGTTATCGAAAAGTCAGGCTTTTAAAAGTGTAAGCCAGTTAAAACGTTGATTAAAAACATATAACTTAACTTAAACAAATCGTTACTCCATATTTATAGTGTTAAAGCTAAAAGCGGTATTTACATTAGCCTACGCCAAAAAGAGAAAACTACGAGCCTGATAATTATCTATAAGGTTAATAAGGTAAGGGTATAAAGATATTTGAAGTAAAGGGCCCATATGGCTTATATCGTCACGCTATATTAACCGGAAGTATTATATGACCTTTCCATTACAGTATAGGTACAGGACCTATAGGACAAAAACTTTAACAATTTAAATAAGTGTACTTAGTAACAAATGAATTACTGGAAAAGAGAAATTAATATAGTCTTTGTAAACCTAACGAAGGCGAAGCTAATAATTTTTGCGGACGAGTTATTTTCCAATGATACTAATTTTATATCGTGAATCGGGTTTATAATGATATTCGTTAACGAGGATAGGTTTGAAAAGCAGTTTACGATTACTAGGAACATTGTATACTGGATATCTATTAAGTGTAAACGTATAACTCGAAGTGTGTTGGCCTTGAAAGTTTACAGTATAATAGCAGGAATTAACATCGGCATAGAGATTAACGGCACATTAAATATTATTACCAAACAGCTGGGTTTGCCATCGATACCTATAGTGGTGTGTACCGATTTCTGAAGCCTTTACGAATGTCTATCAAAACTAGGCACAACTAATGAAAAACGCCTGATAATAGACATGATAGCATTGAGGGAGGTATACGAAGCCCGGAAAATCGATGAGTTTCGGTGGATTAACGGAAAAAATAACCTTATTAATGTTATGACTAAGGCTACGCCCAATAGCGCCCTAAAAAAGTTTGTGGACAGCAATACGCTGACCATAAAAATCTAGGGAAACGTGGATTGCCTAGCACGTAACATGAAGGAACAAGGTTGCCCTGGCAAATTAAAAGATCGCTAGGGCAAAGATAACGATGGCAGTGGTTTGAATTACTGGAAAAAGATACACAAGTGGTAGCTTACTTGATTTATATAAGTCTGTGGCGAAGGATTTGTACACGGGTTTTGAGAAACGAAGGCCTCGAAAGACTGGAGAAAAAGGGTCACTAAGAGCCGTAATTAAGGTTGTTTCTAGTACAGATTAATCGGAATTAACAAGGGTTTAGCCTATTGTTGGCTTATGGATACAAAAGGGATTTCAGAGGTTGCCACCAATTAATGACAAGCTACGCTGACGTGCAAGCACAAAATAAAAAGCCGTTAGTATTAAAATAGCAGTCAAATTAAATACAGTTAAGTCAACTTTACTTGAAGTAAGGTTGATTGTACGTACTGCAAATTGACTGTAGTTTGTGGGACTGCACTGCAAGTACAGTGAAGTAGGTGCCTACTTCAAAGTGGGGCATAGACCAAAGCGTTTGGCTATACAAATTGGTGTGCAGACCGGTTAGCGGTCTGCCAAACTTAGAACTTACACATCAATCAACAGCATCAACGCAACACCAGTTACTTCGACCAAAGTGATTTTAATAGACTACGTTGCAACGATAAAGGTCTAACAATATTATTAAGGGGTTTTTTTTTCGAAGGAATATTACTTATAATAAACGAATCGATAACAAACGTTAATAATTCGGTGGTATATTTTAACGTTATTGGGGAAGATGAGCCATCAGTAAATAACTTATCCTCCACCTTTTTAAATATAACTCCTACCTTTTCAGGGTCAATTTAAACCAATATCTTTCATTTACAAAATACCGTAGGCTATATAGTATCGGATGTAAAATAATTTTAATAACCGGCTTAATCGACTTTAACCATTGACCTTGTATACGACTTCGCTTAAATTATCTCGAAAATTTAATCATTCGAAGCCGAATTAGCCGCGATTCGCGTTACATTTCCACCGGTTTAGGGCGGGAGAAAATGACATAACTAACCGTAATTCGACGGATTTTCTTTTAAATAGGCGGCTACGCGCCAAAAGATTGAATTTATATTAAAAGCGAATAAAATATGAATTAAAAAGGGTCTGTATATGTTTTTTTACGCATGGGGATGTTATACGGCGATAATAAAATAAGCGGCTACAACGTATTACGAAGCCAAAGAATACGAAGATATGTATAATATAGGGAAGTTTTTCGACTATATCGAAACGGCTTTTAATAACCTTTACCACGCGGATAAGGTATTAGTCGAATTTAAAGGTTTGGTTATAAACAATAAAGACCTGTAGATACTATTTGTTACTATATTTAAGATACTTTTAACTTAAAAGGGAGGCTTCAATTTACTTTCGGCTATAAAGTAGAAACATTTACGCTTTCACGTATCGTTACGTATCCGCGATAAATCTATTACGATAGGTGTTAGTCGGGTGGATTATGTCGTAACTTTGAAAAAGTATCATAAACTCGCCAACGATTTAAAGTTTTTAACCTTAAAGCGGAGTTTTTATCGTTAGCTGACGGAAACCATTGAAAATTAACGGCTAGATAATAATACGGATATAATATAAATTCACGTTTTTTAAGTACCTTTGTTAAAAAGCTATAGTAATCGCGACTAGTTATTTTAATAAACCCGTTCGGTACGCATTTAAAACCAAAAAAGTAAGGTGATATGAACGATAATGAAGGAACATTAAATTAGGATTGTTTCGAAACATTACATATATTGTGGTTTATCGGATTATTTCCAACGTAGTTACTATTTATATCCGGTATTACCTCCTATGAAGGTACATACGGTCTAAGTTAAAAAGGTTAAAAAAGATTTCTTATTAACGGCAACAGGAGAAGCCTAATTTTTAAATATAATTTCGTTCAGGGGTTAAATAACCTTCACAACGTAATTATAAAATCGAATAAAAAAGTTTGATTTAATTGAAATACGTATAAATGAAGATTTCTTCCTTATTATCATACTTTTTAATAATACCTACTTTTTGAATATTTAAATCAACTTTGGTTATAATTTTTTTTATATTATAAGTAAGGCTATAATACAACGGTGAAGAATAAAGGAAATTTGGTTATTTTATTTGTGAAATCTCGATACGATATTAGGGTTACGGTAAAATAAACTCATTACCTAAATAACCAAGTTTCGTTTACATATAGATAAATGGTCGAGCCCGATGTTAATATATATTATTCCCGGAATAGCGCGGGATATAATTTTTAGAATACCTTGGATATAATATTAATAAATGACTTTGAATACAGGCGATGATAGTTCAATAGTTTAAATTTAAAAAGACTTAGTTGTCGACCTAATAATAATAAGCCTTAAGACGGGAGATATATAAGACGTAATATATTTGGTTTTCTTTCGGATTGTTATAGCGTTTGTACCGAAAAATATATCGTATGAGGGATCCGTTTCGAGTAATTTAGATTATAAATCTTTACGAAATAACGCGGATTTTATAAACGAAGACGATTACTACAGTTAAGTAGAAAAAGGATTAGTTACGCTTTTTACCCAAATAAGCTAAATTTCGCAACTTATTTGATAAAAATAAATCTATAGCTTTACCCTTATATAAGGGGAAGTTTAACTACTATATTTATATGAAACCGAACGAAAATAAATCTTTATTAAAATAAATTTAAGGGCCGTTATAATCGATATTACGGGATTAACTTTTTAAGTTTCAAAAACAGGTTACGAAGTTCATAAATAAAGATTACGTTCGGATAAAATTTTTATCAGTGGTAGTATCGGAATTATTTATTCGTAAACTGTAAGAGGTATAGCAGTTTTATATAAATTACTGGGTATTTTAGAAAATTATAGAATTTTATCGTTTTCCTTTACTTTTGATTCAAAATACCTTACATAGATTATCGAAATCGATATAATTTACGAAGTTGAATATTCAAACGACCTTTTACCATATTCGAGTTATACCCGCGTAAACGAAATTAACGATATTCCATATACGATTCAGATAATTTAAATAGTTGGTTACCCCTTTTAAGTTATCGAAAACCCCGGCGACGTTTTCGTGGTATGTTAATTATATAATGACGAATATTTTAAATATTTCGTTACAACGTATTAAAACAACGGTTTGAATTTTTTTTCAGGTATGAAAAAAAAATATGTAACGAAAGTTCACGTAATTTTAAAACGGTTTCTTAATACGAGGTGAGATTTAAACTTAACAAACTACGGATCAATAGTTAGAAAAGTAAAATACCTGGGCTTTATTATAATGGTTAGAGTAGGTATTCGGACTGACCTCAAAAAAGTCCAGGTAATTCGCAAGTGGGAATCGCCACGTACGGTCCGGGAGGTTCGAATCTTTTTAGGTTTTGCTAAATTCTATCGTAATTTCATTAGTAGTTTCTCAAAGCTGGCGTATCATTTCGTCCGCCTAACGAAACAAAGTATTTATTAGGCTTAAATGGAGAAGGAGGAACATATATTTTAAACTTTAAAGTATGTTCTTATTATGCCCCCGATTTTAAAATGTTAGGATTTTAATAGGCTAATAGTAATAAAAACCGACTATTCGAAAACGGCGTTAAAAGGTTATTTGTTGTAATGAAAGAAGAATAAAATTTTAAAGCTAGTCGTTTATTACTCCGTACGATTAATAAATACGAAATGTAACTATACTATTAATAATAAGGAGCTGTTTACGGTAGTATCCTATTTAAAGGAGTGATTTTCCAAATTACTTAGTGTTTGTTTATCGTTGAAGATTTTAACGAACTATAAGGGATTAAAATATTTCTATTTGCCACGATTAATTTCGAAACGTTAAGTTAAATATGCCGAAATACTTTTACTTTTTTAATACCACCTACGGTATAAGCCTGTAACTCAGGGCGCCGGCTCGAATACATTAACCCATAAGTTATAAGATAAACCCGAAGTTAAAAAACGCCGCGCGTAAGTTTTTCAGTTTATTTCTATTATTATATCAAACGTAACATTAAAAAACTTATTTATTAAAGGGATACAAACCACCGCGGGTTATATAAAGAAATTTAATGAAACGGAGGCTTGATTATTAAACTATAACGATATATATTTTAAGCAAAGGTTGAAGGGTTTTGAAAAGCCGCCGAGAACGATACCGCTCCGAGCCCGGTCTGCGTCCGGGTTATTATCGGGAATAACGTTAGGGGATTTAAGTATAACGGCACCGATAATACCGCCGCGAGCCCAGATCGCGTTAGGCTTGCCAACATCGCTAACACCGAGTAATTACCTTATTTTTGGCCTAGGTACGTTAACGAAATTATAAAACCAAAAAGTAGCGAACGACCCGTAATATAAAATTCGCCTTTAAGCGGTTTTTAAGGGCGTTAGGCGCTTTTCACCTAGAGTAAGATAGTTAGTGTAAATTACAGATTACGAAATTAAACCGCGGAGTATATTAAGTTACCGTCATTATTTTTAATTATCGAATTAAAACCTATTAACGACGAGGATTTATACTAAGTTTATGACTCGCCTATTACCAATTATCGGGGTAAGAATAATTCGTTTCGCGGTTTTGAACAGAATTACCACTAAAAGAGGATGATCGCAAATATTAGACGTTTATATTGAATATATACGTAATGTAACGGGACAAAATCTCGTCGTACCCTAAAACAAAGCCTTTTTTAACCTCTTCCTATTTCCGACTGATATTAAACGTATATTTTGATCGACTTTATAATCGACACATTCATTACTAATAACGGCCTTCGATATTCGTTAGTTATTTCGAATCGTTTTTCCAAGTTCATTTAATTAAAAGCTATATAGTTTATAAATACCGATTCGTATGCGAAACGCTTCCTGAATATATAGTGGAAATTTTATAAATTGCTAACTTTCATTATTAGTAACCGCGATTCGAATTAGGTAGGCATATTTTAAACGACCTTATATTCCCTAATAAAAGTCGAATAACTTTTCTCTACGACTTATTACCTATAAATAAATAATGGTATTGAACGAGTGAATTAATAAGTTTAAAAATATTTATATGTCGTCGTCGTTTTTTCGTAATACGACTTAACTTTACATGTAACCGCTGATCCATTCGCGTTAAATAATTGGAAGTCTATGGTTATCGGGTTTAATGCAAATCATCCAGTAAATAAGTACGAAATATTACCTATTTTAAAAGTAAACGGGGATACGAAATTGTTAACCAGTCCGATAAAGCGATCTATTAATTTTTTGACTTATTTACGCGTGGGGATAAAGTTCGCTTAGGTGGCGATAATATTTAATAGTAAATAAAAAAGGCGGCGAATATTAAGCGATATCCGGCGAAACGATATAAGGTATATGATTAAATTTAGCTAAGTTATTACAACATTAAAATTAACCACCCGAATAAAAAACTTAATTAGTTTTATAATTAATACCGGATAATCAATATTTCGAACCCGTTTAATATCGTATTGAATATCCTTAATAAATACCTTATATTTTATATAAACTTAATTAAACGGGCGATTTTAAACCCAATTTTCAATAATTTTTATGCGATACTCACCCAGGACCAGTTTTCATATTTAAATATATATGGAAATGTAAATACCAGTAATTTAAAATGTAAGAAATCCTCGCGGTAAAGACTGGAAGGAGCGGTGTTTGTTATATATTACTTAAATGAAGAAGTTACAATAAGCTTAAAAGAAAATTACGTAAAAATTACTAATATATTATAGCTCTAATGAATTTAAAGCGAAATAAGGAGATATTTGAGTTTATAATAAACCTGTTAGAATAATATTACATGCAGTGTAGTAGGTCAACTTTACGTATAGTAAAGTTGACTGTACTGCAAGTGTATTGCTTTATGGAGACTTACCGCATTCTGTGTAAGTCGAATGCAGTACAGTACACTTTACTCTAGGGCACGGGCTAAGCAATTAGCTATACACATTACAGTGCAAACCAGCTAGCAGTCTGCCAAACCTAAAACAATACATCTACTATCTGACCATATAATACTACTATTACTTCGACCAATCGAATCGACAACGTTGCAACGTCTAAGGACTACCAATACTAATCAGTACTTACTTGTTAGGTTAAGCACAAATAAGCTAAGTAAAAGAAGAAGCTACTTTCTGGTTACGCTCTACAGCTACAGCGGTTAGAGTAAAGGAAAAATTCTTACAAAGGGCCTCTATTAGTACTATATCAGTCTTACAACGGCAATAAAATAAAAAAGACTTTTGGTTTGTGTCAGTCTCACAACGGCAATTTAAAAGTTAGCGACTATATCGTTATCGAAAACACCAAAAAATATTTATTAATCCTTTTTAAAGAAAAACGTTGAAATTAACTGTTAAAAGTCTCAAAGTACGACAAGTTAGCAAACGGCTAAGTTAGTACTACTACGGGTATTATTATTACAAGAAAAACGACCAAGTCCCTACGTCAAAACAACAACTTTCGCCTTTCACCTATAACCTCTACCACCAACAACAACTTTCGACCTTATCTTTTACATTAAATCTCTACCTATATTTCACTTTTTTTCACTTTCCACGTTACGTTAATCGTTAAGTTCGCTTCTTTAAGCGAAAACACCTAGCTGTGTCAAGAAAGCCACGTTACGCGACCTCTAGCTAAGTCGCCAAACTCCCACGCGACTTTACGCCAAAACACCAAGTTTTTACACCTAAAATTACCAAGTCCCTCACCCTATACACCCCAATAAGTCCTTCATCGCCGTAAATCTCAAAATTACACCTACCCCAGAGATTCAAAAGAGAATTAACGCTCTCGGAACTACCTTTACTAAATTTTAAGACGAAACCCTTTAAGCCTTAAATATTAACGAAAAATCAACGGTAAAATACCTTACCAACTTTATCGGCTATTATATCGTCGAACACAACGATATTAACGACCTTAATCACGTTTTGAATAATTTCCATAACTTTTTCGGCGACTAAACCATTAACATATGAAACTCAATTCAAAAAGTGGTTAAGCTAAAGGTTAAAACAAAACTTAAACAGCAAAGAGTCTATATACCATCAAAGAGTATCACAAAGTTTACACAAAAACTTATTAATCTAGCTTAACTTTAAAAAAGCCCTGAAGACTCTAATTCTTAGGGCCCTTAAAAAAAGGGAAAGACGTTAAAAGATCTTAGTGCGTACATAAACGTTTCAAAAGACCTCCAACCTACCCTTAACTAAGTTAAACCTCTTTACATACTAGTAATAAGTAACCTATAAATCTTCTCGGCAATTCAGTACCGCTACGTAACAATGGGAAGTATACCCTCAGCGATGACAGAGCGCGCGAGACAACGACCGCTAACGCGGCTAGAGGTATTAACGTTGGCGTTCTATATCAGTTAATTAAACAAAATCGTTAAGCCTCCTAAAACCTTCAAATGCACATCGTCCCTTAGCAATTACATCGTCAAAACCCTCAAAAACCTTCCCTCTTCAAATATAACTAAGCGCGTAAACCTACCATAGGCCTTAATACAAAACTTTACCCTTCGGGCTAGGCGACTGGCAATTACCCTTAATACTGAATCTCGAAACCTCCAAGATTAAAACCGCTAAAAAAACACTAACCAAACCTGAAATAACTATCGTAACCTTCCTCCAAAACCTATGAAGATAATTAACATCAACTACAAGTTAATAACAGACTTCGCCAAAATCTGAGATAATATAAAGAAGTATAACGGAAAGCCTTACAACCTTCTCAACACCAAAATAATACCTTTACCAAATATCTACAAGTAAATAAAGGTCCCAGCTTCTGATTTTCACTCACTATTCCCTAGAATCCTCGCAGGTCACGCCAAAGACTATTACTTAACCTTCCTAACAAACGCCACCACGTTTTGCGAAATCTACGATAACATAAAGAGCCACTTCAAGCACGATGCTCACCTTACGCAATACCATACAAACTAGGCCACCATGCGATAGACTATAATAATGGCAAAGAAAAAAGAAGAAGAAATCACTAATAAATGTTTTTAATAAAATATTTAATAAGCTAATAATATGTTGAAAGGCAATAGGGAAAGCCTACACTGGTAAAGCCACACTTTGCAAACAGGTACGGGCAACTATTACGGGCGTTAGTAAGTTCAAATACGCCCTATAATGCTCAAATGACACCTGTAAAAGCTTTTTTGACCAGTTGAGTTCCTCGCTTACCTCCTTAATAACACGTATACCAAACTCGTTCGGTATATATTTTTAAGCCGGCAACTTCTTTAACGTAAATAAGGAAAACCATATGGTAATTAATTACGTTGATCGTAAATACGAGCGCCTACAACGCTTAAAGTCAAGCATATTAACCTCAATCCCAAACTAAAGGCAACACCCAAGCTGACGTCAATAAGAGTCAGACGAACATATAAACCGTAAGCACTATCGTCGTAATAGTAACAGGAAATATTGAATTTATAGTAAGGCCAGCTATTAGTTAACTCTCTACCCCCCCGCCGAATACAATAACAGAAAAGTAACGTACCACGTCCAATACCCTAATACTTTAAAATAAGATTACTTAAACCGGGTTAAAAATACTAAAAGCGATAAGCTAACTAACATCGTTAACACTCCTAAACAGATTAAGTAACATGAAGATACTACTTTTGATACAGAAGCCTAATAATTAGCCGACCATACCTTCTTATACCGTTTAGGTGATAAGGACCCTTACCTTTACCCTAACTATACCTCTAACTCCTTACATACCTTGAATATTCGAGATCGTTACGCAAATCACACGTTTTAAAGTATTATAACAAATACTAGGGCGACAAGGTATTTAATAAAAAACTATTCGCAATATGTAACATTACGGAAAAAAAACACTACAACCACTAAAATTAATCGTCACGATTCTGGTAAGGTCAAGATTAACTTTAGTCTAGGCGAACAACTATTGTCATTAAAAACAACGGTAATTTAAACTGTTATAAAAACGATTACGTTTCACATCCTTAAGTCCCCTCCCCCTTTCCTACTTTACTTAAAGGATATAAAAACTTTCAGCGTTAATGTAGAAGTTAATGCAAGCAAACTAGTCAAAAACAGCCAAAGGTTTTCACTCGCTTTGAAGTAAGAGCATCTATAATTTCATTTTTAAAGCCCGAAAGAAGTGGTATTAAACCTAACGAAGCCTAAAATATGTTAAATAAACTAGCTCTTCAACCACCAAGCTATTGAATAAACTTCATAAAGTCCTAAAACCCGTAAATCATACCAATATAAAATACTTTACCCTAAAATCTATTAAAACGCTTTACCACCACTACTAAACGTATACCCCAATTCTCCAAAGATTTAAATTTATAATAAAAGACGATAGAAACTCCAATTATAAAATCTTTATTAATATATTTTACTTAGATAACAAGCCTATTCTTCACGTCGTTAACTCCGAAAACTCTTTCCACGAAGCTAAGTTCCTCAAGTCCCTCTTTAAAAAGGATATGTAGGAAACGTTAAAAATGATATAAATTAATACATACCTGGGTCCACCTTACGCCTTCGTTCACAATACCGATACCAACTTTACGGCGGCGGAATTTCAATAAAATGCCAAAATAATGGGTATCTAATATAAAAAAGTACCTATCAAAGCCTACTAAAAAATTAGAAAAGTTAAAAAAGCACACTCTCTACTTCTCTAAACATACAGTATCCTTACGTTGTAAATTAAAAGTTTTACAAATCTGAAGGCACGCCGACAAATAGCAATAAAGGGTTTAAACGATACTATAAGCCCTAACGGCCTAATACCAACGCTACTAGTTTTTAAAGCGTACCTACGCCTGACAAGTGAATCTCTGCCTTCAATAAACATTCAAAAACGTTCTGCGACTTATAGAAAAACCTTAAGGAAACTAAAAAGGGAATCGGTACGCCGCCAAATGAATAACTTCTTTAACACCAAAAACGGGCCTACAACAATCGACATATTTACTTTGCCACTATAAAGTGAAGTCCTCGTATGGAGGGAGCCTGGAAAATAAAAGGGGCTGTACAAATTATTAAATATCGCAAACTCTAAAGTGGTTATTAAAACTACTAAAGGTCCTATATATTTTCAAACTACTCAAGTTAAGCCTTATATCCTAATATATAAGTCGCACTTCAAGTCCCGGCTAATGATAAAATCTTGAATATACGATCAGTATTTATTAATAACGCAAAAAAAGGACTTCGGTATAACAGGCATACAAACTAACAATATCCTCTTCATCGAAACAACAAGCTTTATAACACTAAAATAGTAAACGATCGAGAATTTTCAGTGCTGAAATTATAAACCGATAACAACGTTAACGGAAAATAACCAACTTAACCTTAATAAATCATCAATCCGTATACTTAATATTAATTCTGGCCTAAGCTTTCGCCAAAATAGCTAAGACGCTATTCTTAACACAATCGATAAAATTAATAAGGCCATGGCTCAACGAAACTTACAACAATATATATGGGGTAACTATATTACCACCCTATACTAACCGGAAGTCTTATACGATTTATTCATTACGATATAAACATAGACACTAACGGATAGGAAATTTAATCGACTAAATAAAAGGTTAAAGTAACAAATACGAAACCTGGACCGTGAAATCAATATGGTACTAATTAACTTTTTAAAGGCTAAACTAATAATTTTTACGGACTAGCGTTTTATAAACAACACCGACTTATCTTTACAGATCGGCTTTCTAATAAATGTCGTCAACGAAAAAAGGCGGGAAAACCAATTTACACTATTAGTAATCTAATCCACTAAGCCTCCGTTAAATACAGAAAATTACATAAAACTTACTAATTTCGGAAGTTTATAGCATAATAGCAGGCTTTAACGTAGGAATAACACTATGGAAAACCTTTAACCTTATCACCAAGCAGCTAAAGATTCCCTCTATCCCGATGGTAATTAGTATCGACTCGAGGAGTCTTTTCGAATACCCATTAAAACTCGGAACCACTAGCGAAAAACGCCTAATAATCGATATGATAGCACTCCATAAAACCTACAAAGGGAGGGAAATTAAGGAGTTCCAATGAATTAATGGCAAAGATAATCCTACAGATGCTATAACGAAGACTACGCAAAACAAATCCTTGAAAAGATTTGTAAACAGCAATAAGTTGACCATACGTATCGAAAACTACGTTAACTGACCGTTGGGAAAACCATATAACGGTAAATAAGGATATACTAGTAAATCGGATGACTGCTAGGGGATTAATAATAGTATTAATAATAACGACCTTTTTAAGTGACACAGTTAAAGTTATAAAGGTTTATAACGAAAAAACTTTTTATAGAAATTAATAAACTCGGACCTCGGAATAACGGAGCAATTAAGGTCAAATAGGGTCAATTTACATACAATTAAGTGCAATTCAGTATAGGAGCCAACTGGAATTAATGAGGGTCTGGCCAGTTAACGAGAAAGAAATTCTGTTGTAACCGAAAAAGATTGGTCAGCTACATTGGTGTACGCGCACAAACTAAAAAGCCGCCAGTATTGGAATAATATTACATGCAATATACTAGGTCAACTTTACTTATAGTAAAGTTGACTATACTTCAAGTGTATTGCTTTATGGAGACTTACCGCATTAGGTGTAAGTTGAGTGCAGTATACTACACTTCACTCTAGGGCACGGGCCAAGCAATTGGCCATAAAAATTACAGTGAAAACCGGCTAGCGGTCTGCCAAACCTAAAACAATACATCCACCATCTAACCATGCAATACTACTATTACTTCGACCAATCGAATCGACAACATTGCAACGTCTAAGGCCTACCAATAAACCCGATATTTCGACATCAGCTTTAAGATTATACTAAATAATAAACGTAAGGCGAGCCGCTTACACCCTGGAAATAATACCTTATTTACGAATAAAAAGGAGAATTTATTATTGAATGAGGCTATAATATAATAGATAAAACTGGATAATTATTATCCGACTTTTTTTAAATACATATTCGACCGTAAAACGGCTTTTACTACGACTTAACAAAAATTTACCTATTTATTATTATTATCCTTATTAAGTTTTAGCGAATACCGGCGTTACTAATGTTAAAGGCCTTATTATAACTAGCTTCGGATGTTAGATAATGCTAGAAAAGGGTGACGATAAAAAGCGTAGCGGAAATTAGTAAGCGCTGAAGAGGGGGGCTAATAGAAAGCGGGACGGATACGAGGAAACGTCGAAGATAGCGGATAACACGAGGAGGGGCCGGCGTTGGAAGAGGCCGATAGCGGATAATGCGAGAAAGTACGGATGTTAGGGAAGGCCAACGATAGAGGATAGCGTTAGGAGGGATGAGCATTAAAGGAGGCCGACGATAACGGCTAACGAGAAGTAAATCGGGAGGTGGGGTGAGGGGAATAACCTTTTAAACAGGTTACCAAAAACTATAACATATTAGTTTAAGCTTAGGTAACGCGGTCGATCCGGATACAATCCTATGCCCGTTCGCGATCGACTCGATTAACTCGCTTTTATCTAAGGTTAGCAAATAAGACACGGGTAAAATCGGAGATTGTATAATTAAGCCCTAGACGTTACTTATTACATTCTATAAACCGTACCCTATATTAACTATAAAATACATGGTCTAAGTGACTATATTATTTTAGCCTTTTAAGTTAAAATTACGGAAAGGTATACCGCGGTAACTGAAAAGGGCCAAGTCAAAGACATTACATGTTGAATCCCGGTCGGCTAAAGGTATTTTATCTCTATAAACAGGCGATATAGTAAAGGGTAACGAAAAAAATCGGGGTAAAAACGTACTTGGGGGAAAAAGGCTATGTAAACGTATAGTTAAAGGTGTAACGTTTTATACGGTCCATATAGTAAACTTTTTATACTTGAGCAACATTACGAAGCCGGTTAAACTAATTAACCAATTAAAAAAAACGGGAGTAAAAACGGGTCGATAATCTGGGATATTTTTTTAAAGCTTACGCGTAAGTAATAAAATATAACCCTTATCCTTTGCCGTAATAATGAAATATCGTAAAAAGGCATGTCAATCGGATAAAGTCGTAAGTAAACTTGTTTTCTAAATATACTACGAAAAAAAGTTGATTTATAGTTAAATCTCTTATAAGGTTTATTTATAAGTTTACCTTATTATAAACCTTTCTATATATACAACACCTTTATTCCCGATAAATTAGAACGTTAAAAAAACTGTTAATGTTTAAAAGCCGGTTAATATATAATATACAGGAATCCTTAGCTTATAACAGAAAAACCTTATTTTTATTTTCATTATTATTAAAGATAAGGAGATTTCTTATAACAGGAAGAGCTTATAATACGTAATTAATAATAGGGTACTAATATATAATAGGGTAATAAACCTTACGGGATGGCTTATTATCCATTTTGAAGGTGTAGACGATAGCGTAATTGAAATTAATCCCGTTATATACGTCGGTTATAATAATAAATTAGGAAAAAAAAGGTTAAGATATATCAGTAGAAATAACTGGTTAAAATACATAAAAGGGAGGTGAAATTGTTATAAGGAGGGTAGTTAACGAAAAAGAGCGGTGGTATAAAAGGGAAAAAGAGGAAGTTTTGGAGACTACTGGGGCGTTTATATTTATAGGGATTGGCGGACGAGATTCGACAAGGGTTATGTGTTATACGAATCGCATTACACGGTATTAATGGTAAAAACGAGACTTTGTACGGCGCGTTATACGATATCAGTAACAAAAAGGATATATTGTACGGCGCGTTAAAAGGTACGTTATACGATGCCGACAGTAAAAAAGATATATTACACGACGCGTTAACGGGTACTTTATTCGACGTCGGCGATAATAAAAAATTATTTACTTAGTTTACGGACGTGTTATAAGGTATCGGCGATAGGGTTAAGGGGTATGTTATAAGGCGCCGAAAACCTAAAGTTAAGCTAGTCGAAATGTTATATGATATATTAGACGTAACATTACCGGTTTATCCCTAACCCGCATATTAAGTAAGTATAGCCCGCGTCTAGTATTTATTTAACAGGGCGTTGTAACCCTTATAACATCCGGAAAAAGGGGGGGCATATTATAAACTCAATTTATTAGTCATAAAGCCTATAGGTTACGTAACTATATACGTTACGAGATAGACAGTTCCCTACCTAGGCCCGGCCTAGGTACGGACCGGGTACGGACCGGGTACAAGCCGATAACGGTCCATACATGGCACGTGTAAGGACACGTAACAGGCTGGGTACTGGTCCTGCCTAAGGGTCCTACACGTTGGGTCACGGTAGCCTCTTCTAGTCTTTCTCTGCATCTCAATAGTAAATCCCATTTGGTACATACTTGGCATACTATCGTAGGTCGGACCATAAAAGTAGATTCGGGTTAAACGATAATTTTGGTCCGATTAGCGACCTGAATACCAAACGGAAGCCAATTTTACAACGTATATAGCCAAATTCGAAGTGGTAAAAAAGATTTCGACGTTTACACTTACGAGTATACCTTTAAAGAAGACGAATAAGAGGAAAAAAAGACTTATTTAACGATCCAAAATAATAAAATGAATTAACAAGTATTTACAGTCCTGTAAAACACCTTATTTCTATATAAAGTAGGTCTGAATAACAAAAGCAAAGTACTAAACACCTATATACCATCATAATTTAAGCTTTCTAATAAATACGGAAACCAGTTTTAGGGTATTATACTAGATACCGGCGTAATAAAAATCTCGACCGCCGTAAAACGATAATTCGACGTTTTCGTAACGAAGTTTTCCAAGTTTTAATTGAACCGAATGCAAAAACACCAGAAAGTTCGATTTAGTGAAGGCAAAGCGGCATTTCTTGGCATAATCGTTGTAAATATACTATTTTCACCGGTAAATTTTTAAATAATAAACTTCAACATATTATTTTGATAATTATGAAATAATATAACCAAATTCGAAATTAAGATTCCAAATACGATTAACTATCTTATCTACGCTTCAAGTAGTATATTTGTATCGTTCTCTTTAAAATTTGTATACCTGGAATTTCTCTCCAAAAACATTAATAATGAAATCCGTTTACTCTATATGACCTAAACTAGGGATATTACATCCACGATTTGGATATCCGGTTATGAATCGCCTTTCAAAGTTGCTTTACGTAACAGAATACCAAAATACGAGGGGGGAAATATGAAAAGCTATCGAAAAATTATATTACGAGTGCTAACTACATTTGTCGGCTTCACAACGATTTGAATTCCGCTTTTACAACGATTTAAACTTTAATTACAACATTCTTGTAAATATAATGCATCTTGTCGGCTATTTTGTACGATATGTCATCGATGTAACAATAGAATTTTAAGCTGCGAAATTGATGCGAAGCGCTTTTATTGCGGACTGTTAGAATATTTTAGTAAATCACTGGATAAACGTTTATTTGGGGCCTTTGAATTGAATTACCCACGTTGAAGGTATAGCTTTCAATTGAACTAAAGAGTGAACTAAGGTTACAATGACTAAAAGTAAGTATATGCAAATACCAATAAAGGCGCCTTAAAGTATTAGGAAGTACAAACTATATTACAGACCGTTAAAAAAAACGTATAAGGTATTATCTAAGGAATTAAAGGGTATTGATATTAAAGAGTTAATTTTACAAATATTGGTAAGCTCCTTGGATAAAAAATTAACCTAATTAACCTAGTCTTAACGCTCTTTATCTTTAGAGCTCACCCCAAAATCCATACAATTTCAGTATTATCACTGGTTAAGGTATAGAGAGCGAATATATTGACGAAGGCTATGGCGGCATTGCGTTTTTTACAGGCCAAAAAAATGTTTCGAAAGCATTGGCTATAAAAAACAGCTCATAGAAAACTAAAGTTTAAGATTTATTACTATAGTTTAAAGTTTCCATTTAGAAAACAAAAAACCGTTGAATTGTCTTTTATAGGATTAACGGATTTAAAGGCTAAGATATATTTGTAAATTTACCAGATAGTACGAAAGTATAAAAAGGAAAATGTGGATGATAACGGCCTCAACACGTAATCCTACAAATGATATTAATTAAATAACTTTTTCAATAACTAATTCAAACCTTTTACGAAACCTATAAAACCCCCACATATACCGTTACAACCTCCGTCGCTCTATAAAACCGGTTAGTTTACATGAGAGAAACGAGAACTATATCCCTAAGGGCGTTCTTTGAGTTTCAAAAATAAAATACGCTTTAAAAACTTTGTCGTAAACTTCTTTATCACTTGTAGGGAAACGAAGGACCGTGAATTAAATATAAAACTCCGTAACAAAGGCATTATTATAATTCTGAGTTTCTCTTTTAAATAATTAACTTATAAATTTTTTTTTATCGAATAGAGTTTTTTTTTCGCTTGAAAAGGTTTAACCTAACAATTTACAACGCTTATAAAAAGTTTCCTACTTGTTTAATTTGCGAGGTAAAAGAAAAAACTGGTAAGGCCTATGAAAAATACGTTTTATGGTTGAGAGGTATAATAATGCGAATAAAAAGGATATTATAACCTACTTGCTTATTTTATAACGAGCAAGCCATCATTTGATTTTGGCGTTTGATGCCTTCCTACGTACCTATCACAACCTTCGTATCAAACTTCGTAATATTATATAAGTTTATATAGAATCGGAAGAGAATTTTGAACGTTGTATTTACGCATATATACTTATGAAACCCCGAAAAAATTATATACTCGAAAAGATTCTACGTATCCTAAAACCATTTTATGAACTCGTTAAAGCTAATGTATATTAATACAATAATTATTAAAGGCATTATCAAGAAAGGTTCGGAATAACTAACTCAATCTTTGACCTATATCTATTAGTTTTGATACTACGTTTTAAATGATTTACACTTATTGAAATGTAAATTGACGATACACTTATATTATGCAGTACGTTTTTTTCGGTTATAGAAGAGGGGAAACTTTAAAAGGTTAGCTTAAAAGAAAAACATAAAGTGTACCTGGCGAAGAACCGCCTGATTAATTTGAACAGTGTAATATTCAAGCTTTTAAACTATATTCTGGACTTTAAACAAAATAGGTAATTGAACGAAGTTACTTTTATTAACCTGAATAATACAAAACAAACCAATAAATATAAATGTTAACGCATACGTGAAGCTTGGGTTACATCGGTTGTCTAGTGAATAGTTGCATTTAACTTTTGTATTATTATATAATATCAAACGAAGCCGTCGGATAATATATATAAAGTGTTTAGTAAACGTTTTACGTAACGAATAAGTAATCTTATATGCGACCTACGTTTTATACCGCTGAATATACGTATAGAATTTTTTTATCAATATATGTTTCGTAAATAATACAGATTACAACTTAGAAATAGGATTTATACATATTTTTAAGAAAGAAATACCTACTCAAAACTAATTTACGCTATATATTAACGTTCTTAATCGGAGTTCAATCATATTTAAACGGTTTATTTGAAATATTTCAAACTTCAAAATTTATAAGATAGTTAAAGAATTTGACTCCGGAATTATTATAGCGATAATGGTGCGGGTAATCATTTTAAACCATAATTTAAAAACCTTCCATCTAATAATTTATATGAACTCTTTTCTTCTTTACTAATACCTCGTTAAACTCGGCATTAAAATCGAAAATCTCCATATAATCGATATTGTGGCTTTACTCGAGTCGTATAAACGCTGTGAAATCAAGTAAATAGAGTAAATTAACAAGAAGTTAAACCCAGTGGGTGTAATAACTAAGGGCTCCCCAAATAAGGCATCAAAGACGCTTATATTTACAAGTACATTTTTCGTTAACTTTTATAAAGAGGTTTTACGACCTTATCTTATTGAAAGTTTTTTATACATTATATTTGTCCCTTTCCCTTTATACAACCTATTTATACAGCTTTTAACACTTCATCTCTTTTTGAATTTACTATTTTCATCGCTTATAATGCATTTTAACTCTTTAAATTTACTATTGACGTTAATTCTAATATATTATCAGTTTTGTTTACTTACTTTTTCCAATTTTACTATAATATTTTCACTTTTTGCCTTTAGTATTTGTTAGTTGTGTTACGGGTTTTTTTTTTTTTTTTTTTTTTTTTTTTTTTTTTTTTTTTTTTTTTTTTTTTTTTTTTTTTTTTTTTTTTTTTTTTTGAAAATCAGTTTCATTACTTTATAGTTCATTCTAACAAGGTCGGAATACACCGGAAAAACGTAAAAAAAGACAGCTAGTTGTTTCCAAATATGGAGGGGGAGGAAGGAGTTGCATTTTCGTCATTATCGTCCTCGTCCTCCTTCTCATCGTTCTTACAACCGTTACTACTGGCGTTACCACCACTATTACCATCAACGTCGTCGTCGGCGTTGTCGCTGGAAGGAAGGCTCCATGCCTTAGGTCACATACTTTTAGGTAGGGGGCGCGAGGGATCTTTATCCTCCTTACAACAACGCGTAGTAACGTCGTCAAACTCGCTTACGTAATACATATACAGGCCCGGCTTTCAGGCGGTAATAGCGGTTACTGTCTTTTCAAGCTGCTGGTTAGCGTTTATTATTAATTAACATCGGCTTATTTTAAATATTACACAAGTTGTTAACTCCAAAAGCGCTTTGAATAGGGTATTAAAATAGTAGGTAATAATTGGTTGTAGCCAAAATTGCGAATTGAAAAAGTAGGTAACTTATGGTAATAACAGCGAACGCATAATAAAGTCTTAGCCTATGGATCTAAAACTACCGAGACGGGAATTCATCCGTTACTAATCAGTTTATAACGATAGTAACAGGCTAATTAACCACCGTTTTAATGTCAATCACTAATAAACTTACCCACGGCCGCGAACGTAATATACGGCACATAAGGCATATTTATTAGCGGCTTGGAAACGCGAACCCGGGTGCGTTACTTTAACGCTTTACGCATTGAAGAGGTTTCGTAACGTACCCTCGCAAGTCATAACTCGAGGCGAAAGGTAAGTTCGGCCGTTTTAGCCTAGTTTATAAAAATATTGGTATAGTATAATTTAAGGGGGAAATAAGGAATACGAATCTCATTTTATGTCAATGATATTACGTTTATGGCGATGAAGGGTTGCTGTAAATAATAGGGTCTTTACCTATAATGAAAAAATAAAGTTAATAACTTTAAAATCCCTCCATTCCTCTCCTTAAGAAATAGGTGAAATAGGGGGAAAGAAAAGGGGGAAAGGAAAGGAAGGGGTAGCGGCTTGGTTGACGGAGGTAGTGTGCGAAAGGAGGAGTAGAAAGAGGGGGGTAAAGACTTAGTTGGTGGTGGCGACAACAAAGGAGCCGAAGATAAAGGCTAGTATCAATGATATACTACTCGAATTAATAGTATTAGAGTTAGGTTGACGGAGAATAGCGGCGGATGCGACTTCTTTACGTTTACGTTACCGCGTTAAATAGCGCTTTTGTAACTTGTTTTTACGGTTTATATGTTTTAGAAGCGGTTAGGACGTGGTATTGGTTAAGTGATTTACTTATAGGAATGATTTTAATAGCTAATTAGAATAGTAGTTTAGTCGTATATACGCCGATTAGTTGATTGGAAACTTACCTTGTAAATATAGGTACGTTGTTAAAGGGAAAAAAAAGGTTTGTTTCCATCGATGGCGATATATCTTATTATATTCACCCCAAAACACGTGATACCTACAATTACAAATTTATAATCACACCTATGTAATCATACTATCGTAAATATTAATAAGGTTTCTGACCAAAATCGTTACTAATTACCTCAATTAATCAGAGCTTATATTACAACCACTGTTATTATTAACACTGTTAATTGAAACCTTGAAATAAATTAAAACATAAGAATTATCGTTATTAGAACTGCTACTTAGAACTTTGAACGAATTGTATTATAAATACTATTACTATTAAACGATTACTACTGAGTTACGGATACGAAATATACCGAAAAAGGAAAGGAGTGTATGTATGGATGTTATTATATATCTTCATAGTTAGGAAGCAGCCACGTTGCCAAATACATGCCTATAGAGTGTACGGTAACGTGCTATACTATAATGTACATTCTTACAAAGTGCATGATGACGTGCCACTGTCTAGAAGGAATATTGACAAAGTGCATGGTAAAGTACCACTACACAAAAGGGAGATTGGCAGAGTGCATGGTAAAGTTCCACTACCTGAGTGAAAGCTTATAAGCTCTCGCCTAAGGTGTGCACTCTCTGGATGCCTCCTCTCCTATCCATCAATCTATCTTCAATATATACTATTTAATATTATACTTAACTTTATGTTAACGTACATAGTACAGACATACCTTACCGATACTTTCATTCATTTCAGGGGTTTTCCCCCTAATTCCCAAGTAAAACTATGAAGACTTCAGGTGCAGATTCTCAATACTTCGACAATAAGGAAAAACCTATTAATGAACTAGCTCGTTCAATCCATAAGCGTTATAGCGTAAATTATATGCTTAAAGAAAAAACTCGTAAAGAAACCGTCATTAACGTAATTTGAGGGATTAATACCAGCACAATTAAGCTTTTAGTCTAGAAAAATCATTAAAATTAACAAATCAGTTGCCAAAGTCATTAAACTAATAAGAGTACATCAGATATAACTACGCCAACCCCTTAAAACTTATTATATTATCACTACTTACTAACAAGGTACGCCTATATACGGAAACCCCTTATAAACTCTATCACAAGATTTTACTTATTAAGCTGAGCTACTAACAATTACACTTATAACCGATGTTTAAAGGAACTAATATTTAACTTACTTATAAAAAACACTAATAACGATTGAAACGACTATTGTGACTAATCCCCAAGGAAGTCAAAATAATCAACATGAACTACAAACTACTTAGGGATTCCACCAAAATTTGGAGTAACATGAAGAAATATAATAGGAAACCATATGATCTATTGATTAAACAGAAACAATACCATTCCTTCATCTATGCAAATGGATAAAGGTTTAACCTTCAGGTTTCAACTCACCATTCTCAAATATCCCCATTAAAATCCTAAGAAATACTACGTAATATTTTTAAGTAGGATACATATTTTTCGAAAAATTTATAAAGAAATGAAAAGTTAATTTAAGTACGACATTTAATTTGCGTAATACTATACTGATTGAACTATAACAACTTGGACGACAATAATAGAAAAGAAAAAAAAGACGAAACACCAATAGATATCATTAATTAAATACTTGACAAGTTGATACTTTTCTAATAGGTCATGGGGAAAACGTATGTTAAAAAGGCTACATTGCGCAAATAAGTCCAAGCAGATGTCACAGATATTAGAAAGTTTCAATACACCTTATAACGTCTATATACCACATCTAAAAGCTTTGTGCGCCAATTACAGTCCTTTTTTTCTTTACAATTGTGATAACACGTACGACAAACTAAATCAATAAAATTCCCAAAACTAATAGTTTTCGCGATTAGGACAATGAAAATTATTGAATTAACTACTACATTAATTGTAAACATCATATGTGTTGATAGGTCTTGCTTAATAGGTCTTGAGATGTTACAATGTTGTTGATTCGAATTGTGGTCGAAGTAACAGTATTATTGTATGGTTAAGTGGTGGAATGTTTTTTTTCTGGTTTAGCAGACCGCTAGCTTGTCTACATACTATTTAGTATGGTTGATTACTTGGCCAATACCCTAATCTAAATTGGGTACATACTATACTTGACTTTATAGTCAATATATTCAACCCACAAACAACACAGTTAACTTGCAGTTAGTATAGTCAACTTATATTATAGTACTATTAATTAACTGAATTGTAATCACTACTATTCCAACACTAGCAGCTATTTATTTTATACGCGTACACCAATATAATCAACCATTTATTCACGGTTATCTTTAAAGTATCTTTGTGTTAACCAGCCAAACCCCTCTCAATTTTATATTAAAATTAACTTCAACTACCTTCTTTTATTCTACGATTCCGAATTCTTACTTAATCAACTCCTGAATACAAGTTTTTCGCCATAGAGTTAAACGCACCTTAGATTTAACCGTATTAATTAATTAAGTCGCCAGTTTTAATTTTCTGGTAGTCTTCCAATTTTTCAAGGTGCTTTTAATTGTCTTCATTCACGTTATCACGTAACTTAACCTTGCTAAAAGGCCTTTTTTTTGTAGCCTTCGATATGTATAGTTCATTTATTACTATCTATAAACCTTTCCAAGTCTTTGTTCAGTGCCGACTTCATTATAACGTCTATTGGATTGTCTTCACCAATAATTTACCGAAACTCCTCGGTTTTAGTGCTTTTGTAATCCTTATGAAATTGCATTTCATTAATTATCGGACTTTTTTTGCTGATTGTCCTTAGCTTCGAAAGTCATTTTAATAAAGTTTCCCAATTTATATAAATTATTACCACGATAGGTAAAATCTTCTATTACTTGGTAATGATATTCAGAGTTTATTAAACGTTATATATATATGTTAAAACCAGATTCCATAAAACTTTAAAGCTGACAAGTTTCGTATAATGATTTTATATTTGATAAATATACAATAAAATATGTTCCCTATAAATGCAAACTAGTTATCCTATAGTTTATCCTTGTTAACGATATTAATAAGGAATTTTATTTTTAACGAAAAATCGTTTTAATTAGTAAACAAACATTTGTATGAGTATAGTATAGTTATCAAGCCTTAGGAAGCATATTAGCAGAGTTCATGATAAGAGTTCATGGATTAGATAAGTATATATAAGCTCATATCTGAGGCGTGCACTCTCTAGATAATTTTTCTGCCACTTACATTTTTTTACTGCTTTTTTTTTTTAATACTATACTATCTTTTTCATACGTTGACGTAAAGACTTAACCGATACTAATTAGTAGCCGACTCGGTCGACTACAGATATCCTAAGAAAAAACTAAAGAACCTTAGTTAAATACCTATAGCAGGATGCTATAGAAATCATATTTATTCTATGCTTTTATACTAAGGATTTATAAAAACTACGTGAGCGAAAAAAGAGATGGTAAAACCTTTAATAAATTTGAAAAGAAAAATTTTGATACGATATCATTGATTAAATTAATTTTTTTTTGATTGCTAAAGGCACTATTACGCTACCATAAATTCGATCGACGCTTTCAATGTATCCAGATACTTTTTGGAAAGCGTTCTATCACGTATCAACCACGTAAGCCATTAAGTTTTGGAACCTTTCTCTAGGACTTATCCAGCTAAAACCAGTTTTTTCACAGATTACGCACGTTTAGAAATCGATCAAAACAGTTTTTAAAACGCTTACACAAACACTACAAGCGCCTAAAGCAGATTTCGAAGGGTATATAATAACATTGGAAGCGCTCAAAGAACCAACCAATTCTCATACATAACATATCAAATATTATAAAAACCTCCCCATATTCCAACATTTAACACCAAACTTTAATTCACACACCGCTTATTTAAATTAGTATTTATAATATTTAACTTGAGTAGCTACTCAACCATTTTAATGATTATAAGCGTTAAACGACTAATTTAAAACCTGTTGGAATAGCTGTCAAATTCAGTACAGTCAAGTCAACTATACTTATAGTTAGTTGATTATACTGACTGCAAGTGCAGTGCGATAGATGTCCACTTCAAAGTGGAGCACAGGCTAATGTATTTGGCTATACAAATTAGCGTGAAGACCGGCTAGCGATCTGTTGAACTTAGAATTTACAACTCATTAACATCAGAACCACTTTCAATGCAACACCAGTTACGTTGATCATAGAGATTCGAATCGACTACGTTTCAACGATAAAGCCCTACCAACAAAACCTTTCATTACATTTTATTTATTGTTCATTTTCACATTATACGCTTTCATTTTTATCACTTTATTTCGAAACCCCTATCATTGAATTATTTTAAACGTATATAAAACCCTATTACTACTGTCGGTAAGGTCTAAAACCTATTCAAATGAACAAGTTATTTAGAAGAGTAGTCGTCAGATTGGTATTTATAGTATAGAGTAAGATAAGAGTTAGAAGAAGTATTCCAGAGAGGGCACGCCACGGATGGGAGGTTATATACCTTCCATCTAGGCGGTGACCCTTTTTCCGTACGCTCTGAAATACCCATTCCAAACCGCTCCATGTATTGCCGTTCGGTTTAGAATAACCATTTCAAACCGTTCCATACATAATACATTTTTCATCTTATAAGAGTGTATCTTACAGCGTGACACGTTATCGTACACTCTATAGAAGTGCACCCTATAATACAGTACACTGCTACTAGCCCTATATATACTATCTATAAGGGTATATAGTAATATCTATATAAGTAATATTTTCTTTTTCCTTATATATTCCGTACTTATAGACTAGTAGTAACAGTATGGTTGTAATTACAAAGGTACAAATTAGTAGGTTTTGTAACGATAGTATAGTTGTAATTGTAAAGATCTAAACTAGAAATTTCCGTAGTAATAGTATTGTTACGACATAAATTAAAAAAGGTTTCAATTAGTAAGTTCGACTGGAATTAGCGAGGTTTGGCCGCGATAGTGATTGTAATTCGGCCTTGGTTGGTATAGCTAATTAGTAACAATATAGTTGATGATGAGGCTTTTCGTGGTTTCTAATAGGGGTTATTGCACAAGTGTTATAAGGGGTAATTATATAGGGGTGATTGCGTAGGGGTGATTACGCAGGAGTAACTACGTAATTACGTATTGTGTTAGCATAAAAAGATGTATAGCTATCGGTTTGGGCAAAACTTCTTTTTTCCCTTTAAAGACACATAATTCAAGTTAATGAAAGTTCCTACCCCAACTCAACCTCTATTTTGCTTAATTAAACTAAGCCGCTTTAATAGGTAGACTACTTAACCAACATCTATATATTAACCTCTCCTTTAAATATATTTCGCGTAAAAATAGGATAACTATGTATCGTTAGGCATAAAAACGTCGGCCCGCCGCCGCCGCCATAACTGCCGCTGCCGCCACTATTATCATCCCGCCCTTATCGGGCATAATCTTGTCGATAGCTATCACCCCACCCGCCACCACCAACTTTACGGCCCTTCCAAGCCTTGCCACCGCCGCTGCTACACCCTTTCCCGCCGCTGCCGCCACCCCTTCCTCCCTCCTTTTTCCCTCCCACTTTCCTAGCTCCAAAAGGAAGGAATAAGGGGCTTTTAAGGTGATAAAACTTACCCTTTCCCTACGGGTAAAGACATCATTACCCATAAAAACCCTTTTACAATATAAACACAGCTTGGCGCAATTAAGTTAAAGTTCGTATACTTTATATCCTCCCGTACATTTACCTTTAATTTCTTCATTTTTAGATAAAGAGCACGAGGAGAATCTCTTTCGCCGCTTCGAACTTCATATCGCCAGGGTACGCCGCGAGGTTTTTCTAACACGTAAGTTGTTAAAACGGCGCACTCGGGTCTGCAGTTTTGGGCCGTTACTGGATACGCCTTATTTGTTGTGTATCGCGTCCACGGCCGTAGGCGAGTCCGTTAGCGATTGTTACAAAAGCGGGGGTCGTTCGGCCCATTACTATCGTTACGAACGGATTGTTAACTCGTACGCCCCCATTTCAGTAGTTCTAAAACCGTAAGCTAAGGCTGTATTACGCGCCCATCGACTTTATAAAAAGTTTAAACCGAATTTGAAAAAATTCCTTTGCCAGAAACGTAATATTCGGGGCGTTCCGAAAAATAATTACGGTTGCAAATAACTAAAATAAACCGATGCTAACTAGTAATAAACGTTAACCGGCGGTCTAAAGAGTCGGAGGCTACTATTGCCGCCTGGAAATGGGGCTTATATATATATTATGTAGGCGAATTTGATGATGTTATCGTACGTCGCCGTAAGGAAGATAAAGCCTCTCCTACGCCTTTACCTAAGGGTATTCTTCGTAAAACGTAAGGCTATATCTTTACTAGTACTAATAAAGTCGATAGTGGTGGTGGTGGTAACACCAACACAAATGGGAAGGGTGACAGAAAGGACGGTAAAGATGCAACGATGTCGTCCTCTACCTCCTTTAACAATAACTAATTACCCTTACGGTCGGATCGGCGTGCCCGGACACATTATTGTTATTTATTTGCTTAAAACAATTGTTTTTAAAATGAAATATATGTAACCTAAAATATATTAAAAAAACAATATACTAAAATTGGTACGATATTGTAAATCCAAATAGAAAAAGAGAAGTAATGGGATAATCCGTCGGGTGGAAGCGTATAGAAAAAAAACTGATAAAATATTGGAAGCGGTGTGAAATATATAGTTTAAATAAAGATACAAATCGTGGATCGGCGCGGTTAGCAAAACTTGTATCGTTTAAGAATTATCGAAAGTGATTTAATAATTTACTAATGTTGTAGAACTTTTTAAACCATATTAGCAAATGAATTGCCTGTCGTTATAGTGGTTCTTAACTTCCCGTTTAGTATAGCCTTAATCATCGCGTTTATCGAGTTAAATTTTCTATTAACTTCTGTTTTTCCCCCGATCTTTCTGCGGTCGCATAATTCGCGTAATACTATAATATGTATTATTAATCGTTTTTCATTTATAGTAATTAACTTTACTAGGTATTTATAAAGTGAAAAAAAGTTGGGATATACAATAAGAAAAATAGGGCGTAAATTAAGGTTGGAAATGATTATTCGGACTGTTATTGTTATAATAATACCCGAATTAAAAGCTTTAACTATACTATAAATTTCTAAAGTTGAAACGCTTTTCGTAACCCTCTTTTACTTGATAAAACTTCAATATATAATGTTTTTACGAAATTTAAAGTCCTTTTAAACCGGTGTTTCGTTACCGAAATTAAGATAAAGCTTATTTATAAACTATAATCGTTATTATTAGCGAAAAAACCGTTAGTAAAAACAAATGGCTTTAAAATACGTATATCTAACTATATAAATTTTAAACCTCGTTTTGGATTGTATATTTGCTACAAAAAATTTTGTTCAACGCCTTACACGTACGTATCTTCCTTCGGGGTGGTTTGGCATTACGTGGCGACTGAAAGGTTTATTACCGCCTTTAATTATATTCTAAAAGCAACTCAAGCACTACGTACGCATTAGTATCTATATTCCTCGACCCGTTTCACGTTATTTAAAACGATAAGAGTAACTTCATCCAGCTACCCTTTTTACGTAATAATCAAAACGGCCTTCCAAAAAATAACCACAACATTATTAAAATTGATTATATGGTCCTCTATCAGGTACGTTTTAGGTTTTACTTTGAAACCAATCTTTAAAAGTTTCTTCTTTTTAAAAGCAGAAAACGAAGCGTTCCATAACGTCAAAGTGTCATCCATTTATATGCCCGTTAGTATAAAGCCTTTCGAACAGGTTACTAATACTAATAAATATGGGTTGAAGGTAAAGTTTGTTATCCCGAGCCGTTCCTTACAATGCCTTTAATAAATGTCATACAAGTAAACACCGATTTTAGTTAGGCCGTAAAGTGATTTTACAATACGTAAAATCGTCTTAGGAGGGTGGTATATCCTAAAATCTTTTGGTATGTTGGTTTAAATTCATCATTTAAAAAGATTTTCAAATTATATATATACCTATATAATAACTCGAAGCACGATATAGAAATTATATAGTGCGTTGAAGGAAGTCGCGAGTATAAAAATTAAGCTGTAACTAGTTCATTGTAATATAGGTAATTGGTTTACAATATCCTTTTTACCTTTGTTTTTATATTACTTAATAATTAAAAGGGGTTTTTATAAGATTTACTGGTTTTATTCTTAACCTCGTAAACAAGACAGGTTGATTTTTTTTGTAGGTGTTGTAAATAGTCGAGTTGAATCGTTTAAAACGAAAAACGTCTTAATCTATTAAGGTAAAGATTTCTATTTAGGTAAATTGCTTAAACGGGGTACTTGAAGTCGTAATAATTCCTTCGTAGCGAAGCTTTAAGCTTAACTTGCGATTTTCCATTTTTTTTTACGTAATAAAGAAGTTTATAGCAAAGTTTCTAGGGTTTTTTGGGGTTTTCGAGCCGAAAAGGCGACCTTAGCGGTAAGGTACGAGTGGGGTTAGTATAGGCGTACCGCTTTTGATTAAAAGGAACGGGCCGGAATTATGTTTCGGAGAGTGGGCCGAAATTAGGATTAGTTTGAATTCGTGTTTTTAAGAGGCGTTTCGTTAACGGTTCTATTCGTCCTATGATTTCAGGCCGTTTCTTTTTACCTTTCTCTTATATTCTCGTACCATCGTCTAACAAAACGAACTTATACAGTTTAGCAAATCAACGAATATATTATAACCTTTAAACTCGTTAAAAATCCAAAGTCTAATTTATATATCTTTAATTTTTCAAACCAGGGCTTTGAATCGTAACGAACCGTCTAAAATGCCAGTTTTACGCGAGCTATTCCCTATAGCCAATGTTTGGGATAGGTTATTTTTGGCCCATAAGGAACGTAAAGCTATTATAGCTTTCGTTATAACATTAAACTCTTACATTATGAATGGACATGGTGTAAAGCTTATGTTGATTTTTAGGTACGTATTAAAAATAAGGAACGTAGAAATAAACCTATCTAGGCTAGAAGTATTGTTAACGGCGCTAACTGCTATTTAAAGGATAAATTTCTTGAAACCAATACTTTTCAGTTCCTTAAATAATACCGTACACATTCTTTCAAACGGTCCATAATATCGCTTACACTTTCAAATACCCTATAAGGCTTTTACTAGGATTTGTTTATACTAGTTATCGGTTATTATAACTTTAATACGCTATTGGGTAAAGTTGAATTCCGTATGAACGTTGTATGTAATCTAATTTCAAGGCCTTAGGTAAAATTTAAACCAATAATTAACTAAAACATCGTAACAGATTATAACGGAAACATTCCCTATAAACTTAGAAACTTGGAATGATATTATCGCATTGATAACATAAAGGACTGGTTAGCTATTAAAATATATAATATTAACAATAACGTCATAATTAAAGTCCATATCGTTTTAAAAGTGAAACTTATACCGTCGTAAGTCTTATGAATATAGCTAAAATTTATAGCAATTTTTTTCGATAGCTTTAAGTGCGTCTTTTCCTATATCCGTATATCCTACAACTTAAAGCAGGCGTAAAAGGCGTTTTACAATCGGGTATTCGAATTGTCGGTGCAAAACCCGTAATTCCAATTATATTAAGTACATAATCTTATCTGTATATGTTTCGAGAAAAAACTATAAGTGGCCGAATTTAAGATAAAATGGTATAGATACGTTATCCAAGGCATGGATGAATTAATTGGTTGTATTTTGGACCGTAACTACAAACTTATTTATATTAGCTAATAAGAGCAAAAATAGTGTTTTCAATTCTATTACGTAAAACTTAATCGATTCGCAATGCATATTTATAACGACCGTTTCGATAGATAACGCTTTATCTTTATTAAATAAGTCTTTTCGGTATTTTCCTATTCGGTTTAGCTAAAATTTCGAAAACCTCGCCACAAGCGTTTTAAATTGTCGTTTTCCGACCGTTAAGATTTCTGCTAAACCGATATCGGGTATAATACTTTAAAACCGGTTGCCGTATCTATTATAGAACGTAAATTATAACGTTATATAAGTATTGAACACTCTTTTTACGTAATACAGGCCTATGATATATATAAAAGAAACGTTTTACAAGTCGGTAAAAATACGTTAAGCGGTTTTATCGTCCTAGAAAAATAGGTAAGTATTATTACCCTTAGGGTTTTTATCTCCAAATATATATTCGTATAGATAATCGTTAAATTCAATATCTATGCCTTTGCACTCAGTTATGTATATTATACAATGAGCTTTTATTCAGTCCTCGAATATGTAATTGGTTTAAAATTATCTTTCAATCTGAATTTTCTCGTAAACGAGGTGGTTAGTAAATTAATAGCCGATTTTACCGCATATGATACACCGTTTTTGCAAACCCATTAGGCTTCGTATACCTTTTCGTAAGTATTGTTATAACCGCGGGACGTTTCACCCATTTCCGAACGAATGTACCTATTCTTTATTATTAGGTTTCCATTTTTAATACCTGTACTTTAGGCGTTCCTTTTACTTTAGGTAAAATTTAAATATTCGATTTAAAACATAGTAAATAGTTTTTGCGAGGTTTGTTTTGGTAATTTAGCCTTCGCCTTTAGTTTTATTTGCTACAAATGTAAATTCTAGGCTTCCTTATCGGTGTATAAATGTTTTAAACAACGTTTTAAGGCTTATATGAAAGGTCTCGAGGTTCTTTTCTGGTTTAAAAAGTACAAAGTCGAAATCCGGATTTTCGCGGCAAACTTTCGTCATCATTTGAATAAATAATTTATTACCTTTATATACCGGTTTAAAGGTTACTTAAAACTTTCGGAACTTAGTTAATAATGCGATAAGGATTTCTTATAGGTTTGTCTGGTTATTTTCTTATTCATTCTTTACGGATTTCTACGTTGTACTTATTCGATCTTTATCGTGAAGTTTGTAGTTAATCTTCGTGAAGAAATAAAATTTAAAACAGTCCTCACATTTTACAAATGTATTTACTTACGTGAAGTACTAAATATACCATTTTTTAATTTACCCGCACAATATACAGGGTAAAAAAAACATAAAACTGTGATGGTTTAATGTTTATTCTTTTATATAAATAAAATATAACCCGTATTTTGTTATTAAATATATAGTACGGTTTACGGCTATAATTATTTTCTTTATTCCAAAGCTTAGTGAATTTCATAAGCTTTATAGGATCGCTTTTGTCAGTGGAAAAGCGATGCGGTAAAAGATTACAATAAGGGTTGTAGTTAACAGGAATTAGTCCATAGGGTATGTATTAGCGTTTTACGTCGCTCTTCGTTTCTTAGAGCTGGTTGTTCTTTGTGTTTCGACTATTTTCACTATAGTCGAGCGAGATGTTGTCAGTATTTAGGCCACTCTCGCCATGATCGAACGTGTTATTTTCGGTGTTTCGACCGTTCCCACTATAATTAAACGGTTAATTCGTAGTATTCAGAAAGTGGTTTAGTATTTGGTTTTTTTTATAGTATATGCCAGTGTAAGGGTGTATTATACTTGTATAATAAATAAGGATTGTATTCGTTTTTATTTTTCGGAGCCTTTGCTTTTAATTTGGGATATAAGTACAGTATTACGTCGGTTTAAGCCTCGTCTCCATCATTTTAATAACAGTTTCTTTTACTCCATAAGGTAACACCCTTTTACAAATTCTGTTAATTATAAATCTTTATCCCTTTATTCTAATACCTTGATAGTTGCATTATTTCGAATAAAGCTTTTACAAGGCGGCCATTTATACTCTCTAAAGTATTAATATTTATAATTGGCAGTTGAATCCATAAGGCTTTGATAATGGTAAAATTTTCTACTTTCTATATATCTAACGTCTAGCTCGAATTTACTTTTATAAATATTATCTAACAAATTAGGTCTTTAGGCTTTCTCCTTCCAGTAACGGAACATAACGGCCAAGATATATGTGTTTTCTATATAAGGTTTTAGTTCCTTAACCAATATCAATAATATTATCCTACAGGCTCAAATCGATTTTATATATTATGGTTTTCCTGATTTCCATGTATTCTACCAAAAGGTCGAAATGGGCGTTGGCTTTCTCTAGTGTTATTGGTTTTAAAGCTTTAACTGTAGGTGTTTTGGGGCGGTTAGAGATAGTAATTCCTGTATATATTTATTTTACCAAAGCGACGTAAGTTAGTGATTTCGGACCGTAGTTGAATTTAGGTGAGTTAATATTTTAAAATTTAGGATAATTTAAAGTTCAAGGTAATTTAGTGAATACAGAGTAAATAAAATGATAAAAACAGTTGGAATGGGGCTTATTGACGATTGTTAATACAAATGAAAATTTAAACGATATGTAAATAAAATGTAACTATAAACTAGTAAAACGTTTTAAATTATTTTTGTTAGCATTTTATAACGTTATATGAGCCAAACAGCTAAGAAAAAATAAACGTGGACAGTACTAAACATAAAATACATAAGGTAAACGTGGGTAAACTTAAAATATATTAGGTGAATGTAGAAAAGTAGGTAAAGCAAAGGAAGTGTATTTGTAAAGAGGTATATTATATGATCCGGTATATAAGTCGTATTTAGTGGTCGATCCGGATTGATATATTGTAGCCGCTTTTACTAAAACAAGCGGTTTGGTTAGCGTGTTCGTAACCGTTTTTTAATTAAACGAACGGTTTGGATGCTTTATTCGTAACCGCTTCTGTATTTTACGAGCGGTATGGATTGTCGATTTCTCATCGGACGGGTCTCAACAAAGGGTTCCTAAACTTAGTGGTTTTGGCTTAAGTAGTTTGGTACGTGATAAGACGTTTTCTAAAAAGTGAACGGATACATTAAAGCGCTAAATAAGGGTTAATAGAAACGTAACGGGGTTTTTAATAAATAAAACGCTAAATAAGGGTTAATAGTATCGTATTAAAGTTATCATTTTTCAAGTTACTTAGCTTTTACAGTTTTTATACAAATCCCGTGTAATTTTTATAAAAACGTAGTGTTGAAACCCAAATTGTTAGGACCGTTACAATATTCTATTATAGGTATTAAACTTATATTTGTCTTTTATTTTCTAAGCTATTTCTAGTTGACTGGATCAACTACTAATTAATGTCGGTAAGGTTGAAACCCTATTTACGTAAACAAGGTATTTGAAAAAGTAGTAGTCAAATTAATATTTATGGTATAAAGTAAAATAAAAGTCAGAAAAAGTATTTCAGAGAGGGCACGCCACGCATAGGAGGTAATATATCTCCTATTCAGGCAGTGGTCCTTTTGCCGTACGCTCTAGAATACCCATTCCAAACCGCTCCATGCATTACCATTCGGTCTAGAATAACCATTCCAGACCGCTCCATGCATGATACACTTTTCGTTTTGCAAAAGTGAAGCCTACAGCGTGACACGTTATCGTACACTCTGCAGGAGTGCACCCTACAATACAGTGCACTGCCACTAACCCTATGTATACTATCTATAAGGGTATATAGTAATATCCACAACTACACTACATTCAAAATAACACTTTTCATATAACAACCTCACTCCCGTAACAATAACACTACTGATGACAAGTTTAACCGAAATTGAAGAATATAAAACCATTTTATTGAAATATATAACGTTTCCAAAAAACAGTTTCAAATTTTATTGATTATAATTTATACGATAATATAATTGCAGCACAGGTAAGGAATTTAGACTTTTGGATGAGAAATACGTGCATAATAAATATTATTTTTCGTTATTGAGAGGGAAAGACTTAAAAACTTAATATATTCAATAATTTTAGGCAAAACCTCTCAAATTAGACGTGTAAATTTGATTCACGGTATACAAATTAGTTTCGAAAGTGCTACAGGCACAATCATAAAACATATATATTAATATGCCCGGTGTAAAAAATGGTCGTATCATGAAAGTGTGAATTGTCATGGTCCGACTTTATAAGTTACTAAGTTAAAACGATACGAAGGTGTTAGAAGAGAGTTTTATAGAAGGTTACTAGTAAGCGAAACGTAAAAAAAATTATTCAATACATGAAGACTAAACTATAATATAGGAGCACCTTACATACGCAAAGTGTAAAACGCACGGCGTGATTAGCCGCACCCCGTAAAGTGCTAACGAAATTCAGTAAAATAATTACGAAAAAGGTGAAAAAGCCGTAGAGGTTATTCTATATTTGGTTTTAAAGTTCGTTCGTTTCTACAAACAATTTAGGAAAAAACGACAAATGAAATCACTTTTTAGTTAGAAAAAAACACCCCTCTCGACCGCACTAAAAACGACTTGCACCAAAAGGACAACATTTCCGAAGAGAATATAAAAAGCGATAAAGAACTATATGAACCTTACAGATTGATGTAAATAGTCTATAACCTGTACTACGATCTTTCGCCTTATCGATTCACCGCGAATAAAAATAACCTTATAAAATTTGCAAATTGCTTCAAGTTATAGAATAAAGGCAAAATTTACAGTGGCGAATTATATGATATACTTGACAATAAGATCCGTACAATACCAAATATTCACAAACGACTAAATATCGAACCTTTATAATTCTATATTATCTTAACCGATACCCTAATTGTGTAAGCTAAGAAGTGGTATATATACCACTTTACATAGGTAAATACGTTCGTGAAATATTACAACTGTTTGAAAACATATTTAGATACGGAAATCAATTACGAGTTATACAATAAAGATGAAAAGGAAAAAACATAGAAATTCGTTAAAGGTTATGATAATAACACGGAAAAATCTCTACAGAATGTATTAAAATTTGATTAAGAAAGTTTAAGAAATACACAGTAACGTTATGATCGAATTACAAAAGCAAAGAACTATTTATTTCAATATTTATAAAAATTATCGTAAAAATCTGGACTTCAACCTTAATTTATTTTAACTGAAAAATGATTTAGAATTTTTTTCTGTTATTGTTAGAATATTATTCAAAATCTTGATACATTAATAAATGAATTTTGGAAAAATATTTTTGGCTAGGAATACTAAAAATAAAACCACGCAAATCACGAAAATAAATTTAATTAAATAATTTATCACGTCTAAAAATAAGGATTTATTATATATCAAAGGAATAAATACTTTGATTTAGAGTTTAAATACGGATATAAGGGCGACGAAAACCAAAAAGAGAACTTTGCAACTCATATATAGAACGGAAACTAATGCTAGCGCCCTTATAATAGTGCATAAAGCTTCCTACATCAATTAGGTTTACTATACATTTTTTATAATGAACAAACTCCCATAAATCATTATGAACAGAGTTTTGAGTGTAATAAAGTTGGCTATTAGTTGACAAATCATTCAATATATAAGTTAATCCGCGTTCAACTATAATTTTAATCTAATTTCCCGTTCAAACACTAAACGTAGGGAATCTTTGCTACTTATAAAGAAGATTACGAAGAAATGAAAAGTAATTTGACGTTTTTCTATATAAATACAACCCCGAGAAAAACTGTTTGGAGGAAAAAGAAATTAATATGATAGTCTAAAATGATGAAACAAATAAAAGTGTATTTCTAGGCTTAAGAGATATTTTATTTTTACAAAACTTCGGTTTGAATAGAAATAGCGGCGTTTTAATCTCCTATATCGCCTTATAATTTACATTGTTCAATAGATATGGAAGCTAATTTCAAGGTATAATGTTAAATACCAGAGAAACGGAAATATGGATAGTGTTGGAATAGTATTAAATGCAGTGTAGTAGGTCAACTTTAATGCAAGTAAAGTTTACTATACTGAACTGCAAGTTGTGTGTGTTGTTTTGTGGAGACTTACCGCATTGGGTGTAAGTCGAGTGCAGTACGCTGCACTTCACTCTAGGGCACGGGACAAGCAATTGGCCATACAAATTACAGTGCAGACCGGCTAGCAGTCTGCCAAACCTAGAGCAACATATCACCACTTGACCAATGTAATACTACTGTTACTTCGAAGACCAATCGAATCGATAAGGTTGCAACGTCTAAGACCTATCAACAGATAGCTGGAAAACGATAATTCGAAGTTTTTGTGACTAAATTCCATAAATTTAAATTTGTCCGAAAAACAAAACACCGTAAAGTTGTGTTTGGTAAAGATAAAATATTTTAATTCGGTATAGTAATGGTAAATATATGATTCAATCCGGTTTAGTAAAATATAGTGAACTTTAAAATAATATTTCATTTTCCTTGCCTAGTATTAATAAGTTCGTTATCAAAATGAAAAATATAATACATTAGTTTGTCTGCATTTCGGATAGTATATTAATCACGTTTAAAACCAACTTTATTTATTTTCTATTTTCCCCTGAAATACAACCGATCGAAGGCATTTACTGAATATAATTGAAACTACATATGTTATACCGACGGTTGAATATGCGGTTACAAAACATCTTTTGCGCATTTTTTTTACGGTGGGCTACGTTAATGTAAAAGGTAAAGATTTAAAAGCTATAAAGAAGTTCTGCCACAAATGCCAATTACACATACAAACTTTTTCCCGGTTTCAATTTCACCTATAAAACTATGTTAACTTTAATTAAAAGGTTATTACAAATGTTATATACGTTAATAAACAACACGTTTTTGATGTACTCAATGTTACAACATTGTTTTAAGTTGTTGAATTTATACTGAAGGTTTTCATAACAGATTACCAGAATGTATTAGAAGATTGGTAAATATATACTTATTTTAAACATCTCTATTGAATTAATTACGATTTGAAAACGGGTTTTGACTAGAATAAATAGCGGACCAAAATTAAAATAACTGGTAGTAAGTGCAGGTAGATACCGGTAAAAGCGCCTTGAGATATCGAAAAGCGGGAACGGTACCATCAATTGTTTAAAACAAATATATTGTATTTTCGAAGAAATTGAAGCAAACTAATTCGAAGGAATTAATTTTACAAATTATTGTCAATGTTATAAATAACACATTAATCTGAACAAACTTATTTCTATATTCCTTATATTTAATGTTTACCTTAGAGTTTATACGGATTCGGTATCGTTATAGATTACGATTTGGAAAGCAAAAGATGTAGTAAAGGTTATAATAGATTTTCGTTTTTTTAGAGCTAGGAACGGTATTTCAAGGTTCTTATTAATATGGAACGGTCCGCGGGAAATAAGAGTTCTGAATCTGTCATTGTAATCCGATATCTTAATTTAAAGGATAAAAAAAGGGTAGATTATCTTTTGGAAAATTAGCGGCATTAAAGGATACAACATGTTCATGAATTTGCGGGAGTATACAACAAAAAAAAGGTGCCTAAAAAACCCTTAGCATATTATTTATCGAGTAGCAATAATTATCCCACACCTAAACCAAAGTAAACGCCGCTTTCAACGCCCTTTCGTTAACGCTTGTTTACTCTCTGAATATCTTCATACACCTTTCCACAACTTGAACGAACGAATACCTTAAACCGAAAAAACCAAAACAACGTCGACGAAAGCGTTTACTTGGTTCGAAAAACAAGAAGCGCCTTACAACCTTTATTCAATATTCTATTTTCACGCAAAAGAAGACAGTAAATGGACATCTCAACATAAAGGTTCGTTGTAAAGGTGGAATTATAGTCTCGGATAAACATTTTAAAAGGTTTATTCAAAAGTAAATTACTGCTTTAATCGAATGAAACGTTTTTGAATCTGAAATGTTTCATTCAAAGACATATAGGGACTATAAAATCTTCCCTACAAAACTCGTTTATAAATTAAAGGACAAAATTAGAAGCCCTTATAAGAAAAGTCGCCTTATGGTAAAAAAATACGATGATGTTGGAAAAGAGATATTACAATCTAATATCCTACCTTATAACTAGCGAGCAATCGCTTGATTTTAACTTTTACTACCTCTCAACTATATTTTATAACCTACATCTTAAACTTCGAAATATTATATAGTTTCATCTACAAATAGCAAAAAACTTTAAACAACATACCTACACCTTTCTAATGTAAAGCTCCATAAGTACCACTCGCCCTAAATACTATTATATTTTCTTAAACAACTTTACAGCCTAGTGGAAGCTGATATATATTGTTTTAACGCGTACTAACACACTATAAGAAACATTTCGAAATAGCCAATTCTACCTTCTACATTTCTTCATTAGTTTTTACAACGTCAAAATGGTTTTATAATGGTATAAAGCTAAACTAATAGTACGTTTATTCTATCTAATACGCCGCTTGTTTCCTCGAAAGCTAAAAAGCTTGAAACCCGCAATTTAAGGGTAAAGCCGAAAATATACCTCATAGAAAATCGTTCAATTAACTTTAATGGTACAACGACTATGGATTAACATGACGTTTGAAAGTTTATACAAAATTATGAAATGAATAAAACTATCTTTATTGGTATAATGACATGAAACGTGCCAACAAATACCAATATCAATATATATGTGATGTTTAGATTATATTAATTACATCAACTAAAGCGGCGTTTAAATTATTTATCATTACGCGATATTAGATTTAACCATCGAATAACGAATACTATACGTTAAACAAACGCTTCCAGCAGCAAATACGAAACCCTAAGTTTAGTCTATGTTTTGTAACCCTCGATATACGGTTAACGAAATTATTTATCTTCATTAATAGCTTATTCGCAAACAACAACAATTATAACTTGTAAATAAAGTTTATACTCGTTATTTATAATAAAATAACTGACTGAAACGAGTTAATTCTATGCGATAATATCGATTATTGAAATTGGACTAAGTATAACCAAGTTATACGAAACGTCCGCTTTGATGATTCATTCAATAATTAAAAGATTTAACTCTGTTATTATAATAAAGATAATGGTTAATATAATTATTTAACCTCAAAATAAATACCCTTCCTTTAATAATTCCCATAAACTTCTTTTCTCTTTACGAATACCTCGTTAAATTTGGCATCACAAATGAAAAGCATATTATAATCGATATTATAACTTTGTGTAAATCATACAATGTCGCGAAATTACAAAGGCGAGATAGGTAGACGTGTAATTAAACTTAACGAAAACAATGACCAAAAGCGTTCTAAATAACGTATTAGATGGTTTTATATTGACAAATACTTTTTTTGTTAGCGTTGCTAAATAGGTCGTACGAACTAACGCCTAATAAACAACGTTTATTTATATTTCTCCAAGAATTTTACTTAATAAGCTACGATTTGAATTTATTATCAATTAGTTATGTTCAAAATTTTACTTCTTAAATAGAGTACTTACTTCTTTAAAACTATATTTTACTTTTTACAATTATCGTTCACCATTCTTATCATTATTTCGACATAATTTCATTATATCATTATTCATATATGGCCTGGTTTCTACCGGTAAAATAATAAAAACGGGGTAATTATGAGTTGTCAAAAGGGGAGAGAGAAAGGAAACGGGCAATATTATCGTCATTATCATTATTAACCTCGTTGTCGTCGCCGTTATTATCGTTGCTGTTGTTGCCGTCGTTGTTACCCCAAGGAAGGCTAAGTGCTTTCCGCTCTTTGGACCATATACCCTAAAACAAGGAGCGATAAGCGGGTCGTCCTGCTTAAGAATTCACGCGAAAACGTCGTGAAATTTACCCGCATAATACAGGTGTAAACCGGTACATTACGTAGTTACAATTGTAATAGTTTCTACGAGCCACCTGTTAATACCTATAAAAAAATAAGTCTGATTCCCGGATTACGTTTTAGAAAAGTGAAATAAGCTGAAACCTTAATTTCTGTAAACAACAACTGTGGAATAATTTACTGTAGACATAACGGGCATGCAAGAAGGTGTCCGCGAACGGCCCTAACACTATCTAGATAGAGGTACATCCATTATCGCCCCGTTCGTAGCGGTAGTAACGCGCGGATACGCCACCGCTTTAATGGCACTCGTCGGACGATTTACCCAAGACGGCGGACGCTACGAACGGCATATAGGACGTGGATAGAAGCGGGCTAGGGGCGCTAACCTTAATAAGCCGCTTTAACGTTCTACTCGTTAGAACGGCTTTACGACGTACCCTGGCAAGGCGCGCCTTAAAGCGACGGGCGCGTTCCACTATTTCCACCTCATTTAGATGTAAGTTACCAATATATTAAAATTCGAAGTTAATTGTTACGTACCCCGATACAATTCGTCAATGTTACTATTTTGATATTTAATAAACGTTATGGGTTAAGACGGGGTTTTCATATGCAACGAAAAAGTGAATTTTATAACCTCGAACTCTTACTTCTACTCGAGCCATTACTGTTTTTACTTGGATTAATATTATAGTTGTAGCCTTATAAAAGAGGAGGAAGGAGAAAGTGAAGGGGATATAGTAACGGCTAGAGAAAAGATACGAAAGGAGGGGCTGTTGATAAGGATTCGAGCGGCAGCGGTAACCCTTGTAACGAGTACGCATTGCCGCGTTAAATGATGTTGTTTAAAACGATATTTCCAATATATGTTATATAAAGTAAATACTTTTTTTGATATAATACAAAAACATAGTAAGAATGATTAATTGAGTACAAAAACACTGTATGGTAAATTGGAAACTTACCCAGCAAATAGTGACGAGACTTTAAAAGACGGGGGGGAGGTTCTACTTAGACCGACGACGATACATTACTTTATATTAACTCCATAATACGTGATAAAGACAATCACGCCTTTATAGGATTTGCTAATCTTTCAAAATATATTACAATCTATACAGCCATCACTATGAAATAACCAATTGAAACCTTAGATGAACTAAATTATCAATACTAAATCATGAATATGGAACTCTTCGAATAAAATAAATATTTCCAGTGGAAATATTAACATATGTAACTGTAATTAGCAAGCGTAGAGTAACACGCTAGCGGAGTATGTAGTATAGTGTCACGGCCCAAGTGAAAGCCTATAAGCTCTTATCTAAGACACGCACTCCCCAGATACATATTCTAACGCTTGCAACTTTCTACTAGTATCTTTGAATAATATACTGTATTTTTCACAAGTAAACGTAAATATATAACCAAATGAAATAGGGAAATGACGAATGAATAAATACATAAATGAATAAATATGGGAATAAAGAAATAAAGAAATGAAGGAATTAAAGAATGAAGAATTGAAGAAATGAAGAAATGAAGAAATGAAGGAATTAAAAAAATGAAAAAAATAAAGAAATAAAGAAATGAAGAAATGAAGAAATGAAGTAATACAAGAATAAAAAAATAAAGACATAAAAGAAAAAAGCTAAAATGAATAAATACGTAAATCAATAAATACATCAATACATAGGGACGCGAATGAATAAATACATAAATACATAAATACATGTACAGATAGATGAATAAAAAATAAAACCCCATATAAATAAATAAATGAATACATAGATACATAGATACATAGATACATAGATATATAAATACATAAATACATAAATACATAGATACATAAATACATAGATACATAGATACATAGATACATAGATACATAGATATATAGATATATAGATATATAGATATATAGATACATAAATACATAGATACATAGATACATAGATACATAGATATATAGATACATAGATACATAGATACATAGATACATAGATA
>JASMMZ010000011.1:3514850-3986695 GCA_038502455.1 Anisogramma anomala | reverse complement strand
ATACATAGATACATAGATACATAGATACATAGATACATAGATACATAGATACATAGATACATAGATACATAGATACATAGATACATAGATACATAAATACATAAATACATAAATACATAGATACATAGATACATAAATACATAGATACATAGATACATAGATACATAAATACATAAATACATAAATACATAAACAAATGCATACATAAACGATTGCATAAATGAATGAATATAGGACGAATGAAATATAGTAATGGATAAATAAACGAAAAGAAATTAATAACTGAAGCAATAACTGATTAAATAAACAAATACATAAAGGAATAAGTACATACATATATACATAAATGATGAAATGAAGAAAGGAATATATATGGAAACGAAAAAGAAAAACGAGCACAAAATTTAAAGAGAAATGAATATATGAAGCAATAATTCATGAAAAATAGAAGAATGAACAATGAAATAAATGGATAAAAAAATGAATAATCCAAAAAAATCAAACGAACAAATGAATAGAGAAATAAATAAAGACAGAAATGAAGGAATGAATGAGGGAATACATAAATGAATGGAAAATGAAGAAATGAAGGAATAGATAAATGACTAAGTATAGAAATGACTAGATAAAAGAAAATATGGGGAAAAAAGGAGGAAATGAGTGAATAAAGAAATGAAGAAGAAAATAAATCAAGAAATAACTAAACTGTTGGTAGGCCTTACCTATTAATAGGCCTTTAGATGTTGCAACGTTATCGATTCAATTGTTCGAAGTAACAGTAGTATTGCATGGTCAAGTGGTGGATGTATTGTTTTAGGTTTGGCAGACCGCTAGCCGGTCTGAATAGTAATTTTCATGGTTAATTGCTTGGCCCGTGCCCTAGTGTAAAGTGGGCGTATACTGTACTTGCTTTATAGCCAATATAGTAGACCTATATGAAATAATATACTAAATTTGTAGTTAGTGTAGTCAACTTCACTTTAAGAAAAGTTGACCTATTATATTGTATGTATTGCTATTCCAATACTAACGGGTTTTTAGTTTGTGTGCGCACGCTAGTGTGATTGGCTAATCCTTTCCAGTAGGTGCTACATTGCAATCTTGTCAATTGGATAGACCCTTGTTAACTTCAATTAAACTTTATATCGAATTGCACCCATTTATACTTAAATTAATCCTAATTGCCGTTACTTGCCTTACGGCTCCAAGGTCCTATTTTTGATTATTAAATAAGTTTTCCCGCTACAAATATATATAAGCCTTTACTTCATCCGCGTTAATTTAATAAGTTGATATCGTTAATCCCCCGGTAGTGTTTCAGTTTGCCAACATATCTCTAGCTACCGCTTTTACGTAATTCGGCTTTACCAAACGGCCTATTAATGTAGCCCTCTATATGAATAATTAGTTTGTTGTTATTTATAAACCTTTTAAGGGTCTTGTTTTGCAATGTTTTCGTTATAGCATTAGTAGGATTATCTTTCCCGTTACTTTATCAGAACTCCTTAATCTCCTTCTTTATGTAGGCTTTACGACGTGCCATTATATCAATTATCAGGCGTTTTTCGTTAGTGATCCCGAGCTTCAAAAGCCATTCTAATAGGATTTTTGAATAGATACAAATTACCACATAAATATGAGGAATCTTGAACTAACTGGTAATAAAGTTAAGGGTTTCCCATAATAATATACCTACATTAATGTTTGACATTATGCAGTGAATCTTTGAAGCCAATATATTTCGTATGATCATTTTATATTGAATAAATATTTGGTGGATTAACCTACCGATAATGCTAAACTGGTCCCTTCGCCTATCCTTATTAATAAATTTCATTAGAAAGCCGATTTGTAAAAAAAAGTTTGGTATTATTTGTAAAAGACTTATCCATTAAGACTATTAACTTGGCCTTTAATAAGTCGATTATAACTATATTAATTACTTGATCCAGGTGTCGTATTTACTATTCAAGTCTCTCATTTAGCCAGTTAAAGTTGTTATCATTTAGGTTTTGTACTTATACCGATATAAATAGTTCGTAAAAGGCTTTCAGTTAATATAAAGTAATAATATAGTTACTATGTGTACGTTATTCTAGGTACCTTTGGGCCTTAACTACCTTAGTTTTATCGATTATAGTCAAAGGAGTACTTCAGCTCTTTTAGCGAAAGTTAAAGCCTATATTAACACGAAATATACGGATTAACGATACATTAAATTCAAATTGACTGCCCTTTATTAATATTGTAACCGGTTTGTAATTCTAGAACTTAAAGTCTTTAATCTCCTTTTATTCCGATATTACAAAGCCAGTCGTTCCGACAAAAAGTGTATCGTTAGTCTGTATACCTATTAGGCTGAAGTCTTTTTGTACGTTATTAATAAATACGGGTCGTATGTTAAAGACTTTATACCTAGTTATAATTTAAAATACGATCAATAGGTTAGGAACCAGTAGACGCCTACATTACCTAATCTGTACAGAGGCTTAATACATCGTATTACCGTTTTTGAAGGGTAAATATGCCGTAATTTTTGTAATGATTACAGTAATATAATTGTTACGACCCAAATAACGGTTGGGTTAGGAAACAGGCCAGCAGGCAGCTAAGCCACTCAAAGCTAGGTGTCTAACACATCAGGCAGGAACACACATCTCTTATGTTAGCAGCCCAGGAATAGGGTTACGCCTAAGAAGAATCAGGATATAGGCAGCATAGGCAGGAGACCGCCTATGTCGCCTAGCAACATAGGCAAGTTATCCCATACTGAAGAGCTGGATATATAAGGAACACGCTCTCTAGGCACTTCCTAGATTTAGTAGATAGCTCTTCAGTTGTCAATCTAAGTATTCAGTCTCAGTATATTCTGAATAGCTTCACGGCTTTTGATCATTACTTGCGTGGTTGCGATATTGTTCACTCAGCACCTCTGCTACCTTCTTGATAACATAAAACCTCTGACACCTTCTATATACTCACAGGTATTTAGTGTGATCATTACAATAATCCGATATAAATTCATTGTTAACTCCGTATAGGCTTACGTTATATCTTAGCTATTAATCATAGAATTTCCTTTATTCCTAAATAGTAAATTTGTTACCAAAGCAACCTTTTAAACGTAAACTGAATTTTTGAATCGTTAAAAATTACGTAAAAATCTAATCTTTACCTTCATTACCGTATTGTTAAACGATGAGAAGTGATTTTTCATACGGCCGCCCTGTAGTTTTGCCCTTAACCTCGTAAATAACCTTCGACCTAAAGATTGTAACATTTGAGGCTTAAATGTTTAAATTGGCCTTTGGTATGAACTGTATAACCCTTCGGATCAGCAAACCATTAATCTCGACCTTATCGCTTTTTAAAAGGTTTACCGAAGGTTTTAATAATGCTTTTTATTCGAATATTTAATACCAAGTCTTTGTTATCCTTTCTTTTCCTAATTATCTAAACAGTTTTATAAATATAACCCGGCGTTTATTCATTATCTTTAACGGTTTTATTTTTCGGAGGTCCTCTGCGCCGGTGGCGTTTCATCGGCTTATCAATAACAAGCAAAGGAGATTTTTATTAGTTCGTTCGCTTAACTTAAGGTTTTTTATTGTTAATAACTTTAATGTAAAGTTTAATCTAGATAATACTAAAGATTATAAAACCGTTAATAGTTTTAACAATTACTTTAAATTTAGTAATATTTAAGGTTTTATATAGGCCCTTCTATTTATCCGGATCCCATAATACGAGGACTTCACTTTACAATATAAAAGTAAGTATTTCGGTTGTCATAGAACTGTTCCTGGCATTAAAGGCATCGTTAACTTTGCAATGTACTGATTTCTTTCGAAATTCCCTTAATGCTTTACCGTAGGCCGCCGCTCGTTTCTGTATAATTGCTAATAACGGGGATTCACTCGTCATTCATAGGTACTCTCAGAAAACCAGAAGTGTTGGCATTAGGCCGTTAAGGCTAATAATATTGTTTAAGCCCTTTACCGCTATTTAAAAACTTGTTTCCGGAACTATAAAACTTTCAATTTCTAATGTAAGGATGTTATACGTTCGACGAAGTAAGGCGTATGCCCTTTTAACCTTCCTAATACTCTAGTAAGCCTTTACAGATACCTATTTACACTAGATACCCATTATCTTAACATTTTTCTGAAACTTCGCCACCGTAAAGTTGGTACCGGTATCGTAAACGACAACGTTAGGCAAGCCCAAATACGTATTAATTCACAGCATCCTTAACGTTTTCCACGTATCCGTTGTCGAACAAAGACTTTAGGAACTTGGCTTTATAAACAGAGGTTACAAAGTTAACGATGTAAGGAACAGGCTTATTATCCAAATAAAATATATCATTAAAAACGTAATGGTTAAAGTCTCTATCGTCTTTTAATATAAACTTAAATTTTTTGGGGTGGGCTTAAGTATACATTTAGAAGTAATGGCAAAACTTTTTAATAATTTTGAAGGCAAAATATTCCACATGTTTATGCTCTACGGACTCTAAGACTTTATACAACTTATCTACGACTAGATAATTAAATTACTGATGTAATTAATATAACTTCGGCTTCGTCAAGTTTAATACCACTATCTTTAGGCCTTGAAGATAAAACCATAAATAACCCTAATTAAAGGTAAGGGAAAACCTTTAGCTGTTTTTAATTAGCTCGTCGGCGTTAACATTAACATTGACGCTAAAGGTCTTTATATCCTTTAGGTAAAGAAAGAAAGGAGTAAGGTACTTAAGGATATAGAATGTAATCGACTTAATAACAATTTAAATTATTGTTATCCCTAGTAACGATAGTTTCTCGTCCAATACGAAGCAAATTCTTGCCTTATTAATATAGTAACGATTAATATTAGTGGCCGTAATATTTTCCCTTCTTAATACCACGTATTACGAATAGCCCTTTATTAAGTATTTTACTGCCAATGTGTTTAGTATAATAACTTAAAACATGTGGTCCACGTAACGATTACAGAGGTTAAAGGTGTATAAGGGGTTAAGGGCTTGATTAAGGTAAGAATAAGGGTCTTTATCGTCTAAGTGGTTGTTATGATCCAGACAGCGGTTGGATCAGGAAACAGATCAACATGCAAACTGCGCCGCCGAGAAGCCTTAAGTCTAACACATCAAGCGGGGAACATTTCTTTTGTCATACAAGGATTAAGTAAACAGCCCAGGGTTAGGGTTGTGCCTATGAGGAATCAGAACATGAGCTACATAGGCAAGAGCTGCCTATACAGAATCAGGACATAGGCCACATAAGCAGGATAGACCACATAGGTGGATCACCTATGATACCTAGCAACTAGGTAGGCGATCTAAGACTGAAGATGGTATGAAGGCCATAGGATATAAGGACACTGTCAATACTACATAAATAGTATTTCCTTCATAGCTCTTCAGTTGTCAATCTAAGTATTCACTCCCGAATAGCTTTTCAGCTCTTGATCATCACTTTGAGAAGAAGAACACATCGTAGATATTGTATTACGCATACCTCTGCAACCGAACTGCTAACATAAATCCTCTGACTACTACTGATACTCACGGGTATTTAGTGTGATTATTACAGTGGTATAGGAAAGCATGGTTGGCTAGTTATTAAGCTGCGTTAGGAGTAATATCTTTATAATACTTAATTTACCTAGGGGTATCGTCGCTGTTAATTACCTCATCGCCTTCGAAGTCTGCAATTTAATTTAAATAGTCCTGTTTGAAAGAAGTAAGGTAGTGGATATGATATACTGCTTTTTTGTTATTACGCTCGATGGGAGAGTAGCGAATTAAGTAACAGCCAAACTTACTACAGATTTAATATTTCTTATTATTATCACAACAATAGTTCTCACGGTTAATAAATACGCTTATATATTAGCTCCATTAACGCCAACGTAGTTTTTATTCCTAGTCTAAAGCTGTTAGGCGTTAAGAGCACCCATAGTTGTATTTGCGATCGACGTAATTAACTATCGTACGCTCTTCTTCCTCCATGTTAAGGAAGTTGCTAACTTAGGGGTATATATTAAGCGAGTTTGGTATATGAGTTATTATAGTTACGAGGAAGAAACGCAACCAGTTGAAAAAGCTTTTGTAGGTGGTATACGGGCGTTATAGAGCGTATTCGAACTCGTTTACGCCCGTAACAGCTACCCATACCTGCTCGCGAAATGTAACTTCGCTAACATAAGCCTTCCCTATTGCTTAATAGTATAGCATCAGCTTATTAAGCATCTGATTTAACATATAAATTGGTATTTTCTCCTCTTGATTCTTCGTTATTATCGTAGTCTACCCTATAGTATCCTAGTCTGTATGGTATTAGGAAAGGTGAACATCATGTTCGAAATAACCTTTTATATAGTTATAAACTTCGCGAAAAGTGGTTAGTCGGGTTATAAATATTGGATAATAATCCCTAGCGTATCCTATAAGTATTTCAGTAAATAGTAAATAAAAACTAAAAAGGGTATTATTTTCGTGTCGAGGAGGTTGTAAAGCTTCCCGTTATACCTTTTTACATAGTTCCAGATTTTAGCGAAATAAAGGAAAAGTTTTTCATTAATATTAACCATTTAAATAGGTTCTAGGAGTAAGTAACAATAGTTATCACAGTTTTTATTAAGAGTATTTCCTTATAATTCAAGTTTTGAAACTTTCAAAACACGGTATTAAGGGTAATTGCCAATCGCTTGGCCTAAGAAGTAAAGTTCTGTAGTAAAACCTGTGGTGGGTTTACACGTATAGGCAAACTTTCCATAAAAAGGCTTTTGGGGAACTTGGAAATTGAAGGGCTAGCGGGTAATAAAAGTTTAAATTTTTTGAGGAATTTAAAGATTTTGTTTAATTAACTGCTATAAAGCGCTGATGTTAATTCCTCTTGCCGCGTTATCGGTTGCTGCTTAGCGTGCCTTGCCACCGCTAAAATTATATTCGACGTTATTACCTAAAGGTGCGTAGTTGCCGAATAGGTTAACAGGTTTTTTATCGCCAGCACATAAAGATGTTTAACTTAGTTAGGGGTAAAATGAAGGTCTTTTAAAACGCGTATAAAGGCGTTAAGGTTCTTTAAAGCTATTGATTTTCCTTTGGGAGTCTTAGGAATTAGGATTTTGAAGTGAATATTTTTGTTAAGTTAGTTTAAAAAAGGTTTCAGTTAGTCCTAGAAAGGTTTTTTTTTTAATATAGATACCATAGCGAGTTATCTCATTTTTTAACGTAGCTTTAATAGTACGTTAGATCATTTTCCTTGTGTTTAGGGTCTAGTTGTTAAAGTATTTACGGAAGTTTTGAAAAACGTGAGCGCTACAACTGTAGTATTCGTTAAGATTCGCGTCGAAGATATACCAACTAACGTAATTAGTTAGGTAAACTTTGGTTAAAGTTTTATTAATACTCGTTATTCAAATTTCTTCGTCGTAGTAATTAACAAAGACTATTCCGAGGTTTTTAATTGCTTTCTTTAGGCTGAGTCAGTGATGGTTTAAATGTAAGCACTTACGGTAGTAATTTTGGCGTTCTAGCTTATGCAAGACGTATCAGGCGCGTAAGGTAAGGGACTTGGTAATCTTAGGCCTATGGGACTTGGTGTTTTAGCGTAAAGTCGCATAGGAACTTGGCAATTTGGCGTTGGATCGCGCGACGTGACTTTCTTAACGTAACTTGGTGTTTGCATTTAAAGCGGTGATTTTGACGATTAAGTTAGCGTAAGGGGAGTAAAAATAAGTAAAGTAGAGTCAAAGGTTTAATGTAAAGAGTAAGATCGAAGGTCGTTATTATAGGTAAAAGTCTAAAGTTGAAAGTTATAGGCCTTAGGACTTAGTCGTTTTTACAATAATAACACCCGTAGTAGTACTAACTTAGGCGTTTACTAACTTGCCGAACTTTGAGATTTCTAACAGTTAATTTCAACGTCTTTAAGCAAGATCCGTAAATATTTTTTGGTGTTTTCGATAACGATACCGTTGTTACCTCTAAACTGCTGTGAAAGGCGACGTAGCTTAAAAGTCTTCTTTACTTACTTCCGTAAAAACCGGTGCAGCAGTAAATGTCTTTCGCAAGAATCTTTCCTTTACCCTAGCCATTGTTTAATATAGAGCGTAACCAGAAAGTAGCCTTTTATTTTAATTAAATTATCTATGATTAACCTAATAAACACACTGATTAGTATTAGTAGGTTTTGACTATTAATAGGTCTTTAGACATTGCAACGTTGTCGATTCGATTAGTCGAAGTAACTGTAGTATTGCGTGGTCAAGTGGTGAATGTATTATTCTAGGTTTGGCAGACCGCTAGCCGGTCTGCACAGTAATTTGTATGGCCAATTGTTTGGCCCGTGCCCTAGTGTGAAGTGGGCGCATACTGTGCTTGCTTTGATGCCAATACAGTAGGACCGCACGGAACAATACACTAAAATTTTAGATAGTATAGTCAACTTTACTGTAAGTAAGGTTGACCTACTGCACTGAAAATACTACTTTCCCAACATAAAAATCTAAATAAACAAGATAATTAAATGAATGAGAACATACATAAATAAATGGATAAATGAATGAATTAATAAATAAATGTATATATAAAGAATGAAAAAGAACGAATATAAATACACACGAATGAGTCGAAATTGAACAATATTTCAAGAACCAAACGAAGAAATATATGAATAAACAAGGAAGTAAATATATAATAATATAAATACACAAAAATATATAAATAGATAGATGAGTAAATCACTACATGAATATTTCAAAAAAATCAGTAAATGAATCAAGGAATATATATCTGAATAAACATATGAATAAATGAATGAAGACATGAATGAATGAATGAATCAATAAAGAACTAAATAAGGACATAAATGAATAAGTAATAAATAGATGAAGAAAATGGATCAATAAAGACATATATGTATAAATGAATAAATAAATACATAAATATCGGTTAAGTTTGTACGTTAACGTATGAATAAGTCAGTATTCGGAATAGTAAGATTGATAATATTGATGATAGATAGATACTAGAGAGGGAGAAGGGGCATTCAGAGGGTGCATGCCTCAAGTAAAAGCTTATAAGCCCTTATCTGGAGCGTGACACTTTACTATACACTCTACCAACGTCCTTCCTTGAGCGTAACACGTTATCATGCACTCTGTAAGAGTACTTCCTATAACGTGACACGTTATTATGTACTCAGTAAACTTGGTTCCCTACGCTTGCTAATTATAGTAATATCTAATATTATTTATGCTATAAATCTTTTATTTTTGTTTAAATCTTCGTATTCATATTTTAATAACAGTAGTATACTGTAAGTTGCAGTCTAATGAGCCTTTGATATACAATATTGTAATAGTAGTCCAATTATTCCAAGCTTTTTATTGATTATTTGGTAGTAACGGTAATATATACTGTATTTTATTTTAGAAAGTAATCGGCCGTCTGATAATAACAGTGGTGTAAGCTTATTTTAAAAGGTTGTTTTAGGAAGTAGGTGATCTTTGTAAAGATGTGATTATAGAGGTGTGATTTTCGATGTTACGTATTATAAAGTCAGTATAAAATAATACATTGTTATCGACAAAGATAAAAATTCTTTTCTTTCCCTTTCAATAACGTGTTACCATTTGAAAAGTAAGCTCCTAATTATCTATAAGGCGCTTATACTCCTAAATAATAAGTTTTTAATTAGTCATACAGCCTTTTTGTATGGACGAATCACATAATTAATATCTTATTCTAATTATTTTCAAATAGTATGCCCCGTAAAAACCTGTTTAAGAGGCCTCGTTCAACGCGTTAATAGTGTCGCACCAAAGCCGCTACAGCCGCCGCGCGCCGCCTCACCAGCACTAATAGCTTGTCGCCTATCTTTGCCTTTCTTTTTCGCTCCCCTTCGCCCGCTACCGCCGCTACTATACCTCTATTTCCTCCTATTCCCTCTTCCCTCTTCCCTCTCCTCACCCCTTTAAGGAAGGAGTAGTTATATTTTCAGTCTATAAACGTTGCCTATTCGCTATGGATGAAAACCACCTCTTGACCTGTAATACCACCGCGCCGCTGAAATTATAATATCGCAAAGCTATAGCGCTGAATTTAATATATACCCTTTTGAATTGTAATATACGAATATGATGTAAAGGAAACGAATATAGCGGAATGGGCTCGCCGTTTAAAGGTGCGGCTTGTTAGGGTGCGCTACGATTTTTTTATAACGCGTAGAACGCTAGAGCGATGTGTTAGGGTACGCGTTCCCGGATTATTAATGGATACGTTCTATGTGCAGTATTTTATGTCCGCCACTTCGAGTCAATATATTGATGAATATCGTTAAAGCAAAGGTGTTTCGTCCCCTTTCTATCGTTACAAGCGAAGAGGTAACGAGTATATAACCTAAGGTGTGGGGGGTGCTTAGCCTTCCCTGGGGCGACAATGACGACGGTGATTATGAGGGTGATGGAGACGATTAGAATAATGTTGACCCTTTCCCTCCCTTTTTTAACAGCGATTAGCTGCCCTATATTTATTATAGTTGCCGGTAAAACCGGCTCATATATAAATAGCTGTATAATAAAAATGTATTTATATGCAAAAGATCCTAACACAAGTGATAATATGTCAGTAAAACGGTTAATAGCATATTTAAAAATGGTAAATATTTAATTTAAGGCGTAAAATACAAAAATAAGTAAGGAAGTATAATGTAATACGCTTATTTAAGGCCAAGTTGCACGATATAGTTAGTAACGTTACCAGAAAAAGTGCTTATAAATATAAACTCTTTTAATACGTTATTCAGGGCGTTCTTAATTATTATATTTGCTGGGTTTGATTTCCCATAGATTTATATCGTCTCTTTAATTTTGAGACGTTTGTAGGATTCGTATGAAGCTATAATATAGATTATAAAACCATTTCAGTTTATGGTAACCAACTTCATAGGGTATTCTTAAAAAGGGGAAAAAGTTAATATAAATTATTAAATGAAGGTGTTTCAATCCACTGATCGGTGAAAATATACAAACCGTCATCGTTATGATAATACTAATGTTGAAGCCTCTAGTCATATAAGAAATTAAGAAGGTTTAAAGGATTCGAATGAACCATTTATACTTACTCGAATTTTAATAAATGAAATTGTTATACAAAATGAATTCGTTTCGATCAGATATTTTATTACCGACAATAGATCTAAATATGATTCACGAATTGTATTCGTTATTATTTACAAATAATCAATTATTAAGAACAAATACCTTTCTTATTCGTATATCAAAGGGCATAGAACGTAATCTACGCTTTTGGTTTCGGATTTGTTACTCGACTCGTTTATTTAACACCTTACATTCGTTATTCGACGGGCTTATCAGGTATTATATAACGATAAAAAGGTTAAACTGAGTCTCCGATTATACGATTAATGTAACTGAGACCCTACTTATACTTTGGTATTTATATTCGTTAAATCTTTTTGTATTAGTCAATTTAACAAAAGAAACTTCGTCCAATTGTCCCTTTTTTATAAATTTGAAGATGTTATTTTGAAGCGTGATTGTTTCTCCATTAAAGTTGATTAGGCGGTTGTCTATCAGGCATATTTTTCGTTTCGTTTTCAAATTAAATTTTTAAATTTTTCTTTCCTCCGAAACGGAAAATAACGTATTACATAAAATGAGTATATCATTTATTTGTATCCCGATAAACGTAAATCCTTTTAAATGCAGTGTTAAAATTAGTAAATAGGGGTCAAAAATGAAACTGGCCATATCGAGACTCTTCTCATAATGCCTTTGATAAGTGTTAAATTAGTATATATCAACCTTAACGAAGCTTTGAAGTGATTTAAGGATACGTAAAATCGTCCTGGATGGATGGTGTTTCCGGAGCTTTATAGGAAGGCAGGTGTAAATACGTCGCTCGAAACGTTTTTCTAATTGTTTATAAACTTGTATAATATCTCGAAGCTTAAGACGAAGGTTATGAAAAAAATATAGGGAGGTAATAAACGTTGAAATTAATCAATAACTCGCTAGTTGAAAAGTAGGTAATTAGGGTAGAGTATTTTTTTCGGGAGTTATCGTAACTCTTAGCTATAAAACAACTTTATTTCTTAAGGCTTTCCAATTTCGTTCTTCATCTTATAAACTAATCGGGTAGGAAAGATTTTATAATAGCCGTAAATTGTTGTATTAAGCCTTTTAAAAGAAAAAAAACCCTATTTAATCGATGTAGATATTCACTTTTAGACTGATTTTCAAAAGACTTAACTAAAGCTATAATAATATCCTTATGAAGGAACTTTATACTTTACTCTCGGTTAGTTATTCTTTTCTGGGTAACGAATGAATCTTAAATCAATGTTCTAAATTTCCTTTAATTTTTTGAAGAAAATTATATGCTCTCGTTGGTATTGTTTTGACTTTATTAGTTTGGAGAATTTATTTAGTTAAGGTCGCGGAAATTGTTAAGGGTTATCCGAAATTTATATGAGTGTTACAGTAAGGTCTTTTAGATTAACATAAAAGTAGTGTAGTTATTGTTATTCAGCGGGTTATGTTTTAGGGACTCTATCATTTACCTTTTCCTTCCTATACTCTCGTAGTATTATCTAACGAAAAAACTTATACCTTTTGGTAAGTTTATAAGTTTATCGTATCCTTTCATAGCGTTGACTTTCTAATGGCTAGTCCATTCTTTTTTAGTTTCCCAAACTAAGACCTCGGATTGTAACGGTAAATCCAAAAATCTTGTTTCCCGCGGACCATTTCTTATTAACAGGGCTTTAAAAAAAAAAATTTTTTACCCTTGAAAACCGTAAAGCTATTGTAATTCTCTCCACAATATTTGATCTTTAGATCGTAGATTACAACGGTGGTGAATTCGTATAAACTTTGGGGTAAACACCGAATATAAGGAGTATAAGAATAATCTTATTTGGATCAAAAGTTTTGTTTACCGCGTTTATGGTAATTTATAAAAGTAATCCCTTTATATTCAATTTTGATTCGTTTAATAATACGTATATGTTGTTTTTAAAGGGTAATAATATAGTTTATACTTACTGATACCTTAAAATGCCGTTATCAAAATTTTCTTATATTTACCTTTGATCATTTCAGCCGTTATTTTTCATTCGCTTCAATTGGAAACCATGCATGTATCGTGAGTACTTCAGTCTGAAAGCTTAAAATAAATGCTGGTTTCATAATTTACCAAAATATTCTACTAATTTGTTGTGTAAACCTTTCATGTAAATTTAACGGTTTGAAATAATACTGTAAAGTTTACTACCTAAACAACGGATTATCTCTTAAAGTATAAAATATTAATCATGATCATATAATTAAAATTAACATTGTTTTAAAGGCGGGAAAAAAATCCTTATTAGGCTTTTTAATATAGTTGGTATTTGTAGCAAGACTTCTCTATATCCTCTAACGCTTTTTTTCCCACATTAGTGTAGCCCGTTATGCGAAGAAGCCGTAAAAAGCGTTTCGTAATCGGGTGTCTAAACCGTCGGTATAATATATGTAGTTACGGCTATATTAAGTAAACGGCTTGAATTATATATATCCTAGGGGGAAATCAAAGGTATCTAAAACTTTATTGACGTGATATAAATACTTTATTCGAAAAGCGAACAAGTTAGTTAATTATATTCTGCACCTCGATACCGAATTTATGTATATGAACTAACGAAAATGAAAATAGTATTTTAAAATCCATTACATAAAATTTAACCGGCACACATCGTTTATTTACTATTATAGTGCCAAGTAACGATTTTCTGTCGTTACCGAATAGAACTTCGCGATATTTCTTTATCCGGTCGAGTTGGAATTTGGGAAATTTCATTAAAAAAACGTCGAATTAATGTTTTCCAACGGTTGAGATTTCAGACACGTCTGTATCTGATATAATAACCTGAGACCAGTGATTATACCAACTAGAAAACGTCAATCATAACGTTATATAGGAGTTTTATCACGCCTTTATGACTATCCAGACGTTAATTATGTATAAATAAAGTATTTTGAAGCTTTGTAAATACCTGCTTATTTGTTTTCTTATTTTAGATCGTTATGTAAGTCTTATATTCCTCCGAATTTTTATTGTGAGAGGTATATTAGCAAGAGTAAACGTCCATTCTCTTTTCAAAGTATTCATAATCAGCTATATATCGTGTAAAATTTATTTTTATTTTGTGTTTAGGCGGGTCGTCCGCCTAAAATTATCGTTTGATGCGAATTTTCTCGTGTACTGGATGGTTGATCGACCAACAACCGATCTTGTTACAAACGAGGCATCTTTTTCAAGATCCTATAGGTTTTCATATACTTTTACGTAGGTACGATGGACCTAATCTATGTGGTAAGATTCGTTCCTAGCTGTAAATACGCCTACATTAGTATTCGCTCTGTTTATGATTACCGAAGCTTCCCCTTTATTATTTATCGTTTCTATAATCTTATCCAAGGTTAGTATTGGGGTTTTTATTTTTTGGATACACTTTGAATCGTCGATTAAAAACGTAATGAATTGTTTCGGCAAAGTCTGTTTTTATGATTTGCGGGCTTTCGTCCTTAGACTTCACAGCAATAAACGTTAATCCAAAGCTTGTTTATTGGTGTATCTAAATACCAAGTAATATTTTAATGCTCGTCAAAAAATCTTACATGTTGTTTTCTGGTTTAAATAACATAAAGTTCAAGTCCGGATTTTTATGACATACTTTTGTAATTATTCAAATAAATAGGTTGTCTCCCTTATAATCCGCTCTAAACGCCGCCTGACACTTTATAAACTTTTCCAACAAAATAATTAATGCCTTTTGAAGATCTTTGTTTATATTATCACGGTGGTTGTTAAAAAATTCCCATGTAATACCTATTCAATCACCATCTTATGATTCGTAGTTGATCTCCATCCCAAATTAAATTTTTAAAGGGTTATAACACTTTGAAAATATATTCAATTATATCAAATGATATTTATAAATTTTTTTCCTGCCCAATTAGTATACCAGACAAGATTATATGAAATTGAGAGGGTATAATATCTAGTCTTTTATAAGTATTCAATATTATATGGATTTTATTATTGTATACATTGTAAGATTCACTACTATAATTTTCGCTTCTATTCTGCAGTTTAATAAATTTTATAAGCTTTGTTAAGTCGGTTTTACTAATGGGGAACCAGTAAGGTGGAAGGTCGCAATATGGGTCATAGTTACGAGGTATTGGTTCGTAAGGGTCGTATAATTTTCACGCCTTTCATATTTTCACCGGAAGTGTCAGTTTTCTTATTCAAGGCGTTTTTGTTGCGGTCGGGAAGGGTATTTTTTCTAGTTAGGGAGTGGTCTAGCCCTTATTCCTCTTTATGGTGTTTATTGAAGCGAATATGTATTAAACTTGAATGTAAAATAATTGATGTGGCTTTTTCTCCTTTTCAGTCGATTTCTCCCCAAGCTTTATATGCCTATTACAGTGCGTAGCCAGTTTTTCGGAGCGTTTTACGCTTTGCGTACGTAGAGTGTTTCCGCGTTATAATTTGTTCCGTATGATCTTAATAATTAGCTTTTTACGTTCCGCCAATTACTATCCTTCTATAAAGTTAACTTCTAATACCTTTTTGTTTTTTCTAATTTCGTCTTTGGTTAAATTGTGCCGTGGTAAATAATAATCTTATAATACAATCATTTTCGCCACCTGACGCATTAATTTTTCCGATCCGTATCTATACCCGTAATACTTTGGAAATCGAACTGTGTATTATACTTTATATTTTCAATGTCTGGTTCGAGATTACTCCTGTAAATTATTGAATATATCGAATCTTGGTTTTTCTTTAATAGCGAAAAATTACATTTTAACGTATATGTTTACTACTTAAAGGTCTAAATTCTTTACCAACGCTTTAATAGTATTATCCCACAAGTTCAGGTTAATAATTTGTAAAAAATAAATAATCGGATCGTTATATAGTGAAAAAAGGTCCATATATTCGTCAACTTCAGGTAAGCTAGTTGTTAGTAGTGTTATATGAGGAGGATCGTCGTTCTAAAGGGGGTATTTCAAATATAATAGAATAATAGGGTTTTCTGTATGTTTCAAATGCTGTGTTCAAATTATTATCAAAATGAAATGGAAAAAAGAAGCGTACAATACGTAAATTAAACATAAATAAAATATGACGAAACATTCTATATGAGGCGTTAATGATTATTAGCAAAAATGGAATACAAATAAGGCGTGACTACGAACTAGTCAAACGTTCAAAACTAGCTATTTAGAATTTATCAGCGTTGTACTAGTTAAATTACTAGTAGATTTAAAGGTTATAAATAATAATTTACAGGAGAGTTACATGGTAAGTCGAACAGAGTAGAGCGAAAAATAAAATAAAAATCGAGTGTTTGGAGTTGAAGTGAGAAGTTGTGTGTAAGGGTTGAAATAGTATGTAAGAGTAAGTTGAGATGGTGTGGAAGTGCCATGTATTATTTTGGGTGCTTTCAGCGTGTAAGCATTTCGAAAATTTCTTTAAGCATTTAGGGTGATAGTGTAAACGCCTTAAAGGTTGTTTTAGTCGCTTCCAAAATGTATCTAAGCGTTCTAAAAGTTGTTTTGAACGCTTAGGGTATTTGTGTAAGCGCTTTAAAAGCTGTATTGTCCGCTTCCAAAGTGGGCGTGAGCGGTGTAGATGCTTTTTTTTTTAGCCTGATAGGTCCCAGTAAAGGGGTTCAAAACTTGGTGGTTTTGGCTTACGTAACCGATACATAATAAGACGTTTTCCAAAAATTGCTCGGATACGTCTAGAGTGCTAACCGAGATGATAGTAATATAATGGGGCTTTTAGTAGTCAACGGGTACTAATCAAGTTAATAATATCGTATTGAAGTTATCCTTCTCAAAGTTACTCCAGTTTTTTTTTTTCTTCTATTTTTCTGTATATTTCTTATAAATCGTAGTATTGAAGCATGAAACATTTGAGACCGCTGCAATATCCCGTTATAAGTATTCAACTAAGGTTCGTTTCATTTTTCCTTTGCTATCTATAGTCAACCGAGTCGGATATTAATCAGTGTCGGTTGGGTTTGTACATCAACATATGAAAAAAAACAGAATTCAAAATAGTAAGATTAATAATATTGATAATGAATAAATACCAGAGAGGTAGAAGAGGCATTCGGAGAATGCAAGCCTCAGGTGAGAGCTTATATGCTTTCATCTAGAGCGTGGTATTTTGTCATGCACCCTGCCAACATCCCTCCTAGAGCGTAACACACTATCATATACTCTGCAAGAGTGCTTCATATAGTGTGACACGCTAACATACACTCCACAAACGTGGTCCCTTCTAATTAACAACTATAGTGATATCTAATAATATATACAACAAATAAATGAACCAAATTGAAATGAAGATATAAATAAATAGATAAATGAATGAATGAACAAATAAATAAATAAATAATTGAATCAATAGAGAAAAAACCGAATAAATAATAAAAAATTGGATAAATGAATAAATCAGAAAAAAAAATTGTGAATACTACTATTCAAGGTAAATACTACTATAATTGTCAAGTGTGAGGGAAAATTATGTTAGAGTGCATGGTAAGGGTTATGGCTTAGGTAAGAATATCCAAGCTATCATCTAAGGCATGCACTCTTCAAATTCTTTTTATCCTTTTTATATATATTATCACTATCATCTTTAAACATTATATTATTTTCTTCATACGTTCACGTTAAAATCTAACCGACAATAATGAGTAATCTACTGGATCGATAATAAATAACCCATGAAAAAAGTGATGGACTTTGGTTAAATACCCATAACGAGATACTGGAACTGTTTTAATTATTTCGTATTTTGATATTACGGTTTACGAAAACCACACACAAGCGAGGAAAAACTATAGAACCGTTAATATATTTTTTACAAAGACGACTTCAGTACGATATCATGAACTAGATTAGTGTATTTAACTACCTAAAGTCTCGATATATGACTATCAATTCTGTTAACATTATTAAATATATTTTGGTTCCTTTTGAAAAGAGTTCTATAATGTATTAGCCTCGTAATATTTTAAGTTTCGAGCCCTTTAGCCACGACTTATGCTGACAATTATCATATTATATGGGTGTCGAAGCCGTTTACGTATATTTTTGAAACGATTCTAATAATCCTGAAAACGTTTACATTAACATTTTAAACGGCCAAAATTTCACCCAACGCTCTTACGTAATATGAGACACACTTACATCTTATATATTAAGTTTAACATATAAATTCAACTTTGTTATATACCGTCTATTTAAATCGATATTTGCAACGTTTGTAAAGTATTAACGCCTAATTTGGAATACTTAGTTACATTTTATTTAACTATCATTTTCATATTACATCATTTCTTTTTATTACATAATTTTGAATACTGTTTAATTACATTATTCCAAACGTACATGAATCACATTTCTACACAATATTGAAAAAAATATTTTACATACAACAATCTTACATCCATAACTATAATACCACCAATGACGATTATAGGAAAAATTAACAAATATATAAACTTTTTATTTATACCAGTTATGTCTTCACGTTAAGGTATGGAAAAGACAGTATAGTATTCAGATATAGTAGTATAAAGATGCAAGAGGGAAAAATATAGACCTAGAGAGTGAAAGTCTCAGATAAGAGATTAGATACACTTATTTGAGCCGTAACCCCCTATCATACACTCCGCTAACGTGCTCCCTTAAACTCTCTAATCATAGTAATATCTACTTTGAATAGTATACCTATACTGGCAATCGAAATTCTATACGAAAAACTCCGTTTTCATAATTTAACAGTAACAGTGGATTATTGAATAACTATAATATAATGTATTTCGTAATTAGTTTTGAAAGGTCGGCGAATCTTATAAAGGCCTAATTGTCGATATTACATATCATCAAGTCAGTATAAAATGGTTTATTGCCATTATTTTAGGCAAATTTTTCTTTCTTTCCTTCTTCACCAATACGCTATCATTTTTATATAAGCCCTTAAGTAATCATATCATACTCGTGTTTAATTAATAAGTATTAATTTTATATAACGTTATATTTTGTAAATTACGTAATAAGAGGTATAATATGTCGATGTAACACGCGGGTGCTGCTAAGGACATCGCCGCTGCTGTTGTACTTCTCTAAGCCATTAACCACCCTTTTTAATTCACTTTCCCTAATCGCTTTTACCTACCCTTTTCGCTTCCCCATCTCCCCCTTCGCCAAGTTAAAATTATAGGAATGCCATAAATAATAGGATTGATACTAGTGATAAAATTAATATAAGTAATATGAGTAATGAGAATAGTGAAAGGTTATGAACATTACTCTTTTACATCGGGTAAAAACCTCGCCTTCAGTTACTGCTCCCGTTAAACACTGTAAGTATATTATCTATAAATTGGCATGATTTATATAATTTTCACGTTTCAATCATTAATATATGTCAACTTTTACTTAAATGAGGTCAAAATAGCGGAGCGGATCCACCGTTAAAGGTGTGTATTATTAGGGTGCATTGTGAGGTCGCCTTGATATAAAAGGCGTTAAAGCGCTGGACCAAGATAAACGCCCCTTGTTTTCTTATAGCTATGGTTTACGTGTTTTACGTAGTTTATCGCCGCCACCAGCAAGTTTTTTAGCGATTGTCGTTAAAACGAGAATGTATTTGTATGTTTTTACTGTTACGAGAAGGGTAATAACGAGTGTAAGCCCGTTACGGTAGTATTAGTATCGTTCGCGAACACCTTTTTACACGTCCTTTATACTTACGGTAAGTTATTTTACTTCTTTAATACTTAATCTTGGTTTTAAACTTATTTATATTGAGGTACTAATATGAGACTTATAATAACTATTAACGTTATTATCCCGTAATTCGTAAGATTGCGCCTTTATTACGCAAGTAAATTCGACGACTTTTTATCTCATTGTTGCGAAAATAGAGACCCGGATTATCGCCTTTTATTTAAAGGCATGTAACTTAAGGTGCGGGGTACCCTAACTTTTTTGAGGGTGGCAATATCGAAGGCGAAGACGGCGACGATAGCGACGACGACAAATATAACGACGACAACAAAAACATCAACAATAACGAAAACGACAATATTACCCCCTCCTTTTCTATTCCCCCTTTGGAAACAAATAATTTGAATTATTATTTACTGATTATGAACCGGCTCAAATATATATAATTGTATTATGACGTTTTACTTTTGAAAAAAAACATAACATAAGTGATAAATAGTAAATTCAAAAGTTGAAATGTATAGTGTGAAGACAAAATGGTAAATTTAAAAAATGAAATACGTATTGTAAACGATATATCGTTTATTGAAAAAGTGAAACGTATAAAGTAGGTAGTTTGTGATGAATTAAGGTTTAAATTAAACTTTTAAGTTAGTTAATATTGAATTGAAAAGTTAAATATAAAGCAAAATTTAAAAGGATGTAAAAGGAAAAACGTTCGAGGTAATTTATGTATTTATCGACTTTTTCCAGGTTCGTTATTAGTAAAGCTATAGTTCTAGGAGTGTAAAGTGTATTGAAACGGTTACAAGTGCGGTTTTTACATGTAGTTAAGATATTAAAGCGGTGTAAATACCGGATTTATGTCGTAAATAGAATTTGGTTACATTTGAAATATAGTAATTAAAGTGGTTTAGTTTAAATAACAAAAAATAAAAAAGTATACATACGTAAATACAAATTATATAATGTTTAATAAAGCGGTTGAAATAAGTTGTTTAACGTTTGCCAATATAGGTGAAATCTGAACAAAGTGTAAATAAAACGTAACCATGGGCTAATTAGGCGTTTTAAATTAAATCTTCAATCGTTTTACAAACGATACACTAGATAAACAGCTAATGAACTTAAGCTTCGTGAGTAATAAACTTAAATAAGCGGTATAAGGCGAGTAAAGAAAATTAAACGTTGAAAAGGGGAGAAACAAAGATATGGGGAAGTGTATATGTATACGATAGGTTTGGTTTACGATTGGTTGACGGTTTCGATATCGTATTGTAGCCGTTCTCATTGTTTACAAGCGGTGTAAGAGTTATGCTTGGGCCGCTTTTGTGTTTTGTAAGCGGTGTAAGTGTTATGTCTTGGCCGCTCCCGAAGTGTGTGAACGGTTTGAATAGTGTGTTTAGATCGGATAGGCCCTAACGAAGGGCTCTGGAACTTGGTGGTTTTGGCTTACGTAGCCTGTTACGTAATAGAACGCTTTTCAAAAAGCTCCCAGATGCGTTTAAAGCATTAAAGCGAGTTAACGGATAACGAAATAATACTTTTAATAAATAGAGAACCAACTAGTTATTAATATTATATTAAAGTTATTTTTTGAAAGTTACTTCGACTCTTACGATCTTGCTACACTTCTGGTTTCAAAAGCGCTCCCGTGTAATTTCACACTCCCGTATAGTTGTTGTAAGTTGTAGTATTCAAGTACAAATAATTGAAACCGTTACAGCATCCCATTATAGGTGTTCAACTTCGAGTTATCTCTTTTTTTAAAGTTACTTGTAGTCGACCTAATCGGCTATTAATCAGTATTGGTAGAGTTTTTACCTATTTCACGTCAACGTAAAGTGAAAGAGTAATCGTAAATATTGGTATTGTAGTATTAAAGATAAGTTGTCACAAGGAAAAGAGGTATTCGGACAGTATATGCCACGGGTAAGAGGTTATAAACCTCTTACCTAGGCAGTAACACTTCTACCATGTACTCTGCTAATCTCCCTTTTGGGCAGTGGCACTTTATCATGAACTCTGCAAATGCTACTTCTAAGCAATGGCACGCTTCCATGCACTCTGCAGGAATGCACCTTGTAGAGTAGTACGTTACCGTGAACTCTGCAAGGATGCACTCCACAGTGTAGCCACTTACTAACGATAGGGATATACGGTAATATCAACATAAATCAATAAATCAATGAATGAATAAATGGAAGAATAAATGAATGAATGAATGAATACATTAATGAATTAAGAAATGAATGAATAAATGAATAAAACGTGGAGAAAAAACTATGAACGAATAAATAAATAGAACCGTTAAATGTAAACATTTATAATCAAGTTTTTTAAAAACGCTAAAACGAAAAAAAAATTAGTTGTATCGTAATATAAGTCTAGAGGACCATATTGGCACAAATAATAAGGGATGGAATCGTTGTTTATAAGGGCTGTTATTTGGATTCACCGTTGCACAGACGGTGTGCCGGACTGACGACAATATTAATAACTAAAAAGAGGTCGCCAGAAAAGATTTAAGTGATGGTAAAGCCGATTTTTGATATTGTGCTAAAATAGGATGTATGTAAAGTGATAGTATTAAGAACGACCAAATTTGATTTTTTTCTCGTAAATAGGCATTGTTAGAGTTTATAGTATAAATACCATATCTTTCTTTATAAGGTGGTCCGTGCATTTATAAGAAAAAAGCTGATGTAATTTGAAAGATATATAAATCTCTATTATTGTAGAATTAAAGCCGATCCCTCTTATTTTTTTATCGTTACCGAAGAGGGAGAATAACTTAATAGGTTTTAAAACCGAAACGATTCCAATACTTCAACTCGTGTAAACGTTTTACTCGTATATTAACGGGTTTATATAGATTGGAATAATATTAGCCTTGGTCGTTTTTTTATTGTTTTTAGAATCTTAATGAGTTTTTTTTTTTAAAAAAAAAATTTAAATTACACGGATGGTACTATTCACCGTGTTCATGTATCAAAATTTGTGAACTGTAGCAAAGATTCCTTCGAATAACTAAAAAAATACTGGTATTCTTTTGAAAAAAAATTATTTTGATAGGAATATCGGAATAACGGATAACGAAACCTGTAAAGATATTCTTTATTGATTTGATAGAATATGGTTTTAATTATATATATTTGACGAAAGCGTATTACATGGAGTATGTTTTAACGTTGCATTTGAGGTTTTTTGAAATCTCGTTGAAGATTTGTAAATTCGCTTTTTCGGCCGCTTTTTAAATGGTGGTATATTATAAAAAATATATTCAGGGCGGTTACTGATAGATATTTGTAGTACTCGCATAAACGATTCGTTTTTTTACGAGGTTAAAAAAACCGGTGTCCTATTATATCTTTATATAGCAGCTTATATAGTCCTTTATATTGGTGCGGTAAAAGGTTACATATTGATATAAAAGATGAGGATTAACTTAACTTAAGAAACCAGTATGTTTGTTAGAACAATGAATGTTATAAAATAGTTTAGGGCGATAAAAAAGAGCGTATCAAGAGTTTTACAATCTTAAGTCTTATCGGTTTTTATTAAAAAAGGGAAAAGTCTAATTAATTATAGGTTTTGATCCCTGCTCGTAATATTATGAATAACGTAAAGAGCGATAGGTAACGTTGAAACGTGCTATTGATTACATCAGGGTCTGTCGAAGCGAGCGATGAAGGCATTAATAGTTTGCTCATAAGCTCGGTACACGGAATCTCGAGCTTTTAGGTCGCGCCTTTACGCATAGAATGCCCTATAACGGGTCACAACACTGAAGCGTTGAGGTCGATGTGCAGTTGCGTTTTTTTCTGCTAAAGGCGGTCTAGTTGCCTAGCGCTTCTGCTAAGGCTTTTGATCTTTCTGCCAAGATCAGACATCCTTTACAGGCTCGCCAAGGGCGCGCGGCGTCGATTTGGCCTCTTTGATGTTAACTATAGCGGAAGCTATTAAGTAGTTTTTCTACGATTTTAAAAAATCGTATATAGTTCTGGTGGCAGCATTAACAAATACGAGGGCTTCCTATAAATGTGTCTAGAAGGATGTCGTATTGGTTTTTGTAGTAACATAATTTTTATAGTAGATACATTGGTCAAAGCCGCCATTAATGCGGTTTTAATTCATAACATCACCCACAGTAAAAGCTAGAAAGACGGTAATGTGATATTGTTAGTATTTGAATTGTTTATTAAATGTATTGAAAATGTTACCGTTATTATAGTGACGGTTGGTAAGGTGTTATTTTAATATATTTTAGGCTGTTTTACATGTTTCGTTGAAAAAATACATAGTTTTCGTCAATATTAGGCACTGGTTTATCATTGAAGTATTGACTGAATTTGTAAAGTTTAGGTTGAATATTAATTTAAATGTATTGATTCAATTACGATTGGAATTTATTATGGAAACAATTCAAGAAATAATTTTTTAAATTTAAAGTGTTAAAGGATAAATCGGTTATTTAGAATTATTTAAATCAAATTTAATGAAAATCGCAAAATTTTATGTAACGTTTTGGGTTTCAAAAGCGTGGCATTAACTATTAATGATACGATAATTATAACGGTAGACGATTTTTTTGTGTTTCAAAAATAGTATTGACGTTATTTTTGATGTTGATTTAGGTAACGTTATTCAGGAGGGATCAGATGTGAATAACTTCAAGGAAGTCAGTTTAGGTATTGGTAATATTAGAGGTGAAGAAAGTAAAGACAATATTATTAACGTATTAATAGCGTTTAAAGTGATTTTAAAAGGTTGAAAATTCGAGTTAAAGTTTGATTATATCAAATTTTTACCCTAAAATTGATAAAGTTTTTCAATCATTAATGGTTGTGAGTAACGATGGTAAGGGTGAAATGATTTTTCAAAGTTTTCAGTAAATATGCTGCTAGGTTTTGGATTTTATTATTATTGTTTTTTGAATAGGTTGTCGTGATTTTCGATTGCAATAGTATTTTTTTAATGTATTTGTTAGTTTGCTTCAATATTCCATTGATATTGTAGAAGAGGTGAATAATGTTGTTGTGATTTTAATATAGGATTTTGAATAGTTCAATGTTATTGTGGAAGCCGGTGTTGAAATATGGGATGATATAAATAGCTTAACAAAACGTACCGCAGGGTTTTACTGAGAATTAATAATATAATTTTGTAATATATTGTGGAAGGAATCGTATAAACAGCCAAAGACAAACGTAAAATCGACGATTGTTGGAATAGTAATATTTGCAATATAATAGATTAACTTTATTTACAGTAAAGTTGACTATACTAACTGCAAGTTGAGTGTATTGTTTTGTATAAGCCTGTTATATTTGATAACAATTTAAGTACAGTATGACCCCAATTTATACTAGGGCAAGGGCTAAGCAATTAGTCATATAAATTACTGTGCAGACCGGCTAGCAGTCTGCCAAATATGAAACAATATATCCACCACTTAACCACATAATACTACTGTTATTTCAACCAATCTAATCGACAACTTTGCAACGTCTAAAGCCCTACTAACAACGAGATTTATTTACAATGATAGAGGTAAAAGGAAAAACTTTTTTACAACAAATATTGTGAAGTGTGGTGTATAAATTATAGTGTATTATTTGTAGGGAAGATGATAGATTTTAAAGGAACCGAGTAAGTAATAAATGAAGGAATAAAAATGCTTTTGATGGGTTTAACATTTTAAATTGTAATGGTCAGCGATTTTAGTGGTCTGGGGTTTTGGTGTTTTATAGATATAATTACGATTTGTTTTATTTGTTTCTTTTAGTGTTTTAACCGGTGTAAAGTAGATAGATTGTATTTTTTTCAATTTCTAGTTGAATTTGAAAGTCATTTTGATGGCGGAAGTGATAATCACAAGCTGTATGAAAATAAATCAAACTATATCGGGGCTACAACAGGTAGATGATGTATATGAATTTGCTTATAGAGGAGAAAAAAAAGAAAGTTTTTACTTATGATGAAGTGAAGGCTATGGGTATGGTGTAGAACCATGGTTAAGGTATAGACCATGTGTAGTGCAGTGTGTATTATGTTATACAATGCCATTTAGGCTTGTGGTAATTATATATAAGATTATTTTTCATTTTTATGCGATGAGAGGCACATGGTATATTATTTAATACGTAGAAAATTAATGTCTTTATAATATTATAACCCTTTTAAGTTTTATGATTAATATTGACAGTGTTGTAGTCAACTTGCATAGTATCGCTGTTATTAGGAATCGCATTATATTTTTTACTATTATAAAGGTATGAGGATTGGCTAACGACGTAGATCATTTCAAACTCATCATTCCGAGTTATTTAAGGTGAAGTGGCTTACTAAGTGTGTACTAAACCAGTATATATAAAAAGTAAGTCAATCATTCATAAGTTCAGGATCAATAGAAAAAGAATAAAAACTTTATTATGGCATTATCTGAGGGAAATGTATTCGATCAGCGGTTTTTTATAGTATAAACGTTAATGTTAATTTAACTCTTGAATAAAGGTATTCTATGTCAGGTAGTGTGTAGGGTCAAACCAAAACTAGTATTGCAGTGTTCAATGAGAGTGTAAATTGTAAGAAAAGAAGTATACGTTTGGTCTGTAAGACGAAAAAAACAAAAATGACTAAGTATGAACGGTTGAGAACAAACCACATACAATGCTTACACTTACAAGGATCCTTGCCATCAGTCAATTGCACTAACTCCCAAGGCTAGTACGCTATTTTTTTTTTTTACAACGATATTAAGATAATAATGGTTAGCTATTCGTCTATCTTATGGTAAATTATTTTGTAATGTATGTCAAGTATACCACTACATTATTAAATACGAAAACATGATTTTTTTATTGTATTATTGATTTTTTTCGTGTTAGGGGTATTCTCTACAGTCTATCAATATTAAATTTTCATGAACCTCGAGATTTTGAAACATATTCAAACCAATATGAATTGATTTCTACAATTTTTTTCCCCGGTATTATTTAGTATTACTGTCGGTAAGGTCTATTATACCGAGTACGTTAACATAAAAGTAATGGTAAAAGAGTTGTATTGTATATTAAAGATGGATAGTTAGGTACATCAAAGGGAGAAGGGGCATCCGGAGAGTGTACGCCTTATGTAAGAGCTTTATAAGCTTTCGCCCGAGCAGTAGCAATTTACCATGTACTCTGCTAATTTCCCTTCTGAGCAGTGGTATAATATCATGCACTCTGCGAATGTGCATCCTGTAGCGTGACACGTTATCATGCACTTTATAGGAGTGCACCTTGCAATGTAATGTACTATCATATACCCTGTAAGGTGGTTCCTATGTATGCTAACTATAGTGATATATAATAATATCTATACAGGTAATCTTTTTTTCCCTTGGTGCGGTTCGTATCCGTAATTCAGTAGTGACAGTTTAGTTTATCCAAATCTCAATTCATCGTGTAGTAGTGATAGTATTTGTAGTGCAGTTTGTTTAAGGTTCCAATTAACAGTTCTGGTAGCGATAGTGTTTTTTTTATTTGAGATTTACTATCACCGGGCAGTGCCCACTATATAGCTAGTATAGTGTGACCCTCTCTAATGTGAAATACATACATATACCGGTGGGAAGGTTCGCAACTCAAGTATTCCTACCCACAACAACCACCCTTTCAAAATTCTTGTTGCTTCCAAATGATACCGTACAATCCATTAAATAAACCATTAAAAGCTTTGTCCTTAACTAAACAAATACATAAGGTTGAAACCCTGATTTTATATACATGTGGGAATTTTCGGATAGTGTGTCGTACATATGTGTTAAATGCCGTTAAGTTCGTATAATTAACCGTATTGGTCTTTATTACGTGTTATAAACTTATTAAAAACTTCAAATATAGATTATATTTGTATAATCTTATCCACGTACCACGTAAAAAGGTTAAACACAACTAGGTATTTCTGAAAAAGATTTTGACTTGATATACTTGTAAAGAAAAATCCAACGTTATAACCTTTATTTAAAAAACGCAATAGTACAAAGATAAAAAGAAACCTTAAGTTAGAAATCTAATTTTCAGCCAGCATTTTAATTAAGGCTTTGAGAAAACCCCATAACTTAGAGACCCGTAATATTATACGGCCGTAAAAGTTATAGCCTTGAATAGGCTGTATTGTACGGCTATCCTAGTTCCCACTCGACGCTTGTTTGTATCGAAGATTTGGCAGGAGTCTTAAAAGAGTAAAAGACTTGTAAAATACATATATTTTAGTCAAAGACCCGTGGCGATAAAGGCGACATACTTCAAACCTTGAGAAAAAAATATGCTTTATATCCTGAGCCACCTTTTTACCATAGACTGTAAACCTAAGAAGTGTAAAAGAATTATAAAAGGGGTATACCATTAAGAGGGTAGTGTTTCGTGAAAAGTCTTCCGTAGATAGTTTGAAAAAAGGCATTGAAGGTATAGTCAATAGCCTCGCTAGATGGGTGTAGCACCGGTATATGTAACGATGGCTTAAAGATAAATAAATAAATAAAGCCGTTAAGTACGAGCACTTAGAATGAATCTTTTTCATTAAGACTTTAAAACGTAAAATGAATCAAACCTATATTGTAATTATAATTTAAGTTTAAGTTTAAATTCCCCGTTAAGTAAGCGGGTCGCCGGTATGTGTAGCGATAGCTTAGGGATAAATGAATAAATAATGAATTAATTAAAAATTAAAAAATTAAATAATGAAAAAATTAAAGAATGAAAAAATGAAAAAATGAAAAAATTGAAAAATTGAAAAATTGAAAGATTGAAAAATTGAAAAATTGAAAAATTGAATAATGAAATAATGAAATAATGAAATAATGAAATAATGAAATAATGAAATAATGAAATAATGAAATAATGAAATAATGAAAAAATGAAAAAATGAAATAATGAAATAATGAAATAATGAAATAATAAAATAATGAAAAAATGAAAAAATGAAATAATGAAATAATGAAATAATGAAATGATGAAAAATTGAAGTAATGAAATAATGAAATAATGNAATGAAATAATGAAATAATGAAATAATGAAATAATGAAATAATGAAATGATGAAATAATGAAATAATGAAATAATGAAATAATGAAATAATGAAATAATGAAATAATGAAATAATAAAATAATTGAATAATTGAATAATTGAATAATTGAATAATTGAATAATTGAATAATTAAATGACTAAATGATTAAATGATTAAATAATTAAATAATTAAATAATGACATAATTGATAATTGAATAATTGAATAATTGAATAATTGAATAATTAAATAAGTAAATAAGTAAATAATTAAATAAGTAATAAGAGGCGTTAAGTGCGAGAGTTTATAATAAAGATCTAGAATTTAAAGCGTAAAAGGAATTAAACTTGTAATGTGTAAGTTTAAGACTAAAAAGCCACATTGGTACAAGTAATAAGGGACATAATCATTGGTTGTAAAGGCTGTTTTCTGTATACACCGCTACGCGAGTGGTGCACCGAGCCATCGACGATCATCATAGCCAAAAAGGGGTCGTCGGAAAAGATTCAAGTGGTAATAAAGCTGATTAGTACTGTTGTACTGGAATAGGATTCATATGAAGTGGTGGTGTTGAGAACGATTGGACTTGAAAATTTTTCTTGGAAGTGGACATTGCTAGGGATTATAGTATAGGCATCCTACCCTCCTTAACAAGGTGGTCCGTGCACCCATTCCAAGAAAGTTGATGTAAGGTCGAAAATGTAGCGATAATGGTTGTGATATAATTCGTTTCAAGGTTACAATTAATAGTTTTGGTAACGATAGTAATTATAGTGCAATTCGTTTCGAGATTCCAATCAATAGTTTTGTAAACGACAGTGGTTGTGGTGAGGTGCAAATTTTGAAGGCTTTCATCAGTAGTTTTAATTGCAATAGTGATTGTAGTATAAGTTCTAGTTTTTTTAGGTAATTAGTGGCGGCATTGGTTAGAAAGATTGTTAATCTTCGTAAGAGTGTGATTGCAGGGGTATGATTATGGGTGTCACGTGTTTTAAGGCTAGTATAAAAATATATTGCCATCGATTAAGGCATAATTTCTTTTCTTTTCCCTTCAACGACGCGCCCTTATTAATAAGGTAAGTTTTTAGCCAACTAATCGGCGTATGTACGCTTAAACTACTGTTTCAATTAATAATTCGAACCGTTCCTATGGGTAAGCTATTTAGTCAACTTTACGTTTTGACCGCTCCTCAAAATAGATGACTTGTAAGAACAGAAGTATAAGGCGCCGTTTGGCGCGCCAGCGTAAGAAGGAAGAGGCCGCCGGCGGCGCCGCCGGCCGTACCACTGCCAGCACCACCACTAGCTCTGCCTCTTCGGGCAGCATGTCGTCAATACTAGATTTCTCTTCAGCCCCTTCGTCGGCGCCACCACTGACTAAGCCGCGATCTCAGGTGCTGTTGGCTAATGCAGTACTTTTTTATTTTGAATTAGAGTGCCGGATAGGTTATAACGTCCGTCTTTTTCTTGAAGCCGAGTTCTGGAAGTGTCGAGCGGCTTCTCTTTATATTGACACCGCATGGGGAATGATGCATTTGGCTGTTCTTTCTCTTGAACCCCTTCCTTCTATTGAAGCCACAGTTCAGATAATATATTCGGCTCTTTCTCTTGTTGTAACCGCGTGCTGGATAGCTCATTCAGCCCTTTCGTTTTTTGAAGCCAAGTTACGAATGATGTATTTGTCCTTTCCTTTTCTTAAAATCGAGTTACAGATGATGTATTTGGTCCTTCCTTTTCTTAAAGTCGAGTTGAGGATAATTCATTTGACTCTTTTTCCTTTTATTTAGACCATGTTAAGGGTGGCGCCTTTGAAACTCGAGTACCGGTTAACTCTTGTGGTACTTTTTGATAAGTGTAAGATAACACTTGTGGTGCTTTCTTCTTCTAAATCCGCAAGCCATATTCCTTTCGTTACCAGCGTTTCATAATTTCCCGTAATTATTATCCTTTTACAAATTTTCTGACACATTTTTCTTGTTCTAATTTGATATAATATAAAGATAACTCGTAGTAATTAACGATTTTGCAATACGACTATATTTTCTACCGAATACATCAATTTCTCTGCTTTGTAATTGTATCTGTGATATCTTTGAAATTAAATATCTACCGTATGTCATATTTCCAAAGTTCAACCTTTAAAATATTTTCGAAAGTTGTTAAATAAATTAAATCGTCGAATATTTATATCCCAATATTGAAAAATAACGTTTATAACGTATGTGTTTGTACTTAATGAGTTAAAGTTCTTTATTTTAATTTTGATTTTATCGTCTCAAAAGTTTAGGTTCATAAGCTTAAAAAAGTTCCTTCAACTATTTAGGTATTTAAAAAGATAATCTATATATTGGCTTACTTTCGCTAAGGTTATTATAGGTGGTGTTATGGTTGCGAGAGCGCGAAATATATTAGAGCGTTCAAGACGCCGGTTTAGTCACTTTTCGGAATTTTTGGAGCGGTGTAAAAGTTGATGTAGTGTAGTGGTTTAGATTCAAGTACGCCTGGAATATAATATTTAAAAGTGTTTCGAAATAGAGTGTAAAATAGGAGTGTTCGAAATAGAACGGCTTAAATAAGAGCGTATAATATGTAAATGAACAGTAAATAAAACGTGATAAAGCGTTTAAACTTAATCATATAACATTTATTAGTACAAATGAAATACAAATAAGGCGTAACTAGAAATTAGTTAATCGTTTTAAATTAGCCAATTATTGTTTTGTAAGCATTGTATTAGACTAGTGACTAGTGACTAGTGAACTTAAACAACATATATAACAAATTCAAATAAGCGTTATGATGTAGTTATAGGGCGAACGAAGGAAGGCGAATGGGGTAGTTGAAACGGGAAGAAGGATGTGGGAAGGTGTATGTGTGAAAGTTGAGATAGTTTGGTAAGTGCTTCTAATGCTGTGTTTGGCGCTCGCGAAATATGCCGGAGCGTTTCGAAATGTGCGTTAAGCGTGTGGTATGTATTTGATAAGCGGTTCGGATATTTATTTTAGGGTATGGAGTGATTGTAAGTGCGCCTTAAAAGTTGTATTTTAGCCTTTTCCGAAGTTTGTAAGCGGTTCGAATGTTTACTTTATATTGGATGAGTCTTAATAAAGAGTTTCGAAACTTGATGGTTTTGGTTTACGTGCCTTAATATGTAATAGAACGCTTTTTAAAAAGTTTCCGGATACGTTCAAAGCGGTAACCAAGTTAATGGTAGCGTAATAGAGCTTTTAGTAGACAGAGTATTAACCGAGTTAATAATATCGTACTAAAGTTATCTTTATAAAGTTATTTTACTTTCACAATATTTTTACACTCCCTTGTTCTTTTTTCATAAAACTAACTGTTAGAATATGGATAGTTAAAACCGTTATAGTATCCCGTTATAGGTATTTAACTTTGGTTCGTTTCTTTTTTTTAGGCTGTTTGTAATCGATTGAGTCGACTACTTTTTAGTGTCACTAAGATTTATTATACCGGGTACGTTAACGTAAAAGTAACAGTAACAGAGTTGTAGTGTATATCAAAGGTAGATAGTTAGGTGAATAGAGGAGAAAAGGCATCCGGAGAGTGTACGCCTTGGGTGAGAGCTTTATAAGCTTTCGCCCGAGCAGTGGTACTTTACTATGCACTCTGATAATCCCCCTTTTAAGCAGTGGCATACTATCATGCACTCTGCAAGAGTTCATCCTACAGTGTAACACGTTATCATACATCCTATAGGAGTGCACCTTGCAATATAATACACTGTCATATGCCCCACAAAAAAATCCCTACGTATGCTAACGATAGTGATATATAATAATATTCAAAATTACTAAATCGATATTATTTAGAAGTCCTTTTTCATAAATTTCATGTAGAATCATTTTTTCATTTTATGAATTAAATATTGTGAATTAAATTGGAATTGATTCAGGGTTAAAAGTGGAAAGTGAGTTATACCAACGAGGAAAATAATGTTGCTATTGACTCACAATATATTTTAAATATCAATGATTTACACAAATTGTTTATTTAACCCATATATGAATACCGATAATGATAATTATATTCCAAGGCCCAAATTTAAGCATATAAAATCTGTAATAATAATAATTTTTATGAGGGTAATGGAACAAAAAAAGTTTCCTTACACAGTTTTCTATGAAATTCAATATGCATAAAAGGATTTTAAATGTTGTTGAAAGCTTTTTTGAAAATTTTAAAGTATAACAAGGTAATTATATGAGTTAATTATATCTGTAAAGGTTATATATATATGACTATAAAAATAATTTCTCGGAATATAGCCTAACGATTTCGTTATTCGAAATTATATTTAATAGTTTAATAAACCTAATTAAAATACCAAGGTTGTTTAATATTAAAAACCATGTCTTTAGTATTACCTCATTTTGATTAAAAATTGCTTTGAAAGGTAAAAAATTCGTGGGTTATGAATCATACATTGACTGGTTTAATTTTTGTTCTGCTAAGCATTGAATATGTAACTAAACTAGTCAAAAAAATGTTATCAAGGGACAGGTTTCTATTCATATTATATATTTATTAAAAGGAAGTAAGTTACCATTTGAAGCTTTTAGATACTGAACATCTAGCGAAGTAATTGTAAGCGTTTAGGTAATAGAATAATATATTTTATTTATATATCATATGTGTACTATTATATCCAATGAAAATAAGGGTAACTAGGAATTTAAAAACCAAATAACCCGTTTATAAGAAGATTATTTACATAAAAAAGTATTTAAATTGACTTAAATCAAAATAGAATTATGTAAACAAATACATTATGCTATTGAACTATATTATTCGTTAATTTAAACATATCTAATTCTATTCATTGTTTACATTGATTCCCCCAATTTATTTTTTGTTATTAATATATTTATTCAAGTAACTTAGTAAGAACTACTATAATAAGGAATTGTACTGAAATATGGACCTTATCCGCTATCATAAGATTTTTTACCTCTAGATTTTATGTTAATTGAATTATAGTATTCAAAGATCAAAAAAAAAAAAAAAAAAATCTAAACGAAAAGGGAAAAATTTACAGTATATATTCTAGGGGAATAGGTTTTACATGATTGTCAACCTAGTTACAAATACTCATATCGTTACAATAAGCGGTTTGTCATTGGTACATATCAATACTAGTGTTGGAATAGTATTACGTGCAGTGTAGTAGTTCAACTTTACTTACAGTAAAGTTAACTATACTGAACTGCAAGTTGAGCGTATTGTTTGTGTGTACTTACTGCATTGGGTATAAGTCGAGTGCAGTACGCTGCAATTCACACTAGGGCACGGGCCAAAAAATTGGCTATACAAATTACTGTGCAGACCGGCTAGCAGTCTATTAAATCTAGAACAATTCATCCATCACTTGACCAATACAATACTACTGTTACTTCGACCACGATTAGAATAGACAACATTGCAACGATTTAAGGCTCTACTAACACTGATCAGTACTTATTAGGTTAAACACAAATTGGCTAAGTAAAAAAACAAGCTTCTTTCCGATTACACTTTACGGTTACAACGGCGGCTAAGGTAGAGGAAAGATTCTTACGAAAGGCCTTTATTAGTACTGCGTCAGTCCGTAACGGTAGGAAAATAGAAAAGACTTTTGGATTATATCAGTCTTACAACGGCAATCTGGAAGTTAGCGACAGTATCACTATTAAAAACACCAATAAAGCTTTACTAAATCTTTCTCAAAAACGTTGAAATTGACTATCAGAAGTCTTAAAGTTCGGCAAGTTAGTAAAAGACTAAGTAAGTACTACTACGGGTGCTATTACTGTAAGAAAAACGACTAAGTCAATACGCTAAATAATCTATAATAACAAATAACCTTCGACCTTACCCTTTATACCAAAATTTTGCTCCTACTTCACTTTTTTCACTTCTCCTACGTTAATTTAATCGCCAAAATTGCTATCCCAAGAGAAAAACACTAAAAATCGCCAAGTTATGCCGAGAAAGCTACGTTACGCTACTCTACATTAAATTTCCAAGTTCCTACACAACTTTATACCAAAATAACAAGTCTCTATGCCTAAAGATAATTAAGTCCCCCATATCCAAGCAAAAACGTCAAAACGGCTACCGCTAGCGCTTATTTTAAAATTATCACCGACCCTATCATAAAAAAAGTAATTAAAGCCCTTGGAACTGCCTTTACTAAGTACTACGACGAAAACTTTTAGGCGTTAAATATCGATAAGGACTTAACGGGAAAATACCTTACCAGCTTCTTAAGCTACTATATCGTTAATTATGGAAATACTAACGATAATAACTACGCCTTTAGCAATTTCCATAACCTTTTTAGCGACTAAATTATTAATATATGGATTTTTATCCCAAAATGGGTTGATTTGAAGATTAAGGTGGAACTTAAACGACAAGGGGTTTATATACCACCATAAAGCATTACAAAACTAATACCAGAGCTTTTCGACCTAGCCTAGCTTTAGGAATGCCCTTAAAACCTATAATTTTAAAAAAGGGTATTAAAAATATTACCGCCTTTATATGCGATTTAGGGGACCACTCCTCTATCCTTAGCTAAATCAAGCCTTCTTACGCCCGGGCGATAAAAAACCTGTTAACCTGTTCAGTAGTCTAGTGCCCCTACGTAATAACGCGGAGTACGATCTCGGCGGAAGTAGAGTGCACGAAGCGGCAGCTGCCAATACAGTAAGAGGTATTGACGTCAACGCTTTATACCAGTAAATTAAGCAAAATAATTAAGTATTTTAAAGTTTTTAGGTCCTCATTCCCCCTTAACACTTTATTTAAAATGGACAAGCCCCTTAAAAACCTTCCTACGGAAGGTTTGCCTATATGCGAGAGCCTATTACAAGTTTTACTACGGGACTTTACCCTTCGGGTTAAACGAATATTAATTACTATTAATACTGTAACTTAGAAGCTTTAAGGCTTAAATTTCTAGGTAATACCAATTAATACTAGAATAATTATCGTGACCTGCCCTTAAAACCTGTCAAAATAGTTAACATTAACTACAAACTCCTTATGGACTTCGCTGAGATTTGAAACGATGTAGAATAGTATAACGGAAAGTTTTATAACCTCTTCGACACCAGAATAATACTTTTCCTAAATATCTGCAAGTAAATAGAGGTTCCCCTTTTTTATTTCCACTTACTATTGCCCGAAATTCTTGCAAGGTACGCCACGAACTACTACCTAATATTTCTTACCCGAGCTATTATATTTAGCGAAATTTATAACGGTATAAAAGGTTACTTCGAATACAACGTCCACCTTACCTAATACTATACAAATTGGGCCACTATAAGGTAGGCAACGATAATAGTTAAGAAAAAAAAAGGAGGAAACACCGATGGATATGATTAATCAGATAATTAACAAGTTGATACTGTGCCAGAAAATAATGGGGAAAGCGTACTTTGGCAAAGCTACACTTCGCAAATAGGTACGGGTAGTAGTTACAGGTGTTAGCGAGTTTAAATACGCTTTATAACTCCTAGACACCACCTGTGAAGGCTTTTTTAGCCAGTTACATTTATCTTTTACTATTATAATAGCGCGTATACCAAACTCGATAGCATATAACCTGAAGCTGACAACTTCCTTGATGTAAATAAAAAAAACCTTACGGTAGTAAATTATATCGACCGTAAATACGGTTATAGGCGTCCTTAATACCTAAGGTCTGGCCTACCAACTATAGACTAAAGGAAAAAACTACGTTAATGCTAACTAAGCCAAAATTTATACGAACCTATTAACCATAAACCCTATCTTTGTAATAGTGGTAAGAGATATTGTATTTGTATTAAGTCTGGCTATTAGTTAACTTAATACCCCCCCATTGAGCGAAATAACAAAAAGGTAATGTACTACATCTAATAAACTACCACTTTTAAACAAAACTACTTAGATCAAATCGTAGACTTCGAGGGAAAAGAGCCAATTAACGGTAATAATACCCCTAAATAAATTAAGTAGTATAAAAATACTACTTTTGGTACAGCCTAACAACTAGTCGACCACGCCTTTTTATACCGTTTAGGTGGTAAAAACCCTTACCTTTACCCTAATTAAGACCCTAACCCCTTGTACAACTTTATCTTTCGCGATTATTACGTAAACTATACGTTTTAAGGCATTATACTAGAGATAAAGGTAATAAGGTATTTAATAAGAGCCTATTCGCAGTATGTAATATTATGGAGGCAAAGTATTACAGACACTGAAATTAATCGTTACGATATTAACAAGACCAAAGTTAGCTCTAAAACAGGCAAACAACTATCGTTAATATAGATAACGGAAATTTAAACTATTCTAAAAGCGATTACGTTTTATATCCTTAAGCCCCTTACTCTTTTTCTCCTTTATTTAAAAGATATAAAGACTTTCGGTGTTAACGTCGATGTTAACGTAGAAGAACTGGTTAAAAACAGCTAAAGGTTTCCCCTTGCCTTTAAGGAAAGGTACCTATGGTTTTATCTTTAGGACCTGAAAGCAATAATGTTAAACCTAATAAAAAAAAAGCCGGAAATACGTTAATTATATCAAAGTTTTAAACAATCAGCCGTTAATAGATTATATAAAGTCCTAAAGTAGATATTATATAAAGATGTAAAATATTTTCCCCTAAAAGCTATGGATAAATTCTATTACTTCTGCTAAACGTATATGTAAACTCCGCAGAAATTTAATTTTATATCGAAAGATAATAAAGACTTAATGATGATATCTTTGTCGATGTGTTTAACTTGGATAATAGGCCTGTATTTTACGTCTTTAACTCCGTAATCTATTTTCACAATACTAAATTTTTAAAGTCCCTTTCGGCAAAGGATACGTGGGAAACATTAAGGATGCTATAAATTGATACGTATTTGGGCCCACCTAATATCGTCGTCTACAATACGGGTACAAATTTTACGATGATGTAGTTTTAAAAATATGTTAAAATAACGGATATTTAGTGCAAACAGGCACTTATAAAGGTCTACTAAAGTATAGGAAAAGTTAAAAAGGCATATATACTACTTCACCAAAGTTATAATATCCTTACATTAGAAATTAAAATCTTTACGGATCCTGAAGCACGGCTTGAAATTGTAATAAAGAACCTAAACGACATAATAGGCTTTAAAGGTTCAGTGTTAACGCTGTTGGTTTTTGGATTATACCCACGTTTAATGAGTGAATCTCCGCTATTATTAAGTATTTAAAAGCGTGTTACGGCTTACGGTAAAGCTTTAAGGGAACTGCGAAAGGAATCGGTACGCCGCTAAATTAATAATAACCTTAACACTAGGAACGACCCTATAATAATCGACGTATTTACCTTGCCTTTGTAAATTGAAATCCTTGTATGGTGGGAACCGGACAAATAAAAGGGTCCATTTAAAATCCTTAGTATCGCGAACCCTGAAATAGTTATTAAAACTGCTAACGGTCTAATATCTTTTCGAATTACCTAGGTTAAGCTTTATATTAGGGTTATTAATGATAGAATCCCTCAAGTTGAGCGATCAAGTTAACAAGAACCTCTTTTACCCGTTATTAATAAGCCGATAAAACGTCATCAGCGCGGACGATCCCTAAAGAAAAGGAATAGTAAAGAGGAGGAATATATACCGGGTCGTATTTATAATACTGTTTGAATAAGTAGGAGAGAAAAGGATAATGAAAACTTAGTACTAAAGCTCCGAATACAAGGGATTATTAAAACCTTCGGCAAACCTTTTGAAAAAAGTAACAAAGTCTAAAATAATGGCTTACTAACTCGAGAAGTTATACAATTCATACCAAAAACCGATTTTAACCTCTAAGACCCAAATGTTACGATCTTCAAGTCGAGGATTATCTACGAGGTTAAGGATAAGACTATGGGGAAACTATACGAAAAGTCACGTCTAATCGCTTAAAAATACGGCGATAAATGCAAAGACTGGATCCTTATATAGTCTCCAACGATTTAAAAGGTTAGCCAGCGCTTAGTGACCGCTTTAGTAGTAAGTTTATTAACTAAGAATAAAGGCAATTTTCACGTTTAATGGACGCAATATAACGCAAGTCTATATGCAATTAGCAATAGATTTATAGCGGATTGTATTGTTAAAGTTTCCATAAGAACTACATGTTATTTACCCTTTAGGAATGGTAATGCGATATATTAAACCACTATATGGATTGGCTAAAACAGGTGTTTATTAATTTTTAACCTAATAATCGCAATTTAACTTACGGTTAACGATATTCTTTTTAATATACGATCCGTACTTATTAGTAAAAAAAAAGAGAAACTTCGGTGTAATGGGTATAAAAACTAACGATACCTTTTTTACTAGAACGGCTGGCTTTATGACATCGAAATAACAAACTATTAAAGACTTAAAGTTTTGGAATTATAAGCCAGTAATAACCTTAATGAAGGTAAACTAACTTAACTTCAACAAATCGTTAATCCGTATGTTTGGTGTTGATACCGGCCTTAACTTTCGCTAAAAGGGCCAGTTCACTATTCTGGCTACAATCGACAAGACTGATGTAGCTAAAGTTTAACGGTATTTGAAATGGCGTGCTCGTAACAGTTATATTGCTACATTATGCTAACCTAAAGCCTCTTACAACCTCTCCATCAAGGCAAAAGCATAGTTTAAGTCAAACAAAAACTTTAAACAGCTAAATGAAGAGCTTGAGTGATAAATACAAAACCTATACCGCAAAATTGATATATTTTTAATCGACATGTTGAAGGCTAAGTTAATAATCTTTATGGACGAGTCTTTTACAAATAATATCCATTTTTCTTCTTCCAAATTGGCTTTCTAATAACCTTTGTTAACGAAAATAAGCAGGAAGACCAGTTTAATATTACTGGCAACCTAATATATTGAACCTCCATCAAGTGTAAAATGATTATATAAAGAGTGTTAACTTCGGAGGTCTACGATATAATAGCGGGTTTTAACGTAGGCATAATATTGTAGAAAACCCTTAACTTTATTACCAGGTAACTAAAGATTCCACCTATCCCAATAGTAATTTGTATCGACTCGAAGAACCTATTCAAATACCTTTTAAAGTTTGAAACCACTAGTGAAAAACACTTATTAAGCGACGTAATAACACTTTATAAACGTATAAAGGGAGGGAAATCAAGGAATTCAAATGGATTAACGGCAAAGATGATCCTGCTAATACCATAACAAAGGCAGTGCCAAATAAGGCTCTGAAAAGGTTTGTGGACAATAATAGGCTAACTATATATATCGAGAGTTGCGTTAATAGGCCACCCGATAAGCCTAAGTTACGTGCCAACGACTAGAGTTATACTGGCAAACTGGAAGACTGCTAGGGAAGTAAAAGCTACGATAGCAACCTATTTAACTAACACGGCTAAAAGTAGAGGTTTGTGAAGGTTTGTGGCAGAAGAACTTTTTATAGGAGTTAATAAACTCAGACCTTAGAGTAACAGAGTAATTAAAATCAAATGGGGTCAATTTGTATATAGGTAAGTACAATTTGGTATGAAAGTTAATTGAAATTGACAGGGGGTTATCAAGTTGACGAGATCACTATTTAGCGCTAATTGGAAAAGATTAGTTTACCATATTAGTGTATACGCACAAACTAAAAAGCCGCCAGTATTGTAATAGTATTATGTATAGTGTAGTAGGTCAACTTTATTTATGGTAAAGTTGACTATACTGAACTGCAAGTTGAGCGTATTATTTGTGTGGACTTACTACATTAGGTATAAGTCGAGTGTAGTACGCTGTAATTCATACTGGGGCACGGGCCAAGCAATTGGTTATACAAATTACTGTGCAGACTGGCTAGAGGTCTGCCAAACCTAGAATAATCCATTCACTACTTGACTAATGCAATACTACTATTACTTCGACTACGATTCAAATCGATAACGTTGCAACAATCTAAAACCCTACCAACAACTAGAACGTATATACGTTTCGAAACCTTAAAGTATTGACTTTTCCATTAGAATATAGTTGGATAGATTTATTTTCATGTTATATACATGACGGCTATTTTATAATAAGTTTTTAGTATGCCAGTCATCAGATGTGTCAATAAAACTAAACCCGAATCGTTATACGGTATGAATTAGACTTTAAATAGTTCAATTAGTATAGATAGAACACCAAAACACTTAAGATAATAGGGGTGGAAATAGTACGGATTATTTGGATAGAAACACAGATATTTTCAGTATGTATAAGCGATATTTTCGGTATTTAACAGTGGTTAATAATTCTTTTTCGTTTTATATGATGTAAAGCTATTTGATATATATGTTGTAAAAGTCATACTGTAACATTTGTTTACAATTAACAAAAGTTAATAATGTGTTTTTTATTGTATAAGATTACTTGTTTATATTGAATCATTATATGTTGTTGTTGGGTTACTATTTTAAAAACAGGGATTGTTACGTATTCAGAATTCTATATCCGATTCAGGATATTAGTTTCGGGATGCGCATACAATAATGCAAATCCTTAATTATATAATTAGTCTATCCCTAATCTATTCCTTTAGATATTTCCTATGATATATAACGTTCAATAGCTTAAAAGATTAATCATTACAATATTAACGACCTGAATCCTAAGCTCGGAATCAACAGACCCCACATCCTGCCCATTGGCCGGCCTATTAAATAAACCCTTGCCTCCCCGTCCGGCGGGCACGAGCCCTTGACAATGCCCCAAGAGTCCAAGGTCGGAAACCTCTCGTCCACGCAGCGAACAGCCAGGCTGTTGTCGTTCGAGCAGACGGTCCCAATCCTGTTCTCGCATCAGGTTGGACAATATGTGACAAGCAAGATCTTCAGCCAGCTTCGGCAGCTGCGGCAAGCTGCGGCAAGCTGCGGCAGAAATACGGCCTCGAGAGCAAGACCAAGTTCAATACCAAGGTCAACAAGGTCTAACAAGATGACAAAAGGCCGCTGGATACCCTCATGATGCCTCCCATGGAACGTTGGATGGTCTCATCGCCGCAGTGAGCATATGCGGGGAACCGAAACGTATGCTGCACAGAAGCAACGTCCTGCTTAGGACCATGGAATCACGCTCACAATTTCTCCATGCCCTCTTATCCATGGTATGGACAAGTCCAGAGGCTCGGTCTATTACTCCAGCGAGTCGACAGGCAAGAAGGGCCAAGGGCAAGAAAACCGTCGTCATTGGTGACGGCCCAAGGTGTTGGCATCGACACCCTCGGCGGATGGGCTTTGGCAACGGAAAGGAAGGCATGAGGCTCGGGAACTTTCTGATCATCTGCGGCGTGTGCGTTGCGCAGACGGAAAGAGTGCTTATTATCCAGCGAGGTTCCAAACGAGGCTGAGAGCAGCGTTTGGTAAGGATGTATCAAACCAGCCGTTGCAGTATCTACTGGCTACAGATGGTGCATATTCTGGATATAGCCAGAGTGTGGGTATTTCCAGGACCCAGGACAAGGTAGGAGGCTAGCATACATACAGCCTCACAACTAGGCTACACCACGACGTTGTTGCTAGGTCTGCATATGGAGCACGTAAAGATATAGCACACGATATGCTGGCCCAAAACTGGGATACGTAGGCAGGTCGCGCGGAAAGTGACGTATACTCTAATGGTCTAGCCGTGGGATATCAAGTCCTTCTATGTGTAGCTTGAAAGAACGAAGCCAAGGGGTTCGTACGCCGCGGCCGGTCAGCCACCCGGACATTGCACTATGACTTGTGTACAGTCTTCAAGACTTGCTCAAGCCACCATACATGGATGCGAATGTCTTCTGTAAGCTCTGGATGGAAACTGGTTCCCATGATGTTGCCTTGCCTGACGGCCACAATGTTGTCGAGATGGCCGGCCCGGGCTTCCGTCGAGGTCTCGGCCGGACCTCCTCCTCCGGCCATCCTTCTAGTCCGAGGGGAATCGGGCAAAACACCTAGGATGTCCACTCTAGCGCTGTCGGGTGTTGGGCTGGTCAGCTGCACAGCCGGCCGCACGGGAAGACTGCCCGCGTCCTCCATGAGCAGTTTCTCGACGATGGGGGCCCGAATAAAGACAGCCTGGAAGGGGGCGGCCGCGTCGCACTGGGACAGGGCGTCTGATTGGGCCAGGAAGGGGAGCTCGACGTGTTCCACGAAGCTCTCGATCTGACGGCCAAAGTGGTTGCGACGGACTCGCACGTCGAGTCCGCCAATGAGCTCCTGGCCGCCCTTCTTGGTGGCGTTGGCCTCCTCTGCCAGCAGAATGAGCCCGGCGCAAGTGCCCCAGGTTGGTTTCCGTAGAGTCCTGCATGGCACGGTCAGCGTGATGTGAAGTTGGTGTGCAGACTTGGACTCACTTGACGAAGTTCCTCAAGGGCTCGAGCAGCCCAGACTGTGCTGCCAGGAGAGCGATGGTCGTGCTCTCGCCGCCGGGGATAATGAGGGCGTCGCACTTTGCTAGGTCTTGGGGGGTTCTGACTTGGACGAAGGTGATGGCGAGCCCGGAAGCGGTTCCTGCCGAGCTCTGGAGGTAGTTGACAGATCTGTGGAGGAGGGCCAGGTGTTCGACAAAGCCGCCTTGGAGGGCCAGCACACCGACCGAGACAGCCATTGCTATTGCTGTTGCTGTTGCCGGGGTGGACTGACCGGGACTGTGGGTGGAAGATGGACGGAAGAGTTGTCAAGATTGGAATTCCAATGGGAATGGCTCTACTGTAGAATGGTACTTTGTATATACCGTAGTACCGCAGTTTGTACCATAGTGTGTACCTATTGCACTAAGGCTTGATTGTGAATTAGATTGATCAAAGTAGTAACGGACCCGACGATCTAGCCCTAACTAAAATAAACAGTCCCGGAGTCCTCCGTGGTATTACGTGACCCTCCGTGATATTCCGGATTCTCCGTGATAGTCATGTCCCGTGTACACATCCGAAGTAAACCGAAATAATCCCGGGGTGAAGCCGCACGTTATTGCAACTGTAGTGGTACCTGCTATGCACATCTAAATTAGGTGGTTATTTCCGGGTCGCCAGAGCCCGGGATCCACGTTATAAAACTTAGACCTTGTATCAAACGTATTTATTCTTATTTCTTTATCGAAATATTCCGATTTATCATCCGTCTTTATTGATTTTATCTCATAGTACCATAAATATAATTGATTTTCGTATCTTCTTAAAAGATTATACTAAAAACATCGAATATAAACCTTTAGACCAAAAAACAAAAACTCTATTTTTCTTTATTTAAGCGTTATTTAGAACGTTATAACAAACATGCTACAACAGAACTAATAACCTCGAACGATACGATTTCTAACACTACAGACAATTACAACTTTCAAAAACCAAATATTTGATTCTAACAACGAATCTATTACATAAACCAGACTAAAAATTTATAAATTGATTCTTTACATCGTGCAGTTTCAATAATTCATAAGAAAATCACTTTAATAAAGAAAACAACTAAATTTACTGTATAATAAACGCCTTTATTTAAATTATTTTCGAATAAATATCGATCAAACAATTCAATTTCATTAAACACATATTAACTAACCAATTCATCTTTCCCAACACTACTTGCCAAGCACTTACAAATGTTAGCGCTGCAACTAAATTACAATTGACCTCCTTAACAAGAAAAATTTACCATGGCTCTAGCTGTAGCCCTACCAACTACTAGAGCCAACAAGCCTTAGTGTAGATATTATTATATACCTTCATAGATAGTATATTTAGGTGGCAGTACATCACGCTGCAAGGTGCACTCCTGTAGCATGCACGATATCATGTCATGCTGCAGGCTGTACTCTTGCAGAGTGTATGATAACGTGACACGTTGCAGATTACACTCTCATGCGTAGAGCGGTCTAGAAGGGGCGTTCTAGAGTGGTACGCTCTGAGTGAGGGCTTATAAAGCCCTTACCAGTGGCGTACATCTCTAGAATACCTCTCACATCTTCATATTACTTTGTATTACAACTATACCAATCTAACTATTACTTTTCTACTTACCTTTTCACGTGAATAAGTATTTAGACCCTACCAATACTTAGCGTGTATCTCGCGTAATTATGAAAGGATTAGCCTATCCTTCGTAAACCCTTTAAAGGTCTTAGTAAAAACGTTAAGCCACTTATCCGCCTCCAGCGAAAAAGGACGCCTTTTCCTGACACACTTATCGCTTTGGTGCAAAGAGTCTTTAAACAGGTTTTAGACGCCTTAAACACGATTTTACTGTATATAAACGCGTTCTTATCGTATATACAAAGGCTTTAAATGTGTTCGTTATCCGTTTTAACAGGTTTAGTCATATGTAACACCACATCTCATTTCTACACGTAACTTAATACGTTTCTAATTATCTCGTGCGATTGGTTTTTGGTAACCCTAATGAAAAGATCAGATTACTATTAATAACTTAAAAGGGGGTTTTTACTAATCCTTTTACTGGCATCGACTCGCTTCAACCGGTTTTCGAAATAATAAAAATAGTATAATTATTAAGAAAGGGTTAAACAGAGGTTATTCAAATCGTTATAATAGGCGATTGATATAAACCACACCTTTAATACCCTACACCTTTTTATTTCTCCAGGGTTATACGCCTTCAAACTCACTTAAAACACACTTATTTTAACGTTTCGGTTCATAACAAACAATGGTAACAGATGGTTTACGTGTTTTAATTCGAGTCGTTAAGCGCTTTAAATATGACATCTAAATCTACACCATTAAACACGCCTTTATTAAACAATTTCAACTAATACCAATAACTTTAAAATGAGCCCAAAGTTTTTCTTTTCTCAGATTCTTTATCCGTTATAATAATTTGCTCCTTAAGAGAAAATTATGAGTAGAGGAAATCTTTACCCTTATACTAGAAATTTTGGAGGGTACCTCTGCAATCATACACTAAAATTAGTATACATATTCCGTTTTGGGCGTTTTACGTATTATATCCTCCCCTTTTTAAACGAATTATATCGAGGTTCTTGCCGGAATAAAAAAGGAAACCATTATTTAAGCTGGATTAGCCCCAATCGATTTCTACATAGCTTTCAAGGAACTTAACGTATATACAAACCTAAGAATTGAAATGATCTCCATTTTAAAACCGGTTATTTTTTCCCTGCCTTTTTAGAATGAATAACTTGTTGAGTTTTTTTGTATAAAAATACGCACTCAAATTTAACGTTAACTAATATCTAGATTGGTGTGAACGTTATGGCTACGTCCGCCCAATTAAGTGCCCCGTTTACACGGTCCCTAAAAAATTACCATGTTAATTTTTATGCCATTAAAGTTCAATATAATAACTGATAGAGACTTTTTCGTTTTGGGTATAAGGATTACACAGCCGTTCTAATACAATACTAAGATAAGCTTATTGGTTTTCTGAATAGACGATTAAAAATATTTAGATTATATATCGGTTATTTTACTAAGTCAAATAAGTAATAGAAAACCCCGTAAAGGAAACTGTTTTCTCTATCGCATCTAATAAGGATGGATGTATCCATAAACGATAAAGAAATAATAGGTTTAATATAATAGATCCTTCAACTAAGGAAATATGAAGGTTTTCAACTTCTGTAACTAGTTGACCCCCTTCTCTTATTTTTTTTAAAAAAAAACAGAGTTATTCACTTTACCATTTTTTATCTTCGAAAATCTTAACGCTCTCTTGCCCTTCCTATCCCCTGTAACATCCCCCTCTATTAAAATTACGAAGTAGATAACGGTTAGTTTTATAGGCGAACTTTACAACTTTACAACTTATACAATTACTTATCTATAAGATAACGGGTTATGAAAATCAAATAGAAAAAGTCGTAAGATATTATTTTATTAGAAATAGTTGCGTCTACCAACTTGATTCCAGTTACAGATATTAATATTGTTAATGAACTAACTTATTCCAAAAACATTTTCGTTATTGTATATACAGTAACATATGAAATTTACCCTTAAATCCAACGATTAAAGCGACTAATCATTTTTAACCGCCAAAATATATGGGGATCATAATCGTTCAAGAGGATGTAATTAAAATCGCGGCGGCTTATAAAACCTTATTTATAGGTTACATAGCAAAAAGGATAAACTTAATCAATATTTAGGAATTTTTAATGGTGCGTAAAGAAAATAACATTAGCTTTACATCAAGTTATCCAAAGTACAACCATTTTTTTTCTATATCCAATTAAGGTGAAGACGGATTTACTTGGAAAACGCTTCGGGTTGTGCTTTTAGCTAATCATCCAAAAGTTCGATTATACGTTAAAAAACTTATTTGAATATTGTTCAAACTAAAATTGATAATGGGAAAGACTTTTCTAGCTTTATATTAACGGGGTCAAGATCTTATATATATATTTAGACTGAACAATTAACTTCGTTTCTATGGAAATAAGTTTTTGTGTACTAAGAACCCATAAATCTTAAATTGGAATTTCAATATTATTCATTAAAGGTCGGAACCACAAATTCGTTACGTCCGAAGGGATCTTCTTTTTAATAAGTAGGTTTTTATCTTCGACCTTACATCAAATTTCTTGGCATGGGTATACGAACCACCTTGTTAAGAAAGATAGGGGGCCTGAATTGTAAATGTAAAGGGACTGAGGCCGGAGCTGTCGCTCAAGGTGGTCAGATTCTGTTTATAAACCTCGATGAGGAGAGAAAGGAGAAATCCCTACTAGGGAGCTGCTATGGAGCTATGATAGTATAACCCGATCACATGACGTATGGAAGCGTGTCTTTATACGGTTTCCTCCCTGATCTAAAGCATCGTAAAAGCGTGTAGAACTATCAAGGATGGATTTCTGGTAATATTAGTTAGGCATTAGCCTGTCACATTACTCCCAAAGACACCCCCACCATTTTTTTTTTTGTTATACGCGGTGTAAAAGGTACGAAGAAAGGCAAGCGCGCCGTTTAGAACGTCGTGGTATTATGTGAAAGGTGTTAAGACAAAACGTTACGTAGAAAGTACCCTAACGCCCCTCCTTATAAATAGTCCGTAGATTCTAGTTCAAAAACAAAATTTTCCTTTAACATTTAACCTTTTAACATTACTAAAAGTACAGTACCAGAAATTACAGCATTTTTTACAACGCTATTAACTAATATAATATTAAGTACTATAACCTTATAATGCTATTGGTATTATATTGTTAGTCTAATTTAATAAGTTTCTCCTGCTATTTGTCTTATGGTCTTATATAATAAATCCTTAATTAGCCGTGGAGGTGGATAGGGCCATCAAAAACGTAAATTTATTTGTTCAGAAACTGCTTGGTTCCTATTAATGGGTATAAAATTCCCTATCCTACAGGTTGTTGAAATGTATCCTAATGGGACTCGTAAGTAAATATTCTTTAACTACGTTTATAAGATAACGTATAATCCGAGGAAGTTTTGTTAGGAAATCGAGCGTAAGTAATTTCAATAGCTATAAGGAAATTGTTAATGAGCGGTTAAATACTGGTATTCGATACCATCTTTATTTCGTCGGGGTTACATGCCTTAGCTTCAGTTATTACTATACGCTTTGAAATTTTAATCCTGATATAAATAATGACATAAAGGAGCTATCCGAGGCTTGTTTGATGTTCGACTTTTAAAACTAGGATAAGTCAAAGTTTTTGTAAGCCGTTCTCTAAGTATCAACGAGCGGATAAAAAACGTGTAAACCTAGGTAGTCGTTGCGAAAAAGGCTATGAAAGTTCGACGTGCTACGTAGAGAAAAGTAGATACCCGAGGAGAGGCGGGCTTTATCCCTGCTACCCCTATACTTTCTGGTAGCCTATGGACTATATAGTTGATAAATAAGGAGCGTAATACTTAAGTAAATTTTTCGTAATAATTTAGAAACGTAAAGAACGTAACTTACGAGCAGCTAAAAAGCGTAGTTAAAAGCGAATTAAAAGCTGGTTAAGGTTTCGGAACATATTAACGCGAATTTAAGTCGTATGGACATAAAGTTAAGCAAACTGGTTGAAATAGGTAAAAAGCTTTTAGGTAAGGATTTAGACCAAGAGTTTAAAGATATATTAGAATAGGTTTCGTTGTCGTTCGGGTTTCATTAATATAAATAGGTTTATTTATTACCCGTTTATTAGCTATTTACATACCGTTTTATTTCGTAAAGTAAAATATAAAGTGTTAGACCCTCTTACTAGATAGGCGTAAAGGCACGTCTTTATATTCGGTTAATTCGTAACGCGATCCAAAAGTGTTAAATACCACGATATTGAAAAATCTTAAAAGCGACTTTTACATTAAGTATATATAACACATCCACTTAACTAAAACCTATCGTTTCGGTAGGTTATAAAGCCGAGTATATTCGACTTAGGATTTATTAAGGGCCCGTAATATATTTTCGACATTGTATTCCGATTTCTCTTTATCGTTATCTCCGATAATATCTACGGCTTACGGTTAAAATTCGCGAGCTTACCAGTTTAAAAGCGAATTTAAAACGGCTCGTACGAGTAAATTTATATAAAATCGAACATATTTCGCTCCAGTTACATCGAGTTTCACAATATAAAAGTCTATCATACACTTTATATGATACTTATCGTAAAGTTAACTTTTTTTTTTCAAAAAAATCGTTTAACTTATTGTTTTCCAGAAAAAGTTAAACGTTATTGTTTAACTGAAAACATTTTACAGGGGAACGTCGCTTATTAACGGCTTTCTTGATACGTTGTTACGTAACCGTTATTACGGTTTATACGAATTTTGTAACCTCACGAATACGTTAAATAAAATCTATGGCCTTTACGCGTAATATTATAACTAAAACGAGTAAACGTTATACCGGTTATATGAAGTTGACGTAATAACTATAAGTTGTGAAAGATAGGTTAATACTAATAATAATTTTATCCTTATTATTCAACGTTAATTAATAGCGAAGTAATAAATAGCTTTAGTCGAATTCGATATAAACAATGAAAGAATATAAATACGTTAAAACCTCCTAATTCACGCGTTCGGTTACGTCGTCGGTTTCGAGCTAAAAGACATTATTTAGTTATTATTTTACCACAATTAGGTCGCAAAGTCGTTTTTACAATTCACCGGTTTAACTTGAATTACGGTCGCTAATAAGCGTACGTGTCGGTAAGGTCTCAAGCCTATAATATTCACGTGAACATGATATCTTTGAAGAGTAATCAGAATGATTAGTGTTGTAGTATAAAGTAAGATAATAAGTAAAAAAGAAGAATCCAGAGGTGTAAGCCACAGGTGAGGGCTTATAAGCCCTTCATCCAGAGCGTATCACTCTAAAATACTCCTTCTAGACCGATCCACGTATTGCCGTCGGTTTGGAATAGCCATTTTGGACCGTTTTATGCATAATGCACTTTGCGTTTTGCAAAAGTGCAGCCTTTAGCGTGACACGTTATCGTGCATCCTGCAGAAGTGCATACTTCAATACAGTGCACTACTACTTAGCCTATGAATACTATCTGTAAGTATATATAGTAATATCCATATAGGCAATCTTTTCTTTTTTCCTTATATACTCCGTACCTATAGCCTAATAGTAATAGTATTGTTTGTAATATTAATCACAATAGGTTTAAATTGGTAGTTTCTATAGTAATAGTATTGTTATCATATTAATCTTAAAGGTTCTAAATTAGTTTTTGTAATAATAATGTTATTACTATATTGATCGTAAAAGGTTTAAATTAATAAATTCGGCTCAGATTACCAAATTTTGGTGGAGGTAATGTTTTAAGTTCGGTTAAGATTAATATAGTTTAGCTAAGGTAGTATTTATAATTAGAGTTTAATCGGTATAATTAAATGGGGGCGATATAATTAGTAATAACGTCTTTTTGTAATTAATGAAAGTAATTATATCAGTGTTAAAAGTGGTAATTACGTATTAGGTTAGTATAAAAAGATACATTGCTATCGGCCTAGGCAAAACCTCTTTTTTTTCCTTTTAAAGGCGCGTAATCCACATAAATAAAAATCTTCATTTTAACTAAACACTTATTTCTTTTAACTAAACTAAGTCGTATCTTGATTTTCCTTTATTTCTTTCAACTAAAATAAACCGTTTAAATAGGTAGGTAATTTAATTAATACCTGTAATTAAACTTTTCTTTATCCAGATAACGCGTAAAAACCGAATTGTAAGGTGTCGTCTGGCGTGTAAGCGGCGGCGCGCCGCCGCCGTCGCAGCTACCGCTGTTTCTTCCTTTACCATTACCACTAATAGTAGTAGCCCGCCCTCCTCGGGCGACATTTCCTCTATTACCGCCACGTTGCTAACCCCTATCACCCCGCCCACCACCATGCCACCAAGCTCTGTTACTGCCGTTGCTACGCCATCTAATTCCGTCGCCGCCACGTTGCCTAACCTAGTCGTCGCCTTCGCTTTACCCCTTCCTACCGCCGCCACTCCAACTTCTTCCTCCCTTTCCTTTCCATTCCCCTTCCCCAACTCGGGGGGAAAAGGAGGGCTTTTAAGATTATAAACCTCATCTTTTTCCTACGAATAAAAACTTTATTACCCGTAAAGACCCTGTTACATCATAAAGGTAATTTAATGTAATTATATCAATATATGTATATATTGAATCCTTTTATTTATAAGTTTTCAATATAATTTTTTTTCTAAATAAAAAATACGAAACGGATTTCTTCTGCCTCTTCGAACTTTATATCGTTAAGGTACGTTATAAAGCCTTTTTAGCACATTAAAAGTTAAGATAACATACTCAGATCCATAACTTCAAACCGTTAATAAATACGCCTTACGTATCGTATATCGCATTCGTGGCCGTCAATAAGTTTATTAACGATTACTATGAAAAAGGGAGCCATTCGGCTTACTACTTCCATTACAAACGAATTAATAGCTTATACGCGCCCGTTCCAATAATCTTAAGGCCGTAATTTTAAGTTGTATTATATGTCCGCTAACTTTTTAGTAAATTTTAATGAAATTTTAAAAACTTTATTTAGTAAAAATACAACGTTCAGAACGATTTGAAAACCAAATCATCGTGAATATTTAAAATGAATCGATATTAATTAATAATAGGCGTTAACCGATGGATTAAGGAAACGTCAACCGCTATCGTTGATTAAAAATAAAGCTTACGTATATATTATGTGGACGAGTTTAATGGTATTATCGTACGTCATTACGAAAGAGGTAATACTTTTCTTTTACCTTAACTTAAAGGTATACTTAATAAAATATAAAACTATATCTTCGTTAACGTTAATAATGTTGTTAACGGTAATAATGGTAAGGTTAATATAAAAGGAGAAAATGATGGAAAGAACAGTAAGAATGTAACGACGTTGTCTTTTCCTTTTAATAGTAAACAAATTTTCATGGGACTGTGCCTATATATCCAGCTATAATACATTACGTTATATAGTAATTTTATGATTTTTTATAAAATACTTATTTAAAGTAACAAACGTAATTTATGTCGTTTCAATATCGTAAAATTAAAAGAAAAAAAGAAAATCGTAAATCAGCGTAATAATCGTATTCAATAGAGATGGAATCGGCGGTCGGAGCGAATAATTTATTTAAATAAAGGCAAATCGTAAATCGATACGAAATTTATCGAAAAGCCGATTCGAGTCAGCGAAAATTAATATAGTATAACAACCTATTAAGATTTTAAAACCTTTTTAACAACCCTGATTAACAACGTACTTATAAATATAAAAGTTGTTGGTAGGCCTTAGAAGTTTCAACGTTGTCGATTTGATTGGTCGAAGTAACAGTAGTATTGCATAGTCAGATGTTGAATGTATTATTTTAGGTTTGGCACACCGCTAGCCGGTCTGCACTGTAATTTTTATGGCCAAGTGCTTGGTCCGTACCCTAGAGTGAAGTATAGCGTACTACACTTGACTTACACCTAATGCGATAAGTCTACACAAAGCAATACACTTAACTTGTAGTACTGTTAAATTTACTTACAGTAAAATTGACTTATTTCATTGCATGTAATACTATTCCAATACTAGCAACTTTTTAGTTTGTATGTATGTACGTTAGTGTGGCTAACCAATCTTTTCCGATTATCGCTAAATAGCGGCCTCATGCCCCCTATCATTTCCAATTGACTTCCATACTATATTACACCTAATTACATATAAATTAACCCCATTTAACCTTAATTGCTCCGCCGTTTCGAGGTCCGAGTTTATTAATTGCTACAAAAAGTTATTCTACCACAATCTTTGGCAACTTCAACTATGCCACTTAAACAAATCATTATTAATTCCCTAGCAGTCTTTCAGTTTACCAGCATATCCTTGTCCGCCGTTACGTGATTTGGGTGGTCTATCTATATATCCCTCGATACGTATGGTTAGTTTGTTGCTGTTTATAAACCTTTTCAGTACTTTACTTGGCGTAGCTTTCGTTATGGAATTTGCAGGATTATCTTTGCCATTGATGTATCGAAACTCCTTAATTTCCTTCCTTTCGTAGGCTTCACGAATTACTTTTACGTCGATTATCAGGCGTTTTGCGCTAGTAATTCCGAGCTTTGATAGGCACTCAAAGAGACTCCTTAAGTTGGTACAAATTACCACCGGCATAAAGGTAATTTTCAGCCTCTTAGTAATAAGGTTAAAGGTTTCCCATAACACCATACCTACGTTAAAACCCGCTATTATACCGTAGATCTTTAAAGCTAGCACGCTTCGTATAATCCTCTTACATTTGAGGGAGGTCCAGTAGATCAGGTTACCGGTGATTCTAAATTAATTTTCTCTCTTATCTTCATTAAAGAGAGTTATTAAGAAGTCGATCTGTAAAGATATATCGGTATTATTTGTAAAGGACCCGTCCGTAAAGATTATTAACTTGGCCTTTATGAGGTCGATTAACACCATATTAATCCCGCGGTTTAAGTTCCGCATTTACCATTCCAACTTCTTATTTAGTCTATTCAAGACATTATTCATTGGTGTTTATATTTGTACCATAATAAATAGGTCGTATAAGGGTTCTAGTTGGTATAAGGTGGTAATATAGCTACTCCATATACGTTATTTTAAGTACTGTTGGGCCCTAATTTTATTATTCTTGTTGATTATGGCAAGAATAACGCCCTAGCCTTTTTGATGGAAACTTAGGCCGGTATTAACACTAAATATATAGATTAAATATCTATCGAAATCAAATAAATTGTTTTCCGTTAATTTCGTTACCAGCTTACAATTTCAAAACTTGGAGTCCACGATTACCTGCTATTTTTATATTATAAAGCCAGCTGTTTCGACGAAAAGGTGTAATGATCACACTAAATACCCGTGAGTATATTGAAGGTGTCAGAGGGTTTATGTTAGCAGTAAGGTAGCAGAGGTAACAAAAGGTGCAATATCAAAACTGTGTTCGTGCGAGTGATGATCAGAAGCCGTGAGGCTATTCAGGGTAGACTGAATACTTAGATTGACAACTGAAGAGCTATGAAGGAAATACTATCTATGTGGTGCTGACCGTGTCCTTATATCCTTAATTCTTCATACGCCTTCAGTGCTGGATCATGTTGGATCGAAACATGATCTCAATGATCCATAGTGCGTAATACTAACCCTAAGGTTGCTGACATAAGAGATATCCCCACCTGATGTGTTGGACATCAGGTTCTTAGTGGCTTAGCCCCATACTGGCCTGTTTTCTGTCCCTCTGATGTTCTTGGGTCATAACAAAAGGGTATCGTTAATTTTCATTCTCATCATACCGAAGTCCTTTTTTTAAGTTACCGACAAGTATGGATCGTATGTTAAAAATTTTATCGCTAGCTAGGATTTAAAGTGTGACTAATAGATTAGAAACTAGTGAACGCTTTCCTTAGCCGATCTATATAGTGGTTTAATATACTGTATTACCTTTTTTGATAGGTAGATGATATAGAGTTCCTGTGACAGTTTTAGTAGTATAATCTGCCATAAATCCGTTATTAATTTTATATAGACTTACGTAATATTACAGCTATTAAGTGTAAATTTAATATTAGTTTTGGCTTATAAACTTGTTACCAAAGTAACTATTAAGCATTAACTGATCTTTTGGATCGTTGTCGATTACGTAAGAATATAGTCCTTACCTTTATCGCCGTTTCCTTAAGCGATTAGCCGTAACTTTTTATAAGGTTGCCCCGTAGTTTTACCCTTAACCTCGTAGATAATCTTCGACTTGAAGATCGTAACATTCGGGTTTTGGAGGTTAAAGTTAGCCTTTAGCACAAATTGTACCACAATTCAAGTTAGTAAGCCGTTGATTTCGACCTTATTACTTTTTTTGAATAGTTTACCAATGGGTTTAATAATATTTTATATCCTAAGCTTTACTGTTAAGTTTTCGTTATCATTTTCTTTCCTACCTACCCAAGTAGTATTTTAAATACGGTCTGGTATATATTTTTCCTTTTTAATGCTTTCCTTTTTTTCTTGGGGGTCGTTCGCTCCGTCGGCGCTTTATCGACTTATTGATAACGGGTGGAGAAAAATCGTATTAACTCAGTTGTTTCACTTGTAAGGCTGAAGGGTCTTTATTTTTATTATTCCTAATATAAGGCTTGACCTATGTAATTTGAAAGGATATAAAACTGTTAACAGTGTTAACAATCACTTTAAATTTTGTAATACTTAATATCTTATACGGCCCCTCCTATTTAACCGGTTCCCACTATAAGAGGACTTTACTTTATAATGGCAAAGTAAATACGTCGATTATTATAGGCCCGTTTTTGGTGATTAAAACATCATTAACTTGGTGGCGTACCGATTCCCTTCATAATTCCCTCAAAGCTTTATTATAAGCTGTAGCACGTTTTTAAGTACTTACTGAAGGCAGAGATTCACTTGTTAGGCGTAGGTATACTCTAAAGACCAGTAACGTTGACACTAAGCTGTTAGGGCCTATAGAATCGTTTAGCCCTTTACTACCATTTATAAACGTGCCTCCAGATCCGTAAAACTTTTAATTTTTAACTTAAGGATATTATACGTTCGGCGAAGTAGGGCGTATGGCTTTTTAACTTTCCTAATACTTTAGTAGGCCTTCACAGGTACCTATTTGCATGAAATACCTATTATCTTAGCATTTTCTTAAAACTACGTCGTTGTAAAGTTGGTACTGGTATCGTAGACGACGACGTTAGGTGAACTTAGATACATATTAATTTATAGCATCCTAAAAGTTTTCCACGTGTCCTTTACCAAGAGGGACTTTATAAATTTAACTTCGTGAAAGGCGGTTGCAGAGTTAACGATGTAAAAAAAAAGTTTGTTCTCTAATTAAAATATATGAATAAAGATCTTATAGTTAAAGTTCTTGTTGTTTTTTAATGTAAACTTAAATCTCTGGCGGGTTTGGGTATGCGTTTAGGAGTTATGGTAAAGCCTTTTAATGGATTTTGTAGTAAAGTATTCCATATTATTATACCTTACGGATTTCAAAACTTTATATAGCCTGTTAATAGTTGTGTAGTTAAAGCATCGGTATAGTTAACACATTTCCGACTCCGTCAGGTTTAACACCACTGCTTTCAGACCTTGAAAATAAAACTATAGGTGATTTTATTTAAAGGCGAGTAAAAACCTTTGGCCGTTTTTGATCAGCTCGTTTACATTAACATCCAAGTTGACGCTAAGGTTTTTTATATCCTTTAAGTAAAGTAAGAAGGGGGTAAGGGACTTAAGGATATGAAACGTAATTACTTTCACAACAGTTCAAATTACCGTTATCCTTAATAACCATAGTTATTTTCCCGGTTTAAAGTTAACTTTGATTTTGCCAGTATCGTAACAATTAATTTTAGTGGTTATAGTGCTTTTCCTTCGTAGTGCTACGTATTACGAATAGCCTCCTATTAATTACTTTATTGCCTTAATATCTGGCATAATACCTTGAAACGTGTAATCTATATAACGATCGCGAAGATTAAAGGTATATAAGGGGTTATGGTTATAGTTAGGGTAAATGTAAGGGTCTTTACTATTTAAATGGTATAAAAAGGTATAGTCGGCTAGTTACTGGGTTACTATGCCAGAAGTAGTATCTTCGTATTATTTGATTTGCTCAGAGGTATTGGCGGCGTCCGTTAGCTCGTTACCTTTATTATTTACAACCTGGTTTAAGTAATTTTGTTTCGAAGCAATAGGATACTAAACGTGGTACGTCGCTTTCATATTGTTTCGTTCGGTAAGGGGGTAGTAAGTTTACTAGTAACAGACCTTATTATAGATCCAATATCTTTTGCTATTATTATAATAATAGTGCTTACGGATAATAGGTTTGCCTAAATCTTAATAATGTTAACATGGGTTTTGCCTTTAGTTTGGAGCCGAGGTTAATAGACCTAACCTTAGGCGTTGTGGGCGTAAGTACTTACGGTAGACGTAATTAATTACCGTAAGGTTTTCCTCTTTCACGTTAAAAAAGTTGCCGGCTTGGGTATATATACCGAGCGAATTTGGTGTACGTGCCATTACGATGGTAAATAAGGAACTTAACTAGCTAAAAAAAACCTTGACAGGTGGTAATTTGGCGTTATAAAGCGTATTCGAATTCACTAAGACCAATAATAACTTCCTGTATTTGTTCGCGAAGTACGGTTTCACTAAGGTAGGCTTTTCCCATTAATTTTTAATATATTATCAGATTATTGAGAATTTAATTGAAAATATCTACTAGTGATTCCTTCTCTTTTTTCTTTGCTATTATTGTAGTTCATCGTGTGGTGGCCTAATTCATATAATATTACGCGAGGTGGATGTCGTGCTCGAAGCAGCCCTTTATATCATCGTAAATATCGCGGAATGTGGTGGCGTTCATTAGAAAGGTTAGGTAATAGTCTTTGGAGTGCCTTATAAAAATTTTAGGAAATAGTGAGTAAAAGCTAGAAGGGGATACTTTTATTCACTTCAAGATATTTAGGAAGGGTATTATTTCAGTGTCGAAAAGATTATAAGGTTTTCCGTTATACTTTTTTGTATTATTTCAGATTCTGGCCAATTCCGTTATTAGTTTGTAGTTGATATTAATCATTTTGACAGATTTTAGAAGAAGGTCGCGATAATTATCCTAGGCTTTATTAGTGTTTCCTAACGGCTTAAGTTTTAAAGGTTTCGAAACACGGTGTTAAGGGTAATTGCCAGTCGCCTAACCCGATAGGTAAAGTCCTGTAATAGGGCTTATAGTCGGTTTACGTACATAGGGTCCAAAGGGAAAGGGGTTTTAAGGTACTTAATGACTGTAGTATTAAGGGTTAATATATCCTTTAATTAATTGGTGTAGAACGTTAATGTTAATACCTTTGGCCGCGTTGGAAGCCTTCGTTTCGCGTGTTTTTCCGCCGTTAAAGGCGTATTTCGTGTTGTCACGTAGTAGTGCTAAACCGCCGAATAGATTAATAGGTTTTTCTATTATTAACGCGTGATAAAGCTTAACTTAGTTGTGGAAAATGGAACGGAGGTCCCCTGAAACGCGTGTAAAGGCGTTAAGGTTTCTTAATGCCTTTTCCTTTAAACCGTGGGTTTTTAGGGTATTCGTTAAGTTAGGTTAGGTCGAAAAGGGTTTAGGCTAACGTTGTAACGCCTTATACTTAAATAAAGATCTTTCGTTTTTCTAATTCGAACCTAAATTTTCACTTAACCCCATTTTAAATTGTTTTTTTCTATATCAATAGTTTAGCCGTTACAAAGCTTACGGTATCTGCTGAAAGTGAGGTTGAAGTCGAGGCTGGGTTTTCATTTAATAATAAAGTATCTGACGAAGTTGGTAAGGTGTTTTTCCTTAGATTTTCCGTCGATATTTCGGGCCTAAAAGTCGTTGTCGTAGTACTTGATAAAAAAGTGTCCGAAGGCTTTAATTGCTTCTTTTTACTCAGCGTCGGTAATGGCTTTAAACTGAATGTTGGCGGTAAATATCTTAAGGTCTTAACCTGTATAGAACTTGGTGTTTTGGCGTGAAGTCGCGTAGAAACTTGGCGACTTTGCGACTTGGTAACTTAATGTAAGATCACGCGACGTAGCTTTCTTGACGTGACTGGTTATTTTCGCTTAAAGCAACAAATTTTACGATTAAGGTAACGTAGGGAGTAAAAAGAGTAAATTAAGCGTAAAGTTTTAGTGTAATGTATAAGGTCGAAGGTCGGTAGTAGTGGTAAAAGTCGAAAGTTGTTTATTGTAGTTGTTTATCATAAGGAATTAGTCGTTTTTCTTGTAGTAATAGTACCCGTAGTAATACTAACTTAGACGTTTACCAACTTATTGTTTAAAACTTTTAACGGTTAATCAAAACAATTTTTCTTAAAAAGGATTACTAAAGATTTATTAGTATTTTTAAGTAACGATACCGTCGCCTACTTTCAAGTTACCGTTAGAGACTAACATAACCTAAGAAGTTTTCTCTATTTTCCTACCGTTGAAGAATAACGTATTACTAATAAAGGCTTTTTACAAAAATCTTTCCTCTACCCTAGCAGCTGTAGCCACAAGGCGTAACAATTGGAAAAGAGCCTTTTCTTCTACTTAACTTATCTGTGCTTAACCTAGCAGGCAAGCACTGATCAGTATTAGTAGGCCTTAGACGTTGTAACGTTGTCGATTCGATTATTCGAAGTAATAGTAATATTGCGTGGTTAGATGGTAGATGTATTGTTCTAGGTTTGGCAGACCGCTAGTTGGTCTGCACTGTAATTTGTATGGCTAAGTGCTTGGCCCGTACCCTAGAATGAAGTTCAGCGTACTGCACTCGACTTACACCCAATGCAGTAAGTTCGCACAAAGAAATACACTTGCAGTACAGCTAACTTTACTGTAACTAAAGTTGACCTACTGCACTGCATGTAATATTATTCCAACATGATTGTTTAACACGCCGTTTAATATAGTTTTTATCATTACGTTTGCCGGGTTAGATTTGTTATTAATCCATTTTATCTCCTCGATTTCCCGTTGTTCGTACGATTCGTATAGTATTACAATATAAAATATCAACCGCATTTGGTTTATAATACCTAATTTAACCAGGAATTTATAAAGTGAAAAAGAGGTAGTATAAATAACAAAAGGAATAGAGTGTAATTTAAAGTTGGAAATAATTATTCGGACCGTAATCGTTATGATAATATCTGAATCGAAACCTTTAATTATATTATAGATTACAATAGCCAAAAAGTTTTATATAATCCTTTACACTTAGTAGAGCTTTAATAAATAATATTTTCTCGAAACGTAAAGCCGTTTCGAGCCGATGTTTCGCTACCGAAAATTAAAATAAAACCGATTTATAAGTTATAATCGTTATTATTAATAAAAGATCCGGTAGTCAAAATAAATAGCTTTTCAATATATATATTTAAAAGTATAAATTGTAAGCCGTTTTTCAAATTCTATATTTACTACGGGAAACATTTGTTAAACGCTTTATATAAATTGTCTGTCGGTTCGATTTAATATTATACGGCAATAAAAGGATTAAATATTACCTTTAATTACGTTATAAAGGTGATCTAAACGCCACGTATACGTTAATATTTGTATTTATCAGCTTATTTTATGTTATTTAAAAAAAAAGGTAACTTTATCCAATTACCCCTTTTACGTAAGACTTAAAATACCGTTTCGAAGGGTAATCATCGTATTATTAAAATCGATTACGTTATTTCCTATTAAAAAAATGTTAGGTTTAGCTTTTAAACCAGCTTTCAAAGGTTTTCTTTTTTTTAAATACGGAAAACGAAAATTTATATAACGTTAGGGTATCGTTGGTTTACATACTCGTCAGTATAATGCCTTTCTAACGAGTCGTTAATATTAATAAACATAGGTCTAAGGTAAATCTGGTTATTTCGAGTCGTTCCTTATGGTATTTTTAATAGGTATTATACCAGTAAATAACTGTTTTAGGTAAGCCATAAAATGGTTTTATAATACGTAAAATCGTACCAGATAAATAATATTACTTAAGGTTTTTAGATATATTGGTATAAATTCGTCGTTTTATCCGTTTTTTAGATTGGGTGAAATCCTACGTTATATCTCGAAGTTTAATATATAGGTTGTATAAATTGCTAAAAAAAAGAAACGAAAGTAAAAATCAGGCGATGGCTAACCCATTATAATATAAGTAACTAGGTTATAATATCCTTTTTACCTTCGTAATTATATTTCTTTATAATTAAACAGGGTTTTTTTTTTCGTAAGGCTTTTCGGCTTTATCTTCAACTTCGGAAACGAAACGGGTTAAAAAAATCTTATAACCGCTGTAAACGGCTAAGTTAAAGCGTTTAAATCGAAATAAGCCTTGGTCGATAGAGGTAAAAATTTACGTTTAGGTAAATTATACGAATAAGGTACCTAAGTTGGTAATAATACCTTCGTGGCGAAGCTCTAAGCTAAGCTCATAATTTTTCATTTATTTTTACGTAATAAAGAAATTCGTAATAAAATTTATAAGGTGTTTCTTAGTTTTCGAGTTAAAGGGGCGTCTTCGGCGTCGAAATTTTGACGGGTTTGGTATAAATAAACCGATTTTATTTAGCGTGATCGGGTTGGATTCGTTTTTTGAGGTTAAGGCTAAAACTAAATTCGGTTTAAATTCGTCGTGTAGGACAACGTTTTATAAGCGGTTTTACTCGTTCTGCGGTTTTGAACCGTCTCTTTCCACCTCTCTTTTATATTTTCGTATCATTATTTAGCGAAACAAAGTTGTTTTATTTAGTAAGTTAACGAGTATATTATATCCTCTAAATCCATTAATCCTCTAAAGACTAACTTATCCATCCTTCGTTCTTCAAACTAAAACCTTAAATTGTAATAGTAGGTTTAACACGCTAGTCTCATATAGACCGTTCCTTATAGCTAGCGATTTAAAAAATATTGTTCTTTACTCGTAGTAAACATAAAGCCTTTATAATTATAGTTATAATATTAGCCTTTTATATTATAAATAATGATAAGGCAAAGTTCGTATAAATCCTTAGGTAGGTACTAAAGATAAGGAGCGTGGGTATAAGACTACTTAGGCTAAAAGTTTTATTAACGGCACTGACTACTTTTTAAAAGATAGATTTCTTAAAACTAATATCGTTTAGTTTTCTCAATAATACTATATACGTTCTTTTCAATAATCTATAGTATCTTTTACATTTACCAATACCCCATAAGGCTTTCATTAGGATTTTCTTACACTCGTTACCGGCTATTTCAGCTTTCGTACGTTATTCAGTGGAATTAAAAGTCGTACCGACGTTGTATGTAATCCAATTTAAAGGCCTGAAGTGAATGTTTAACTAGCAGGTAACTAAAGCATCCAAACAATTTATAATAAAAGCGTTTCGTATAAACTTGACGACTTAAAATAATATATCTGTATTGACGATATAGAAGACCAGTTGGCTATCTAAATATGTAATATTAATAATTGATTCGTAATTAAAGTCCATATTGTCTTGAAGGCGGAATTCAAACCGTTGTAAGACCTATAAGTAAAGTTGGCATTTATAATGTAACTTTTCGATAACCTTGAATACATCTTATCCTATATATATATGACTTGCGGCGTAAAGTAAACGTAAAAGGCGTTTAATAACTGGATATTCGAATTGTTGGTGTAAAGTTTATAATTTTGGCTAGGTAGAACAAACAAACTTATTTATACGTATTTTTTGAAAAGAAAAAAAACCTATAAGTAGCCAAATTTAAATTTAAACGGTATGGATATACTATTTAAGGCGCAGACAAGCTAATCAATTGTATTTCGGACCTTAATTCTGAGATTGTTTATATTAGTTAATAAAAACAAAAATAACGTTTTAAAATCCATTACGTAAAACTTAATCCGTACGAAATGGGTATTTACAACTATTATTTCGAACGAAGTCGGCTTACCTTTACCAAATAGGACCTTTCGGTGTTTTTTAATCCGGTTTAACCGAAACTTCCGAAACTTCCGAAATTTCGCCGTAAATAAGTCGAATTGTCGTTTTCCAGTCGTCGAAATCTCGGCTACACTAATATTAAGTATAATACCTTAAAACCTGGTTACATATTTATTAAAAAAGGTAAAGAACGACGTTATATTAATGTTAATCACTTTGTTTACGTAATCCAGGCCTATAATATACAAAAAGTAGGCATTTTACAAGCTGGTAAAGATACGTTAAGCGTTTTTATAGTTGTAGGGTAATAGGTACGTATCGTTTTATTTAAAGTCGTTTTTTTCAAACGTATTTTCGTAAGGGTATACGTTAAATCTATTATTTATACTTTCGCATTCAGCTACGTATATTATAAAGTTAGTTTTTATCGGATCTTAAAAATTACACTGGGTTTAAATCATCGTTTAATTCAAATTTACTCGTAAGATAAATAGTTTGTAAATTAATAACCGACTTTGCCGTATACGATACACCGCTTTTACAAACCTATAGGGATTTGTATATCTTTTCGCAAGTATTGCTATATTTTCGGTGCATTTCTTTTATTTTAGAACAATCGTTCTTATCTTTCATTACTAGTGTTTTCTCTTTAATACTTATATTTCAAACGTTCTTTTTACCATGTGTGAACCTTAAATTTTCGGTTCAAGGCATATTAAATTATTTCGGCAAAATTTACTTTTATAATATAAAGGTCGGTTTTAATTTTATTAGTTACAAATGCTAATCTGAGGTTTGTTTTTCAGCGTATAAAGGTTTCGAGCGATATTTTAAGGTTTATGTAAAAATCCCTTTAAATTCTTTTTTGGTTTAAAAAGTAAAAAGTTGAAATCCAGGTTTTTACGGTAAACCTTTATTACTATTTAAATAAACAGTTTGTCGCCTTTATATTCCGGTCCAAGGGCTACCTGGCATTTTCGAAACTTTATTAATAAAGAGATGAGGATTTACTGTAAGTTTTTATCGGAATTTTCTTATTGGTATTTTACGGATTCGCATATTATATCTATCTAACTTTTATCGTAAAGTTTATAGTTAATGTCCGTATCGAAATAGGATTTTGAACTGTTATAATACTTTTTAAATATATTCACTTACGTAAAGTGATATATATACTATTCTTTAACTTATCCGAAAAGTATATCAGGTAAAATAACATAAAATTAAAATAGAGAAATATTTAGTTTTTTACACGTATTAAGTATAATGCGTATCTTATTATTCAATACGTTGTATGGCTTACCATTATAATTATTATCCCTATTTTATAACCCAATAAAGTTGGTTTGCTTTGTAAGGTCGCTCCTATTCGTGGGGAAGTGGTGTGATGGGAGTTCATGGTAAAGGTCATAATTTATAGGTATTGGTCTGAAGGGTACGTATTGGCGTTTGGTGCTGTTCATCAAACCTAGGGTAAGGTTATTACCTATATTTTAACCGATTCTTCCGTGGTCGATAGGGCTGTTTCCGGTGTTTCGACCGCTCCCTTTATAACCGATTGGGTTATTTCTAATATTCGGGGAGTGGTTTAGCGTTCGGTTTTATTTCAAAGTGCATACCTACGTAGGGGTATATTATACTTGTATAATGGATAAGATTATAATCGTTCTTTTTCCTCGGGGTCCCTATTTCTGATTTAGGGTATAGGTATAGGATTAGGTCGTTTTACACCTCGTCCCTGTCGCTGTAACAACAGTCTCTTTTACTCTGTAAAGTAATATCTTTTTATAAATTCCGTTAGGTACAAATCTTTATCCTCCTAGTTTAATACGTCGATAATTTATGCTGTTTTGAATAGGGTATTTATAAAGCAGTTACCCTGCCTCCTAAGGTATCAATAGATCTGATTAGTAGTTGTATCCGTAAGGCTTTGGCAATAATAGGATTTACTATTTACCACAAATTTAACGTCCAGTTTAAAAAGTTTTTATAAGGGTTATTTAACAAGTTTAGTTTTTAGGATTTTTCTTTTTAATAGCCAAACATAACGGCTAAAATGTATGTTTTTGCCTTATATAAATCGAGCTTCTTAATTAGCGAATCGACAATGTTATTTTAAAGGCTCTGGTTGATTTCGTGTAGTATAGCCTTTCTAATTCCCATATTTTCGACCAAAAAATCGAAGGCTTCCTTTAGTAATATTGATTTTAGGGCTATAATTATCGGTGTTTCTAGGGTCTTTTCTGTATCTATTTAGTATATTAAAATCGTTTAAGTCAGTAATTATAGGTTGTGGTATGATTTTAGGTACGTTCGGATTCCAACATTTAAATTGATAAGTTTTGCAAACAGTAAATACAAAGTAAATAAAGTAATTAAAGTGGTTAGAATAATATTTAATAGTACTTAATAGTATAAATAAGGTTTAAACGATTAATAGGTCGTAACTATAACTCAATTAAACGTTTTAAATTAGTTTTATTGATATTTGGTAACTTTATGTTAGCATAACGGCTAGGAAAACTTAAACGTTATAAAAATTAATTTTAAAATACGTAGGGCGAATACGGGAAGGCAAATAAGGTAAAGGAAGTGTAAGTCGAACAGGGTAAATACAGAGTGGGACTGTGGAGAGGTACGTTATATAATCCGGTGTTTAGTAGTCGGTCCGGATTGGTGTGTCGTAACCGAGTTTGGTAAAGTAATCGGTTTGGTTACTTAGTATGTAACCGATATTATTAAGGTAGTCAGTTTGAATATTTGTATATAACCGATTTTGGTAAGGCGACCGGTGTAAATTGTTGGAAACCGAATAGGTTTTAGCGAAGGGTTTCGAAACTTGGTAGTTTTAACTCGCGTAACCTAATAAGTGATAAGACGATATTCAAAACGTTCCCGGGTACGTTAAAACACCAAATAAGGGTTAATGATCACATAACGGGCCTTTTAGTAAATAAAATTCCAAATAAAAGTTGATGGTATCGTATTAAAGCTTTCCTTTTTGAAGTTACTTAATCTTTAAAGTTTTTGTATATGTCGGCGTATAATTTTTGTAAAACTGAAATGTTAAAGTACAAATAGTTGAAACCGTTATTATATTCCGCTATAGATATTTCAACGTATATCTATTATATTTTTTTACTAAAATATTTATAGTCGACCAAGTCGACTACTAATTAATGTCGGTAACGTTTTAAGCCTATAATATTCACGTAAATATAAGGTCTTTAAAGAATAATCAGAATAATTGGTATTATAGTATAAAATAAGATAATAAGTCAAGAATAAGTATTCAGAGGTGTACGCTATAGGTAAGGGCTTATAAGATTTTCGCCCAGAGCGTATCACTTTGGAATACTCCTTCTAGACCGATCAACGCATTGCTGTCGGTCTGAAATAGCCATTCCAGACCGATCCATGCATGATGCACTTTGCATCTTGCAAGAGTGCAGCCTGCAGCGTGACACGTTATCGTGCACTTTGCAAGGAGTGCACCTTGAAATACAGTGCACTACTACTTGGCTTATGTATACTATCTATAAGGATATATAGTAATATCTACAGTACGAGAAAACCTATAAAATCGTTAATAATAGTTTGAAAACTTTTACGCATAAGCTTCAACGTTTATAGTAATTATAGTTTCGAAGGTAATGACTTTACTTAAACGGTTCGTAATAACTATAAGGTAACTTAGGTTACCAGTACATTCCCAGAGTAAATTAATTACAAAATCTACAAAAAGCTCGCTTTAAAGCTATTGAGAAACCGGGAGGGTTTTGAAAAAACCATTCCGATGGTGTTTATAATAATTTATAGGTTTATAAACATCGTAGTTGCGGTAAAAACGACGGACCGTGTAATGTAATCTACGTTAAAAGTACATTTTGGGAAAATAATATAATATTAATATCGTGACTCGGGTAGCTGGTAAAAAGTAAATTATAGGTAACTTAAATGAATACGGTAGTAAGCGGCTTGTAAGTAAGTATCTAAATATGGTTGCGAAATCTTAAAACCCTATCGTTATTTACCGAGTATTTCGAAATTAAAACCTTTTACGTTTAATTGTTGTCAGTATGAATATCCGCTAGGAAATATCGGTCGTTTATACTTATCGTGCGTATTAGTCAGGGGTGGGTAGTATCGCCTGTAATAGAGACGTTTTAATAGCTTTTAAGGTCGATATTAGTAAAAAGTTTACGACCCTTTATAATAAACTTACTAGCGACAATTGATCAAAAGATATATATACGTGGGAGCGGCTCGAAAGCGGGCTATTCGAGGCGTAATAGTTAACGTTTTCGACTTAAAAAAAGTAAATAGAAAGGTCTTTGAGAAATATTTTAGTTTCGCCATAGTAATGTATTGGGCCGCATATAATTCTTCGCTTTATTATAAACTAACCGAAAACGGAATTACAAAAGGCATTTAAACTAGTAGATTGATAGTTTAAAAAACCATCGTATGGTTATAAAGTATTCCAGGTTTCTATAGTTTATTAAAATCGTAATCGGGCGTTCCATTCCTCGAAGTTTCGCGTTTTATACTTTTAAATAACTTATAATCCCAAATAACTCCTTGTTGTAGACTTCGTAATTACATTCAGTGAGAGATAAACGACGAAATTAATACGTTATTAGATGTAGATTACTGTGATCTTCAGGCTAAAAAAGAAAGCCTCCTAGGGCTTAATTGAAATAGTAGGCTTTTAAAAATGTATCGCGGTTGGGGTTTTATTAGACGAGTATTAGTTCGAAAAAAAGTTAAGTTTAAGCCGTTCGAAAAAAGCTTTTTTTCGGGCCCTAAACGAAAAGAGGTACCCTTATGTGTTGACCGAAGTAATAATTTAATAATCTTCGAGTAATTTCCAATGAAACGCTGGTAAAAGTTCGAGAATTCAAAAAACCCTTGTACTTTTAAAACCGATTAAAAAGCTATCTATTCAAGGATAACGTATAACTTCTTTAGATTTCTACGTACGCCGACGCCAATCTCGATAACTAATTCAAAGTATTCGGTTTTTTAAACGCCAAATTCGTATTTCCAAATATTAAAGCTAAGTTTCACAATGTTTAAGGTATTTAAAAACTTATTTAACTTTAACTATATAATTATCGGAAATATAGTTTAAATGAACGAAAACATCGTCAAGATAAACGAAGTAAAAAATAAAGAGAAAGAGGAGTATCGAATTATTAATATACCGTTAAAAGGAAGCTGAAATGTTGAAAACCCCCAAAAGAATAACAAGTTATTCGAAAAGTCCGAAACGTATATGAAATACAGTTTTTTATTCGTCTCCCTCGTTAATACGAAGTTTATAAAAAGAGGTTTCAATATTTAACTAAATGAACCACTTAGCTAAAGAAATATTCGCGAAAGACTTTTTTATAAAAAGAAACGGATAACGATCCTTTTTTGTAAAAAAGTTAAGCCGACGATAATAGATATAAAAACATAACTTACTTCTAGAGTTTTGAACGAAAAGTACAGAGGCACCTGCTAAAAAAACTATTCATTCGAATATAGCTCTAATCGAATAATTTAGTTAACGTTTTACGTAATATAAGTAACTGTTTACCCGATATGCCGTATAAAAAACCTTATGGGACTTTTAGGGGTTAGCGTTAGTAATTAGTATAAAGAACGATTTCATAATTTATTTTGAATGAATAAGGGGATAGTTTATCGTTAAAAGTTTCATTGAATTAGGGGGTGAATTCCTAAAGTCGTTGGGAAGTTCATCGTAAACGGAAACAAGTAGTTTCAGGACAAGTACCTTGATAATATTTTCGAAGAACACGACGGCGAACCACGTAGTAACGGCTCGGTTCCTATGGGCCTTTTACAAAATAACGTAAAATGTAACGACGACGATGCTTTTTGGCGTTTTATAACGGGTGCGAATATCCGCACCTAAACGCGATAGTTACCGTCTCGTCCTAAAAATGATATATATTTCGAAACGTTGTAAATAACTTACCGATACTTCATTGAAGACTTACCCAAAATAAAGATTTATTATAAAAAAGAGATCATATAAATTTATATCCGGTAACAGTATTTATTAAGATCGACATCGACAAAGGTTACAAAAGAAATAAATCGTAGAGAAAAACCGGACGCGTAATACATAGATTCGTTGATTTGTTGTGGTAAAATAGGGAAACGCGATAAATTTAAGCGGTTCGTTAATTGCTTACTCGCGGCGTTATAACATTTACAGCCTATATTCATTGAAACGTAGATAAAATAGATAAAATTATAAGGTCAATTTCTTATAAACAGAAAGTTATTTAAAACCTGGGACGAAGTTACCGAGTCGAATTAAAGTCTTGCCAACTCCTATACGCGACTATATATAGGAGTTACGCTGTTCCCTCCCAAAAGTTGATAAAATCTTCGGCCAAAGTAAGATAAATTCCTATAATATCTTTGACGTTAAAGTCGTTTGAGCGTTATGCCAGATCCCATAGGTAGATACGGATACGATAACTATTCGAATCGTTACGTAAATATAGCCTGAGGTTCTTACGGTAGAAGAGGTTCGAATGGTTAACCTAAGCGACGCGTCGTTTAGGAGCGACTCGAAAAGCGCTTACACCAATCATAACAATGTCTCTTTGGATATTCTGGGCGAGCACATCGCCGTTATTATTCCTACTACGTAAAACGCTCTCAGCAATAACAGTACTAGTACTGCCGTAACGAATACGGAGGTTATAAAGACGTCCGTCGATAAGTTGGACGCGGGCAACTTATTTATTATAATTCGCGGGTATATCGAGGAGAAGTAATATATTAACGAGTATATCATTAATAAATTTCTTTAAAATGGTAAATTTAATAGCGAATTCCCAGATCATGCCGCCAACTTTCACGAATAAAGCTTTCCAAATATTAAAGAAAACGTAAAATCGTTCGCGAATTTCCTATTTTATATTCGTAAGCAAAACGATAGGTGCTTGAGCCGTATTAGGGTTGTAATAGTAAACTCGAAATATAACTATAAAGGCATTGAAGTCGTTCAGACCACTGTCGCCTCCAGGTGCATAATAACTTTTTATAATAATTTATATAAGGTTTTTTAACTGATGAAAATGATGTAAAATTAGTCTTTTCAAATATTAATAAACTTTCGGTTTTTAAGTAATTTACGTATTATCGTAACTTGTTATATCGGAAATCGTAGCTTAATATCGGAAAATCCAACTTGCTAATTAAAAGGTTTGCATTTAAGTCGTTAGCAACTGTTAAAAAGGGTGCCGATATTGTAATAGAAGTCAAAAAATCCGAGTTTTCATCGTTTAGAAAATTAGCGCGGTTTCTTGTAAGAAGCGGTATAACAATTACATCATTCGTAGCGTACGTAGGAGGAACCTTTTAGGGAAGGTATTATTCCGAAGACGTAGGTATGCCGGCAGCCTCGAGCTATCAAATTATATTTGTTAACGTATTTAGTATGTTGGTACTCCGTTATTTCAAATGTAAAACGTATTTCCGAACGTCTTAATTTTGGCTAATAAATTCCGTACGTAAAACGTCAGTAAAACGTTCGCATTAAGTTGTAAGGTAATTGTATTAGGCCTTTAAGGCGTTTTAGAGCTATTCCTTAACGTATAAGTCGAGAAATTGCTTTAGGATCTAAAGGTCTAAATTTGGCGAGTCGAAAGATATTAATATAGCCTTAGACTATAATCGTTAATAAATAGCTAAAACACTATTGGGAAAAAATCGAAGTTTATATATAAAGGGGTTATGTGGATATTATTATATGCCCATATAGATAGTATATATAGGCTTAGTGGCAGTGCACTGTATTGCAGGGTGTATCCCTGCAGAGTATACAATAACGTGTTACACTGCAGGCTGCACTCTTGCAAAACGCAAAGTGTATCATACATGGAACGGTCTGGAATGGCTATTCTAGACCGAACGGCAATGCGTGGAGCGGTCTAAAAGAGGTATTCCAGAGTAGTACGCTCAAGGCGAGGGCTTATAAGCCCTCAACTATAGCGTACACCTCTAAATACTTCTTCTATACATAATCAACTTTTATTACTACAATATCAATCTAACAATTACTCTTTTACTTACCTTTTCACATAAATAAGTATTTAAACCCTACCAATACTAATTAGTAACCGATCCGGTTAACTAGAAATAGCCTAAGAAAAAAACACGATTTAAATACCTATAACAAAATACTATAACGATTTTAACTGTTAATACTCCAACCCTTCGTTTTTACAAAAATTACACACCGCGTAAACAAAGACTATAAAAACTAAATAACTTGAAAAATGACAGCTTTAATACGATACTATTAGCCCTTATTTAGCGTTTTATCTACTAAAAGCCATGTTACACTACTATTAACCTTTATTTATAGTTTTAACGTATATGGACACTTTGTGGAAAGCGTTTTATCACGTATTAGGCTATGTAAGCTAAAACTACCAAGTTTCGGAACCTTTCGTTAGGACCCGTCAGATTTTCGACGATTCACACTGCTTGAGAAACAAAGGAGCGGTTACGAATAAAGTATCCATACCGTTCGTTTAAATTAAAAGCGATTACGAACAAATCATCTGAACCGCTCGATTAATTTAAAAGCGGATACGAATACACCATTCGAACCGCTTATTCAATTTAAAAACGGTTCTAAATACACTATCCGAACTGCTCGCTTAATTTAAATATGGTTATGAAAACACTATCCGAACCTCTCTCATAATTCAAAAGCAGTTACGAACACACCATCAAAACCGCTCACTCTACCAAAAGCGGCCACGACACGCCAATCCGAACCGATTAACAAACATAACCCATACATCGGATTACTCACCATACCTTCTTTCACCACACCTACCTTTTTTTCCTCTTTTTCTTCATACCTTTACCTTAACCACTTTCCTATATTCGTCCTATATATTTTAAATTTACCTGCGGTCGCTCTATATGTTTTAAGTTTATTTAAGTTTTTATAGTTGTTGAGTTAGTATAACTTTACTCAACGCTAATAAAACTATTTTATGTTCGCCCTATATATTCTAATTTTATTACTTACGACGTTTAAGTTTTCTTAACCGCTTAGCTAGTGTAGCGCTACTAAACGTTATTAAAACTAATTCAAAACGCTTGTTGTAGCCTTAAAACTAGAACACCGGAAAAACCTAACGTTTACTTCGACCTTCTAATCGCATATACGGTAATTAAAAAGGCTATAACATACGAAATCAATCTGAACCTTTGGGATAATATTATCGATACACCAGTTAAAAATATAAACCTATACACGGTAAACACGTATATTTTAGCCGTAATTTTTCGCTACTAGGAAGGGGAAATCAAAGGACCGAATATACTAAATAATTTCTACAAAATATTTTCGAATTAGACGTTAGGTATATAGAAAATGGTACACCCCTTTATTACCAAAGCCTTATGAATTCAACTGCGAAGTGGATGCATTAATACCATAAAAGGCAGGAATAACTTCCTTACAAAAGCTTTATTTGAAATAAAATAACTTATTGACTTGCTACACTAAAAAGATAAAGATTTGTACTTAACGGATTTTATAATAGAATATTACCTAACGAAACACAAGAAAAAATTAATAAAATAATGAGAACGAGACTTAAAACAACCTCATCCTAAATCTAAACCCTAAATTGGGAAAACAAATCTTAAAAAAAAGGAGGGCTTAAAAATATAATCCAGGCCACACCTTTAAAAAAGGGAACAGCCAGGTATATAATCTGGGCCACACCCTTAATAAAAAGAAAGGCTAGGTACAAAATCCGGGCCACACCCTGAAGGAAAAAAAAGAGCTAAGCCTAAATATATAGTTTGAGCCGTAACCTTAAGAAAAAAAGAGCTATAAAAAAGGGAGGAGAAAAAAGGTTTGGATACGTAATCCGGACCGTGTACTTAAAGGAAAGAGGGCCTATATATACAGTTTAAGCTGCAGCCTTAAAACGAGGATAGGTTGTAAGTAAAGAAAAAGAAGGAAAGTCTGGATACACAGTCCAGGCCGCGATTCCAAGAGAAAAAAGGGCTGGATACGTAATCCAGGCTGTATCTACAAGAAAGGAAAGGTTTAGATATGCGGTTCCAAACCGCTTATGAAACCCAAAAGCGGCTACGAATACAACATCCACACTACTCGCAAATTTCAGGAACGGTCATGATTGCAACACCTATACCACTCGTACCAATAGGAATAGCTACAACACTCCAAACTGAGCCGCAGCTTTAGGAGGAGGAATAGCCAAATGCTTTACACGCAACTAAGCCTTAACCCAAAAACAAAAGTGTTTCTAAACGCTTTAAAAGCCGCACCAAACCCGCTCCTATTACCACAAAAACAAACCACCTAGAAAGCGATCCGAAATCTACCATCCACGTTGCTTCCCGATTTTGCCTCTATTTAACCCTACTATTTCACCCTGCTTCCACCTACGTAAAACGCCTTAAATTATGTATTTAAAACATATACGATGTTTTTAATAGCTGCCACGATGAACAAAGTTACGAAAAAAGTTACATAACCTAATCCGCAACATTATTGCTTTACTAAGCAAAAGAAAGAAAAAAAAAATTTTTTTACCTAAAACAATAACATATACCACTATTACTATTAACTAGGAATATCGTTACTAAATGACTAATGGATACCGCACCACAACAATATTATTACTATTATATTACGAATATAAACTAAAGCTATACTGTTCCTGCTAAATTAAAAATACAAACCAAAGCTATACTGTCACTACTGAATTACGAATACGAACCAAAACTATGCTATTACTACTAGATACAAAACGCACAAATAAAGAAGAAAAAATTACCTATGTAAATATTATTATATACCCTTATAGATAGTATACATAGGTCTAGTGGTAGTACACTATATTACAGGGTGCACTCCTGCAGAGTATACAATAACATGTTACACTGCAGACTGCACTTTTGCAAAACGCAAAGTGCATCATGCATGAAACGGTCTGAAATGGCTACTCCAAACCGAACGGCAATGTGTAGAGCGGTCTAGAAGAGGTATTCCAAAGTGGTACGCTCTGAGCGAGGGCTTATAAGCCCTCATCTGTAGCGTGCACCTCTGAATGCTTCTTCTATACATGATCAACTTTTATTACTACAATACCAATCTAACGATTACTTTTCTACTTACCTTTTCACGTGAATAAGTATTTTGACCCTACCGACAGATTAAAGCCGAAGCTATCGCTTAAGGTAATCGGATTTTATTTATAAACCTCGATAAAAAGGGAAAGGGAAAATCCCTACTAGGGAGCGGTTATAAAGCTAAGATAATGCAACCCGGTCACGTAACGTGTAAAAGCGTGTTCCTATACGGCTTCCTCCCTTCTCCAGAGCATTGTAAGAGCGTGTAGAACTACCAGGGTTGGATTCCTGATAATACTAGCCAGGCACTAGCCTGTAACAGTAAACCCTAATAGTGCCCACTTCCAAGAAAAAATTTCAGGTCCAGCCGCTCTTAACACCATCACTATACATGTACCCTATTCCACCACAAAATCACTAATCGGCTCTATCACCACTTGAATCTTTTTCGGCGACCCCTTTTTGGCTATCAAGATCGTCGTCGGCCCGGCGCACCGCCCGCGTGGCGGTGTATCTAGAGAACAGCCCTTACAAACAACGATTCCATCCCTTATTACTTATGCTAACATGGCCCTTAAGATTTGCATTACGATGCAACCAAAGTCTGATTTCTTTTGCGCTTCAAGGTCTTAAGACATTCATTATAAGCGCTCGCATATAACGGCTCTATTTATTTATTTATTTTATTTATCTTCGAGTCGTCACCACCACACTGGCGCACCATCTGCTTAGCAGGGTTTTCGTCTGCAAATTTATTTAGGATACTGTAATGTCCACGGAAAACTTTTCTTAACACACCACCCACTCAGTAATGTACCATATTTTACGTTCTTTTACACTCCATGGGTTTATAGCCCGTGGCAAAAAGGTGGCTCGAGTTGAAAAGTACATCTTCCCTATCACCGCGTGCTTTCGACTAAGATATATGTGTTTAATCAGCACTTTACTCTCTTAGGGCTGTCAGATTTTCGATGCTAGTAAGCGTCGAACGGGAACTGCGATGACCATACAGCATGGCCCAGCCAAGGCTACAGTTTTCACGCCCGTATAATGTTACGGGTCTTTAAAATATAGGGTACCTCAAGGCCTTGTTTGGAAAGTTGGCTTGAGGTTCAATTTCTGAAGTTTCGTTCTATGAGTAAAGGTTAAAAATACAGAGCGATGGATTCTGCTTTATTACAAATATATTAGGTTCAAACTTTTCGGAATACCTAGCAGTGTCGTCCCTCTTTTACATGGCACGTGGACAAACTTATACAAATATGGTCCATATTTGTAAACCTTCTTAAGTTTATGGCACGTAGTAAGAACCAATACAGTTGATTATAAGACCCCATCGGTATTCAACACATACTTACAACACATTGCTCAAAAATTGGCCACAGATGTATAAGATTAGTTTCAACTTGATATATTTGTTTTATTCGGGAACCAGAAGGTTTTCATTTATAATAGTTTGTTGAAAGTATATTATGGTATAGTTTGGAAATAGGAACCTTCGAATTGGGTTATTGTTGTAGGGTACGAATACCTAAGTTGCGAGCTTTCCCACCGGTATATATACCTTTTACATTAGCAAGAGCCACACTATACCGGTTATCTAGTGGACACCGCCCGGTGATAGTAAAAAAAATTAAACAAGAAACTAGTTTTTAGAGCTACGTATTCCTATTATCGTGACTATATACAATGATAATAAGGGAATCATTAAATTGTTAAAACACCGAAATTATCACCGAAATACTAAGTATATTTTTTTTAAAAAGCACTCGATCAAGGGAAACGTAATGCGCGATATTATACAAACCAAATATGTTTATAGAAGAATATAACTGGCTAACAAGCTAACAAAGCTATTGCCGAGTGTATAACACGAAATGATAATATAACGGCTTAGCTTCGTTGAATTTACTTAAAATCAGATTAATGGTTTGTAAACCTTTGTGCTTCAAGTTACCTTGTGGTGCTATGGATATGTAATGGTAAAGTGGTTATTGTTGCAGACTTTTAGATATTGATAAAAGACTACTTTGATGGTCATCGGTTTAAATCGAACTACACAGGTCTTTTTGCTTTGTGCATCTACCAACTTTCACTTCATACTACGCTTCCCTCACCTTTTACTCTGCCTTTTGCTTTCATTTTTACTTCTATTTCTTTTCTTCTTTCTTGGCAGACAGTACCTCTTGAAGGGGTGTATCGAAAACACAACAGGCACAGTTTATATTCAGCAACGGAGTCAGTTAGTAATTAGTACAACAATCAGTACTTGGTACATATGCCGGCGGAAAGGCTCGCAACTTACGTGTTCCTACCCTAAAACTACCACCCTATTCGAAAATTCCTCTTTCCAAGTTATACAGTACAATCTGTTGAACAAACTATTGCAACAAAAGCCTTGTCTCCAACTAAACAATTATATAAATTTGAAAACCTAATCCTATACACCTGTAGACAATTTTCGAGCAATGTGTTGTACGTATGTGTTAAACGCTGATGGGATCTTATAATTAACCGTATTATTCCTTACTACAAACCATAAACTTATGAGATATCACAAATATGGACCATATTTGTATAAGTTTATCCACGTGCCACGTAAATGATGGCAGGTACCACTAGGTGTTTTTGGAAAAGATTTTGAAAAAATATACCTGTAAAGAAAAATCCATCGCCCTGTATTTACAACCTTTGCTTATGAAACGAAAACACAAAAAAAAACCCTTTGCAAGTACCAGGAATCGAACCTCAAGCCAGCTTTTCAATCAAGGCCTTAAGGTACCCTACAGTTTAGAAACCCGTAAGGGCGTGAAAACTGTAGCCTTAGCTGGGTCATGTTATGTGGTTATCTCAGTCCCTATTCGACGCCTACTCGTATCGAAGATCTGATAGCTCTAAAAGAGTAAGGGGTTTATAAAACACATATATCTTAGTCAAAAGCCCGCGGCGATGGGGAAGATATACTTTACAACTTAGCCACCTTTTTGCCACGTGCCGCGAGCCTAAGAAGTGTAGAAAATCGTAAAATAGGGTACATTACTAAGCGGGTGGTGTGCCGGGAGAAGTCTTCTGTGGACATCTAAGTATCCAAATTGTAGTCGATGGCTAAAGCCCCGCTGAGCGGGCGGAGTGCCAGTATAGGTGGTGACGGGTCAAAAGTAAATAAAAAAAATAAAAAAAATAGAGCCGTCAAATGCAAGCGTTTATTGAAGGCCTTTAAGGACTTCAAACTCAAAAGGAATCAGACTTTTGGTTGCACCGTAATGCAAGTCTGACTCTGAAGGGCTACGTTGGCACAAGTAACGAGGGACGGAATCGTTGGTTGTGAGGGCTGTTCTCTGGATGCACCGCTGCACGGGCGATGCGCCGGGCCGACGACGATCATCATGGCCAAAAGGGGGTCGCCGGAAAATATTCAAGTGGTGACAGAGCCGATTAGTGATGTTGTGGTGGAATGAGGTACATGTTAAGTGATGGTGTTGAGAGCGGCTGGACCTGAGAATTTTTCTCGAAGGTGGGCACTGTAAGGGTTTACAGTGTAGGCCCCTAACCTTTCTTAACAATGTGGTCCGTGCACCAGTGCCAAGGAAATTGATGTAAGGTCGACGAAAATGTACTCCAAAGCCTTGCTATACGTTGTAACCTCTTTTGGGGTACTTGTTAATAAAGGAGATCAACTCGTTAAACAAAGATATATTTCAATGACCAGTATCATTAGTACCACACTTTCAGGGCTCATTGTATTTTTCAGGACTTTTATCGCTAATGAAAAAAATTGCCTCCTAATCCCTACAGTTTCTAATTTCCAACGTAAAAATATTATACGCCCTTCGAAATACCACGTATACCTTTTTGGATTTTCCGATACTCTAGTACGACCTGAAAGGTATTTCAACGTTTAATACCCATTGTTTTAGAATCAATTTAAAACTCCATCATAGCAAATTTAGTGCTAGAATCGTAAATAATAACGTTTAATAGTCTTAGATACATGTTAATTCACAATATTCTTAATATCCCATAGGTATTATTTATTGACAGCGATTTAAGGAATTTACAAATATGAAAATATGTTATTGTATTTACGACGTAACAAAATAGTTTTTTATTTAATTCAAAACCGTTACGTAATATTTTACAATTTCAGTTATTATCGTCTCTTAAAGTAAACTTAAACATTTTAGATACCTGAGCATGAGTTTGATAATAGTGGCAGAGCTTTTCAATAGCCTCTAACGCGAAATATTCCATATTTTCATACCTTAAAATATGAAACACTTTTAGAACCTGTTGACGACTAGGTCATTTAAGCGTTGATGTAACTAATGCATCTCAGAATCCATTAGTTTTATCACCGTTACCTCTGGCTTTTGAATATGAAACCACAGGTTTCTCTACTCAAAGGCGAAAGGAAACCTCTGGCTATTCTAACTAGCTTATCAATGCTAACATTAACGTTAACGTCGAAGATATTTATATCATTTAAATTAAGGAAGAATGAGGTGAAGAACTTGAAGATATAGAAGGTAATCAATTTAACAACAATTTATATAATCGTCAAACTTAATAACAATAATTCCTTATTTAAGCTGAAGCCAATTTTAGCTTTGCCAGCATATTAACGGTTAATTTACGTAATGGTAATGTTTTCTAGTCGCAAAGTAGTATATTATAAATGTGCTCCCATTAGGTATTTTACTATCCCTATATCAAACATAATCCCTAGAAACATATACTCCGCGTAACTATCACGAAAACTAAAAGTTTGTAAAGGGTTAAAAGCCTAGTCCTTATAGCTAAGGTATGAATCTTCGATTAAAAGGTGGTATAAAAAGGCGTAGTCGACTAATTACTATATTGTTTTAAAAGTAGTATTATTATATTATGTAAATTATTCTAACGCATAATTTTTATTGTTTGACGCGTCTTCGCCCTCGTAATTTGAAATATGGTGTAAGTAGTCATTTCCACAAGAAGTAGGGCATTGATTGTAATATATTACCTACTATTTTTAGGGTTTTACAACGAATTCAAAACTTAACCAATAGCCGGGTTAACTACAAATATTTTTTATTGCCGTTGTGACAACAATTTTGGTAATTACGATATTTTCCTCAATATCAACTATGTTACTATAATCAATATAGTATCTGGTGAAAAAGAGTTTAACCAGATTCTAAACGCATAAAACTGCTGTACTTATAATAGAAGTAATATGTAATTAAGAAGTCTTCATCTCCATAATCACGAAAAATATAAGCTAAAAGATATATACTGTTTAAGTTCAACGTATTTTCTATAAAAATTACAATAGAGGACTGCACCTAGATAAAAAATCCTTTAAAGATAGTATTTAAGCGTTAAAAATCGTATTTAAACTCTCTAACGCCAGTAACAACCGCTCAAACCTACTCGCGAATTGTATTTTCGCCAGTGTATACCTTTTCTATTACTCATTAATATCATATCACTTTGTCAATTATTGGATTAAGAATATTCACTAGTATTTCCTCTTTTTCTTAAACATTATCGTTTTCTACCATATTATAGACTAATTCGTGTGATATTACGTAAAATAAGCGTTGTACTCAAAGTAACTCTTCATTCCCTCACAAATTTTACTGAATCTACGTGCTTTACTAAGAAAGGTCAGATAGTAATCTCAGGTATAATGTGTACGGATTCCTAAAAATAGTACTAAAGCCAAAAGTTTGAACCTTTCTTGACTTAAATATATTAACAAAGGCCATCATTTTCATATTGAATAAATTATAAGGTTTCCTGTTATTGTTCTCCATATTATTCTTAATTTTGGAAAAGTATGTAAATAGCTTGTAATTATCGTTCACTATATTGACCGTCCTAGAAGGTAGGTAGCAATAGTTGTTTCAATCGTCAGTGGTGTTTCGTAAAATCAACTTAAGTTTTAAACCTTCAAAGTCACAATAATCTGGATAGTTTCCAATCTCCTGGTTTAAAGAGTAAATTCATATTATGAAACTTGTAGTAGGCTTGCATATTTAAGCGCATCTTCCTAGATTTTACATAGTTACGCTATAAAAAGCTTTATCTTGAAGAAAATCTTGACTAAAATCTTGATATTTTTGACTATTTTCTTTAATTAAGAGTTGGATAGCGCCAACGTTAATTTATCGTATTGAATTAGTGACCTCCGCCTCACGTATTCTATTTTCACTGATCGCGTATTCTTCGTTTCTGCGAGCGGAAACGGGGGTTAAACTACCAGGTAAATCAACAGGCTTTTTATTATTGAGATATAAAAAGTTATTAACCAAGAGGTTAAAGGCTTAAGTCAACTGAGAAGGAAAGGGTTGTCTTCTAAAACGTATGTAAAAGCGTTGGTAGTCGTTAACAATACCATTTCCTTTCCCTTGTGGGTCTCAAAATTAAATATTTTGAAGGACATACTCTAATTATGTCAGTTTAAAAAAGGTTCTTACCAATCCGTTTGGAATGTTGTTTGGGATAAAAGTCTCACGCTTAAAAACGTCTGTTTTCAACTTGTTTTTAACGTTATTTCGAACTATATTATTCATATTAATTATTTAATCGTTTGGAAGATTGCAAAAATATCAAAAAACACAAACACTACGGTCAATTTTTTCGCCAACGTTCGTGTCGAGTATATAATAACCAACGCAGTTAGTTTGGTGTTTTTAGTAGAGGTTTAGTCAACATCTTTGACCTAAAGATTTTCGGTTTAATTCTTAACAAAAAGAGATCCGAGGGTTTCAATTACCTTTATGTGTTCCTGATTGCTTGCTATTTCAACGTATTAACCAACAGGTTTACATCAATTTAGGTGAGATAGAAATTTAGGACTTGGCGATTTGGGAGAAATTTAAGGACGATTTAACGTGGCCATTTAAAACGACTAAGCGATTATTGTTTTTTTTTTTTTTTTTTCAGAATTCAGCGACCTTAACGTGCTTGAAAACGTTTCTAATTACCGATATTTTAATGAAAAAGGTAAAGATTTATGTAAAGAATAAGGTTTAACGTTTTAGATTTTTTGTTAATGAAATTATTATTTATTGTAAGGGGTCTTTAACCAAGCCCTTTGCTAACTGTAAAGTTTTTAACAACTTAATCATCATTTCGTAACGATTGAAAACTTTTAACGGTTAATCTAAACGCTCTTAAAAAAGGATTTATTAAAATTTTCTTGTTATTAACGCTAGCAATACCATCGCCACTTCTAAATTGCAATAAAAACAAACGCAATCCAAAAATTCTCTTCCTTTCGTTCTGTAGAAACCAAAGAAATTCGTAAAATACTTTCGTAATTTTTTTATTCATCTTTGAGAATAAAAAGTTACCAAAGAGTAGCTTCTTCTTCTACCTTAATAACCCATTAATAACTTAATAAGCACTGATTAGTGTTGGTTAATATTTAAACGTTGCAACGTTATCGATTCGAATTTTATTCGAAGTAACAATAGTATTATATGGTTAAGTAGTGGATAGTTACTTTTAAGTTTTGGAGACCGCTAGCTGGTTCACACACTACTTTATAGAAACAATTTCTTAGCCTGTATCCCACATTAAATTAAGCACTCCACTATAATTGACTTATAGTAGTACAGTATAGTTTAACTTTACCGCACTTGAACAATATTTCAACAAAATACAAATTGAATATTTAAAAACCGAAACGCGTCAAATTTTTCATCAAGACAAAGTATAGATATATATAGACTCGAAAAATATACGTATTATCCGAAATTCAACAACTTTCATTTTAGTATGAAATGAATAGAAGTTTGAAAGTTTTGCCAATTTTACTAACAATTTATTTGAAACTGCTTTATGATCAATGATATTTTTATGTAATGAATGAGAAAAAGGGAGTCTTAGTTCAAAAACTCGAAAAAAGCTATATTCAAACGACTTGAACTTGCGTTCCTTGAAAAACATATCCCTGCTCAATAAAATCCCAAACGAAAAACCTTCCAAAAAGCCGAGTATTCCGGATAAACCTTAAGAGACTGTTTAATTTCACTCTACAAATGAAGAATAATTTTCTCTATGAAATACAACTTCAGTGGCTTATCACCCGTAAAACATAATTGCTAAACTTTAAACAAATAATTTGTAAATATTATAGGCGATGTAGAACCATAGAACCAAGAGCTTTATAAAATAACCACTTTGTTTACTATTTTGATAAACCACGAAAACTAAAAATACTTCATAATGAAGACTCTACTTTCTGAAAAACAAATAAGATGATGAAAACGACTCTTCTAATTCTATTTTATACTTATTTAAAATAAAAAAAATAATTATGTACGATTTTATACGCTGTTGAAAAAAGACCAAAACATCTTTAGAAACCTCTCTAACTATCTTCTTTTGAACTAGAAACTACAGCTTATTTACCACAAATAACTAGTTAATTACCTGATTTCAAACTCTCATATATCTCGCCTCACTATCTCCAGCGAATTTATTCCTAAAAGCCGTAAGTTTTTAAGAAATTTCGATTGTCAAAATGAATTGAACGATATTGTTACGCGGAATATAACATATTCCTATTGAATTCGTACCATATGTATGTTATGAAATCAGGTTACTAGCCATTGAGTATATAGGTTACATAGTTATGCACGTAACAAAAGGTGTATATATAGCATCCGGTCTGGGCGCGGTTTTCAGTTATCACGTGGGAGAGTAATATCAAACCCGGGTGTGGTCCGGGCGCAGTCCGGACTCGATTCGCAAACGTCACGTAAAAGGGTACGTGATGGGCCGTACACAAAACTCTTGCGTAATAGACTACTATATGCCTCTCTAGTTTTCCTTAATACTTTAATTATTGATACCATTTGTCACCTATTAAATGTAACTTTGTAAGTTGGATTATTCCATATAATTGAGGTTTCATTTTATAATTTTGGAGTAATATTTCTTATTATGTACGAATTGATGGAAAATATCGTTAATTTCGCGTTATAAGTTAACTTTAATAAGGAAAATATGCTGTTGGTAAATACCCAGTCCTCCACCTATGCGGATTCATCTTTTACCGCTCTAGAGCCGATTTAGGCCTATATATGTAGTTTCTGAAACATTTTCAATTATATTGCGTCTACGCTAATTCTTTTTATATAATTTTACTTTTTTAACATCTTAATCGACTTCCGTTTTCAACCCGGTTGTTTCGCATCTTTCTACGTCTGAATTGACCTAGGATGTTATTAGATTTAGTATTTCAAAGCTAGCTTAACGATCATTTGAGTTAGCTTTTCCGTATTCAAAAGCTGCAAGAAACGATACGACTAATTATAATATAATAAATTTGTTTCCATTTAAACGGAGATGAGTTAAATGATCGAATTTCTATTGAAGACGAATAAAATTTGGATTGAGGAAGAACGATATGTATTCATTTACGTATATGGATATTGTACTTCACTTTTTCAATATGTTATTACGATTTATATAAAGCCTAGGGGTATGAAGCAATAAATTATATATATATAAGTTTCTCGATTATATTAAAGAATTTTTTTTAATAATATTCAACGTGAGGCTAAGGTTTTTATTGAATTGAAGGAATTGTTATGAGTAATGAAAAATCATGGGCGTCGTTTGATATCAAGTTCGAAATATTAGTAACCCAGGCAGGCGATTTAGGTTAGTCTTCATCTATTAAATGCAATTACGTTTTCTTTCGTATCTTTTTACGTATTCAGAATAAGCTTTTTGTGATAAGTATTAGCCGTATTAATTATTATTTTCTGGTAAAATACCGCCAATTTGCTAATTAGTTCAAGTCTTTAGATTTGAAACGGTGTTATAAACGATAATTTGTAGCTGGATGCGAATACAGGTATAACGGATGTTTATGTTGTTTCGATATTTTCGTTATAAGTTTACATCGATCATTGTCGATTACTGTAATGAACTAGTTTAACTTAAATCTAAATTCGATCATTGGTTCGTTATATTTAGGGTTTAGATTAAAGATGTTGAACGATATAGATAATAATGGATAAGTATTAGACTAGGTAAATTGCAAAGCGTTGTTTTCATTATGACTTTTTTGGACTACTTCCAACGGGTTTAAAAATTTCACACGACTATTTCCCTAACGTAGTAATACGGTTTAAATCGAGCAGGTTAATATAGGTTTCCTATTTTTAACAACAGGGAAAGCCTAAGTCTTAGATTTAATTTCGTCCAGAATTTATATAACTTTATCGATGTAATTATTGAATAGAATGAATAGGAGTGGACTTTAATTAAAATATATATAAATGAAGATATATTTCATATTTCTACACTTCGTAATAACACTTATATTTATAATTCACAAATTGATTTTAGCTATAATTATTAATGTTTTATAAACGAGGTTTCAATATGGAGGTTAAGGTTAAAGTAAGTTAGGCTATTATATTTTCGAAATTTGGGATTTTGGTTAGGAATAAGACAAAGTATAAATAATATTTGTTAAGTGAATTTTACGTAAATATTTATGAATAGTGAATACAATATTAATATTTTTTTCCGGAATAACACGAGATATGATTTCAGGTATATTATGTATATTATATGAATAATTCATTTTCAATATAGGCGGAAATCGATTAATATTTAGAAGTTACAGGAGGTTAGTGGTTGATATTCCAATATTACGCCTTAAGTGAAAAGATTATTGGGGTGTTACCAAAGCTATTTTATTGGATTTAACACCCGGATTTAACGGATGACTAAACGTATTAAAGACTAATTGCAATTGGCTTTTACTACAACCCCTTACGAAATATCACGGATTGGGTAATTAACGACGACAACGGTAATAAAAAAGGATAGAAATTGGTTTCGCTTTTCGCTTAAGAAAACGAAGTTCTGAAATTTATTTCGTAAGAAAAAGGAAGTAACTATTACTCCGTATATAGGGGAGTCCAATTATTATATTTATATTAAAGTGAACGAAAAAGGAAATTTACCGAATAAATTATAAGGGTTGTTATGTTCGATTTTACGAAATTAGCTATTTAAGTTTCGACATCAGGTTACTAAGTTAATAAATAAAATATTGGTACAAATAAATTTCTCATTGGCTGCAACGCCGATATTGTTAATTTTAAAACGGGGGGGGGGGTTAATAACGATCTCATATTAATTACTATATTTTCAGTAAAATCATTAAGTAAAATCGATTTCCTCTGTTTTAAACGAAGGATATTTCACACGCTTTATTTTAGTTAAGTTAATTAACGAAATTGACTGTTTGGATAACGTTTTTTCGCGTTTGGGTTATACCTGGATAGGAATAATTGACAGTCTTTTATATTCTCTTTCGCTTATTTAAATGATTGTGAACCTCCTTTAGTTTGGTGTGGATGGTATCGACGTTCCAGCGCTATATTAATTTAATTATGGTGGATATAATGAATAATCTTGTCATTTCTTACCTGAACGACCTTTTAATTTACTTTTTCCATTTGAAATAAGATTATATAAGGAAGGTTCACAAAGTTTTTGTGCGCTTTTACGACGCCAGATTAAACTTGAACGTAAAAAAATATAATTTCGAGGTAAAAAAAGCTGAAATATCTTAGATTTATTACAATAGCGGATGTAGGTATTTGAGCCAACCCCGAGAACGTCTAGGCCGTTTAAAAATGAAAGTTTCCTCGTATTATTCGGAATATTAAAAGTGTTTTTGAAATTCATGAACCCTTATCAAAACTTTATCAATAACTTATCCGAACTCATTTATTAATTTATTCGATTTACAAAGTAGAAACCTTAGTGGGTTTGAATAGATTAAGAAAAATAAGTCTTTTAATTGTTAAAATAAACTTTTATTACGGCTCTAATTTTAAAATATAAACAACCCAACCGGTTAATGGGAGTGGAAACAGATTACTTGGTGATAGTTTTAGGATGATACTATTTATAAAGGGACGAAAACGGCATCTTTGAACCGGTTATTTATCATTTCATACGACTGTCGAATTTGGAATATAATTACATTATTTACGATAAAGAGCTTTTCACAATAGTATTTTTCCTGAAGGCGTGGTTATAGAAATTATGTAATATTTCACCTCTTTTATGATTGAACAGATTATGAAGTATTGAAGTATTTTTCTTTACTCTGTTTGATTTTGGAACGTTAGGCTTACTAAGTCGAAACGCTTTCGTTTTTTTATTGTAACTTAAATTACCAATCTCTAGCTCAGAGAGTTCGCTCCAATATATTCACCGGTAATTTATATGATAAACCGGAAGTTAAAATACGTCACTAACGGATTTGATAAACCATTTCAATGATTATATTAAATATGACAATAATAAACTTCTATATTATAAAATCGTATCCTATGAGAAAATTTATGAATAAATTTGTCGAAACGGAGGCTTCATTATTGAATTACGATAAATTTAACCTAACTGGTAAACCGGGGGGTAATGATACGTCCAAGGTTTTAGTATCGTAACGGGCTTGACCCACGCCTACACCGCCGACCTTATTAACGACGGGTGGTTATTTTATTTTGAAATCAAGTTTTTTGACGAAGTTACGAAGTTGGTATAGCGAATGACCCGCTATATGTAGTCCGGGTATTAACGGTTCCCAAAAGCGTTCAACTATTCCCGATTAAAATTTAATACTCGATATAAATTACGAAGTATAATATCTATTTGAGGGATATATAAAGGTAACATAAAGGTCTATAAATGCTAAAATGGGGACCATTAACCACGAAAAATCTACAATAAACCTGTGACTTATTCATTATAAGATATGCTTGAAAATCAGGTTTTTCCGGGTCTTTTAACGGAATTACTATTAGGAAACAATATTTGATGATACTAGGCGATTAATCAAGTATATACGTGATATGATAATATAAAACTTTATTGTAACTTACGACAAAAACTTCTCAAACACTTTTTTATTTTAAATAATTATTAATTCTTTATTTTAGTCGACTTTATATTATATTTACCTATTATCGATAACATCTCACGGTATTTATCCATTTTTACTGATTAACTTTTAAAGCTTGTTCAATTAAAAATAATATGGTTTATAACTCTTAAAGCGTATACAAAGCATTTTTGTAACGTATAGTAACGATTTTATACATTTCCTGTATTTATTATTAACTATTCCACATCGAATGGAGTAAGTGTTTTTTTGACAACCTTATTTTTTAAATAAGATACAATTAAATTTTATCGACGGTATATTATTTTAAAATGAACGGCAATATGAAGCGGATAAATTATGAAGTTTGAAAGTACTTACGAATTATTATCGCCTTTTCGTAATTTAACCAAGCTGTCGGTAAGGTCTCAAGCCTATAAGGTTCACGTGAACATAAGGTCTTTGAAGAGTAATCAGAATGATTGGTAATTGTAGTATAGTAGAAGATGATCCAAGAAGAAACATCCAGAGGTGTACGCCACAGGTAAGGGCTTATAAACCCTCTACCCAGAGCGTATCACTCTGGAATACTCCTTCTAGACCGATCCAGGCATTACCGTTCGGTCTGGTATAGTCATTCCAGACCGATCCATGCATTTCTGTTCGGTCTGGAATATTTATTCCAGACCGATCCATGCATAGAGCACTTTGCGTCTTGCAAGAGTGTAGCCTGCAGTGTGACACGTTATCGTGCACCCTGCAGGAGTACATCTTGCAGTACAGTGTACCGTTACTCGCCCTATGTATACTATCAATGAGGGTATATAGTAATATCCATATAAGCATTATATTTTAACATGTTGATTTATATTGAATTTTTGGAAGTCAAAGATTATCGTATTTAATGCGAATCTGTTAATCAATATTTACGAAATATACTTTATTTATAATGTAAATAAAGACAATAAATCTATAAATAATCCGGTTTAACAAACTGTTTTAATTTTGACATACCTATATAAATGTACGGTGTTGATTCGGGCGGTTATGTTATACATTTACGAATAAGTAAAAAAAACTTTAAACAGTCGGCGACGTCCAGCGAAACGATATAAGGCAGGCTATGAGGCTTGGTTTAATTTTCGTACTATCAAAACAAATCGATCAAATGAAAACCTCAATTGAGTTTATAATCAATAACATATAATAAATGTTCTTAACTCGTTGAATATCGTTTTTGATATGTTTAATAAATACAATATATTTTACATAAATTTGGTCGAATACGTGATTACGGACCCCCTTCTCTCATAGGAGTTATCTAAAAACTACCCAGGCTAGGTATATATAATTAACAACACGTGAGATAATATATATGTAAATAATGTAAAGTTTATGCTATTTTAGAAGTGAAGAACATAAGGAGTAGTATTTATTATACATTAATTAAGTATAAGTGGCACGAAAAACCTAAATAGCAATTATTCAAAATTAGAATATATTACTACTTTGGAAAATTGGAGGCGTAATAAGGGAACATAAGATTTTACAACGACTTAATATTTCGATGTTGGCGTCGGATATAACTAAAAACATTTATATTAATTTTATCAACCTCGCATCAATACTAATATAGTAATAATGAAAGGTGGGGAATATTATTGTTATTGTTTTTAAGATACGACATATAAAGTATAATATACCATATCTGTTGGAATAGCAGTCAAATGAAGTAGAGTCAAGTCAATCAAACTATCAGTTTAGTTGGCTCTACTGACTGCAAATTGGCTGCAGTTTGTGGAACTAACTGCTAGTATAGTGCAGTAGGTGCTCACTTCGAAGTGGGGCACAGGCCAAAGTGTTTGGCCATAAAAATTAGTGTGAAGAACGGCTAGCGGTCTACTAAACTTAGAATTTACAACTCATTAACAAAAACAAATTTCAATATACCACCAGTTACTTTGACCATGATGATTCTAATGAACTACTTTGCAACGATAAAGGCCTAACAACACTAAATAGTACTTATTGTGTAAATAAAAAATAAACTAAGTAAAAGAAAAGGCTGCTTTCCGGTTATGTTTTATGTTAAACGGCGGTTAAGAGTAGAGGAAAGGTTTTTACGAAGCGCCCCTATAGTACTGTGTTAGCTGTCATGGCAGTATATAGGGAAAGCCTCTAGATTATATTAGCTATCGTGGAAGTTGAGGAGCACGGGTCGTTATCGCCATTAAAAACACTAAGAAACATTTACTAAACTATTCTTAAAGAAAAAGCATTAAAATTAATCGCTAAAAGTCTTAAAGATTACCAAGTCGGTAAGTTAGTAAACCGCTAAATTAGTACTATTACAGCTACTACTATTACGGTTATAACTATTACAAATTTCAAATCGTAAAAACAATTAAGTCCCATAACTTTTAACTTCACCAACTTTGACGGCAAACCTATAACTCACTACTTTACACTACTCTTTATCTTCCTATATTTTTCAATTTTGGTCACGATAGCGTTAAAATACGTCGTAATTAATACCATTAACGATCCCGACTAAAAGAAGGTAATTAAAGACTTCGGTTTCATGTTCATCAAACACTACGTTGAAAACCTCTGGTTTACGAAACCCAATGAAAACACTTTAATTAAATACCTTACCAATTCAATATACTCTTTCATTCTCGACTTAAATCACACCGGAACCTTTTAAAGCCTAAAAGCGTTTAAGTACTTTTGAAAATGCTTCCTATAATGAAACTTCGATCTATGAACAATGGAAAAAGAGTATATCAAACTCAGACTAAAAACTGAACTCTCCAGTTGAGGTATTGAACCCCCTATAAAGAAAAGAAAAAAGGGTAACCTAACAAATGTACTCTATGAATACTTTGGTGACAACGTTCTTGAACGCCCTTACACGCGTTTTCAAGGTTTTACCTAAGCCTAAATAAGTTTTTTAAACCCTTTTGCACAAATTTAAGGGTCCAATACTACTAATAGTAAAGAATTTGCGTGACCTATGCATCACAAGTCCTCAAATTTACCAATTAGTCAAATGAAAAACTCCATATACCCTTTAACATTAAAAAGAATATTATCAAATACCCCATGAAAACCTTTGAATTCCTTTCCCCTAGGTCCCTTGAAACATTTGATTTTAATAGCTAAATTGAAAAAAAGGAACAGACTTACGATCACTGGCTTTTTCCCTTTATACTCAACTAGAGGTAACTATACTACCTAACAACACCACTTTCTCCAATACCAGTAGAGGGATCCAAAAGGTCCCTACGACCAATATATTACTTTTTCTCCTCGACACGTCCCTATAGTATATACGGATTACTCGACAATCAATACTTTCGTCAAAATCTGGGAAGTAAATAAGAAATATAATGGTAAGCCGTACAACTTCTTCAACGTTACGTTACGCCGTTTTTTAATATCTGTCGCCAGATATGAGTTGAATTACCAATATTTTACTTCATATTTTCCAGTATCATCACCGGCTAAACCGAAAACTATTGTATTCAGTAATTAACTAATTACGTCCTTTTCCGGGAGATTTACAATGGTTTTAAAGGTTACTTTAAATAAGATATTAAATTTTCCTGATATTACATATACTGAGATATTATTAAGTGTTTTTATATGCTGGATTATAAGAAAGAGACAGAAAACAAAATAGACTTTTTTAATTAAATGTTTAATAGGCTGGTGCTTTACTAATAAGTGATGTGTAATATGAGAGTTGGTAAATGTATATTTCAACAGTAAATTCCCTAACCTATTATGGGTTATGAAGAGTTCGAATACGTCTTATATTGCGCTGATTCTACCTATAAATAGTTTTTTATTTCGCTAGTTACTTTCCTCATAATCAACCGTAATAACTTAGATCTCGGGCTCGACTAATATATACCCTTAACCTCCAAAGTTCAACGACAACGAAAAAGACCCCTCATACAAATATTACATCGACCATAAGTACGAAAATTCTTATTAATAAGGTTAATAGATAGCCCTAACTTAAAAACGTTACTAAATTACCTACGAAAAGGGGTATTTACCTTCTTCAAAGTTTTCAAATCAGCCAAGAAAATTCAATTCAAACGTTAAAAAATTGAATTTAGGGAAAATAGCCCTGCTAGTTAATACGCCACACTACTACCAAATGCAAAACAAAACAAGTAATGTATAACATATATTTCCCAATGATCTTTAACTGGAATTATGTCTTAAGTATTATAAACTTTAACAGTAAAGGGGTTGAAGAGAAGGATAAGAATATGAAAGCTATCGGTTAACATAGAAATACTAGCACTGGTCCGAAAGCAAAGTAATAACTCGTCTACCACGCTTTCCTATACCTCCTAGTAGGTAAAACCCATATAATCGATAAAACGATAAAGAGTCTAGCTCTATACACCTGTTTAATATTTAGGATCGCTACGCGGAGCAGGTTTTTTAAGGTATTATTCCGGATACTAGGACAGTATGATACTTAATAAAAGGTTATTCGTAATACGTCGCATTACAAAGGGATATTGATACTATTACGGACTTTGACTATACAGATGCCGGTAAAAATAAGGTTACCTTTAGCCCTAAAAAAACCTATCTTCACTGGAATCAAAGATTATCAATACTGTTATTAGTCTTGTTGTTTTTTACATTATAGAATCCCCTACCCCTTTATTCCTTTACTATAAAGACAAAACAAATCTCTGCATTAACGTTAATGTTTAAACTAATAAACTAGTTTAAGTTAAAGACTGTAAAAAATTTCCACTCAGCCTTAAGAAAGGGTACCTCTAGTTCCATACCCCAAGGCCAAAGACAATAGCATTAAACCTAATTGAGTCAAAACTATATTAACTATATATTAAATTTAATTTCCTAATGACTACTAGGCTTGAAAAGATCTTAAAGGTGGCTAATCATCAAAATATAGACTTACTAGCGCTAAAGTCAATTAAACAGCTTTGTTACCACTGCCAAACATACTCTCAAACCTCCTCAAGGTTTAAATTCATGTTTAAAAAAGATTAAAACTTTAACTTTAAAGTTTGTATAGACGTGTTTGACCTAGAAGGTAAACTAGTACTTTTCATTATAAACTCCGCCACAGCTTTTCACGACGACAACTTCCTTAAAATTATTACGGCCAAAGAAATATAAGATAAATTAGTTAATTTGTGAATTAATACATATTCAAGGCCACCAGACGTACTGATTTATAATACTGGTACCAAATTTACTACAATAGAGTTTCAAATCAATATTAAGTCGATAGGCATTTAATATAAACAAGTTCCCTTTAAGACCCACTAGGGTATCGGTAAGGTAGAAAAGTTTACGCTCTTTTACGAATAGCTTACGATATATTCACCTGAAAGATTAAAAGCTTCACAAGTTAAAAAGCATGGTTTCAAATAGTGGTAAAGGGCCTTAATGATACCATAAACCCTAACGACCTTATACCAAATTTACTGGTATTGAGGGCTTACCTACGTATAACGACTAACTTGCCACTATCTCAAAATATCCAGAAACTAGGTATAATATATAGCAAAGTCCTAAAGAAACTAAGGAAGAAATCGGTATGCCTCTGGGTAAACGATTGCCTTAATACTAGAAACAAATTATCAATAACAGATATGCTGTCCTTATCCCTTCGAAGTAGAATCCTTACGTAGCGAAAGCTAATTAAATTGAATAGGCTGTACAAAATCTTAAATATCACTAATCTAAATATAGTAGTTTAAATTACTAACAGCATTATCACTTTCCGGACTATACAGGTTAAGCCGTACAAAAAAAACCGTTAAGTTAAAGAAAAATCCTAACGTCGATAACCTTTGAGCCGAGCGGATCAGTTAACATAATCTTTACAAACCTATTATTCACAAGCTAATAAAATGTTGGCGGCGTAGAAAACCACTAAAGAGGAAAATATACACTAAAAATGAGGACGGCAACGAGAACTTCAGGCCTGGGAGGGTATATATAACAGCGTAGATATCTTTGAAGGTAAAGTCTAACGGAGGAATTTCCTTTAAGCTACGTATTAAAGTCATTATTAATACACTAGGTAAACACTTTAAGGAAAGCAATTAGGTGGAGATTGATGGCTTTTTAATATAAAGAGGTGTTTGACTTATACCGTTAACGCAATTTAAAGGCCAAAACGTCATGGTCTTGAAGTCAAAAATATATGAAGTTGATGATAAAAACAAAGACCGGCCGTACAAAAACTTACGGCTAATCGCTTGAAGATATGGTAATAAAATTAAAACCTGAATCTTGACTTAATTACCTATAATTTAAAATATTAACCAACATTTAATCGTCTGAATTGCTACTAGTTTGATTACTAGAGTAAGAAGTTAGTTTATACTTGATAATCAGGACATAATGTGAACATACACGTAATTTGTTTGCAATCTTTAACGGATTGTATGACTAAAACTACCGAAAAAATGAAGTGATAAGTTTCTGGCCGAAACGATAATACATTATATTAAACATTTATTCGGACTGGCTAAAACAGGCGTTCATTAATTATTCAAGTACCAAGCGTACTTCAAAAACCAGTTGAATGTAAAAACTTTAACATTTGACCCGTACCTATTAATTACTGAGGGTAAAGACTTCGGTATTGTCGGCATATAAACTAACGATACTCCTTTCCTCGAAAATACTATGTTTATAGCGTCAAAATAGCGTAACATAAAAAATCAGGCCGTTGAAAGTGTAAGCTGATCGAAATGTTCGCTAAAGGCATACAACTTGACTTTAATGGATCGTTAATCCGCATCCATAGTATTGAGACTGAAAATACTAACGACACGTATATTAACTTACGCCAAAAAGAGTAATCTACGATCCTAACGACTATCGATATGGCCGACAAGGCAAAATCACAGAGATACCTGGAGTAAAGGGCATATGCGGCCTATATTACTACGATATGTCAACCGGAGGTATCGTACGACCTATCCATTACGGTGTAAGAATAAAATTAACAGAACGAGGACTTTGACAGGTTGAATAAGAGGATTTAGTGGTAACTAAATCATTTAGAAAGAGGTATCAATATAGTTCTGGTAAACCTAATGAAGATAAAGTGAATAATTTTTGTGGATGAGTTATTAGCCAACAATACTGACCTTACATTATAAATCGGATTCATTATAATAACATTTAACTAGGACAGGTTTGAAAATAATTTATAATCACCGAAAACGGCGTATATTAGACATCTGTTAAGTACAAATATATGATATGAAACGTATTAACTTCAAAAGTCCACGAAACAATTATAAGCTTTAATATGGTTATAGTAATTGACGACACTTTAAAGATTATCACCAAATAGCTATCAATGCTTCCGATACCTGTAGTAGTATGTACAGATGTCTGAAGCCTTTACGAGTGCCTATCAAAATTGGGCACAACCAATGAAAAACATCTAACAATCGATATAATAACTCTGAGGAAGGCATACGAAGCTCTGTAAATCGATGAAATCCGGTATATCGACGGCAAAAATGACTCTGCTAACGCCATAACCAAGGATACACTCAATAGCGCCCTAAAATATTTATAGACAGCAATATAATAACTGTATAAATTGAAGGCTACATAAACCTCCCAACATATAATATGGAGGAATAGGGATACCCTAGCAAATTTGAAATTTACCAAGGTAATGATAACGATAGCAATAACGGAGTTGGTAATGCTAGTAAACTAAACTATTAGCAAAAGGTACGCAACTGGTGGAATGCGTAATATGCATAGGTTTGTGGCTAAAGATCTGTGTATAAGAGTTGAGGAATGGAAGGCTCAGAGATATAAAACAAAAGGCCGTAATTAATATCAATTTCAATACAATTTGATTGTAATTGACAGGGGTTTGAAATGAAGATTGAGGAGGGATTTCAAAGGTTACTACCAATTGGTGGCCGGTAATGCTAGCATCTAGACATAAAATAAAAAGCCGTAAGTGTTAAAATAGCAATCAAATACAGTAAAACCAAATCCACTAAACTGTCAGTTTAGTTAGTTATACTGACTATGAATTGGCTGCAATATGTGAAACTAACTGTAAGTGCAGTACAGTAGGAGCCCACTTTAAAGTGAGGTATAAGCCAAAGCGTTTGGCCATACAAATTGGTATGCAGATCGGCTAACGGTCTGTCAAACTTAGAACTTACAACTCATCAACTAGAACCAATTTCAATATCAAACCAGTTACTTCGAGCACAGTAATTCGAATCGACTACGTTGAAACAATAAAAGCCTACCAATAATATTTGGTTTCTTTAAATAACAATTCAACTACAAGGCGGCTTTTAATAAAACCCACCAAACTTTATTTATAAATTATATTTATTATACACTTATTCCGGGAAGCGGAAATACCGACGACGTTAAAAAATTTATAATCCCTAGCCTCGGGCGTCGGAAAACACCGATCAACAGGAATAACGCAAAACGAACCGGGAGTGGAGTTTCTCTAAATAGGTTACAAAAAACCATAACATATTTATTTACGTTTATACCATGCGTTCGACGTTAACGAAATCGTTGACACACTTCCTATCGAACTGATCGACACGTTTTTATTCTAGGTTAACGAATAAAAACCAGATGAAAATGGTAGGTTCTTACGGTTAGTCATTACATATAGCTCGCTATGTTTTACAAGTTATAATCTATATTAATCATGAAGAATAATGTTTAAATGGTAATATCGTTCTAGATGTTTTGAACAAAACTATAAACAGATTCGGGATAAGTATCAGTGACGGCCGGAGTAAATATTTTATAGGTCAAATTATTTCTATAAAAAGGCGTATAGTTATGGTTAATGTGAAAATTGGATGAAGTCATAATAGACGGCGACGGCGTTAAAAGAAAAACGGATTGGAAGCTCGTAAGTTAGAGCGTTATCGCCTAAGCGGTCGTAATGATAAACATCTCTTGATCTTGTATAACATAGTATAAACGGGCCAACTTATTTACTAAATCCAAAAAAACGATAAAAATAGGTTTAAGACCCATGATATTTTCATCATGCTTATGTACCGAAAACAAAATATAAAAACCTCCTTGTAAGTTGGCGATGAGCTAACATCATAGGGCGCGTAAGACTAGTAAAACAATAAGCAAGTACGTTTTCTAAACATATTATAAAAGGGGCTAATATATATTATAATCTTGTATCTAAAAATTTACCCCATTATATAGTTTTCGATAAACGCAGTACTCCTTATAGTGGTACATCCGTATACAAGTTAGGGGTAAATTTGAATTTGATAATATATATACGTAAAATGTATAGGTATCTTAGGCCTACGTACAAAAACGTTTCATATTATCTTTATTATCCTATAAAACTAATGGGTTTCTTATCGCGCGAGGGGGTTATACATAGTTATTAACGGTAAAAGAATTAAGATGATAATAGATAGCTTACCTTATGGGGCGATTAATCGTCGTTATTGAAAGTACCGGTAACGATATAATTTATACCGATTTTCTTAAAAACGTTGGTCCTATTAGGATAAAAGTAGGATAAATGGTGAGTAAAATACAACTGAAATAAAAATTTATTATAATGAAAACGAAGGTTCAGAAAAACTCCAATATAGATATTGTAAAGTTAAATAAAAGTTATATAGCTAAAAGAAGGTTGAAAAAGAGTTGGGTAAAATGAAGATGAATATAAAAGGAAGAAGGAAATGTCGAAAGGGTAATAGAGAGCGTTAATAACCGTTTTTATACGCGAGAGGTGTGAGATCGGAGCGTATATAGTTGATTTATAAAGTTATACGTATTGTATTCGATTTGCGACCGGTTTATATATCGCTAAACTAAAACGTTACACGTTTTTAAATTGTAATATTATACGCTCTGTTTCCGCTTCTTGTTCGATTCAGATACGGTTCGTATTTAAGTTTTAGTCGACGGGATAGGAATAAAGGTGTAATTAATTTGTATTTCGCTTATAACGTTTCATTCTTCACAACTAGTCAGTGTCCAGCCTATATACGATTCGTACGCATTGTGACAGCATACCTTTTTTCTATGAAAGTGGAGGCATATTGTAAAATAAAGCTATTAGCTAATAAGTTTATATTTCACGTGGTTATATAAGTAATAGAAGGTATATTTATAGTATTTGTACCGAGCGCGCTTTGTACTTGTTCCATGAAAGAGTAGTACCCGGCCCGGGTACGGTTTGAGCGCGGTCTGGACGCGGTTTACAGAAGTTATATAAAAGGGTTTTTGATGGGCTGTGCACATAATTCCTGCGTAAATAACCACTGTATACATCTATAATCTTCCTTAGTACCTCAATTGTTAATATCATTCGACTCCTACTTGACATACCTTTTTACATTGGACCATAACCATATATAAATAACTGTAATTTACCTGTCGATATTCTTGTTAACGAGGACGAAATACTTAAAATATTTAGTTCCAAATATATAATAAATGATAATAAAGTTTTATGTTTTCGTAATCACATTTATATCCCTGATTGAAAACCACTTATTATCGAGTTGATTTAATATACACACAATTCATTTATCACTAGCTACCTAGATCACGATAACATTATCATCCTACCTTTCAAAATGTACTTCTTACCCAGTTTATATCGTTTTATCCGAAGCTTTTACCGTAATTACAATGTTTATTAATGGGTGGCTTATTGACGATACCATCAGAAAAAACTTCTTCGAACCCTATTGATTCTCGATTGACTTTAAAACAATCTATTCGTCGATTTTATATGAAACTCCCTTGAACACATACCAACAATTTACATTACCCAATAATCATTACCAATAGTTTAATAAAAACTGTTAACTTATGTATAATAAGAATTATAGATACATAAACCTACGTAAAATGATTCACAACTTATTATTAGCGGCTTTATGATTTCCCTACCGCAATTTTCAACTACCACGGCTCAAATTCGACCGGTGATTTTTACAACCGCTTTTATCAATTGAAGAAATTCTACTAACATTTAAACCTTGCCTTCTACCATCAAATAAATAATTTACTACCCAAAGGAATTCTACATTTTCATTTTAACCATATTTCTTTGTTATGTATACTAAACTTGATGAAACCTAGTTTATTCTAGGTTACTCATCAAATTTAAATGATAAAAATACTACGATTATCGATATTGAACCATTTTTATAATATACAACTACTTTATTAACTCAACGAAACCGGTTCCACTATCTCTTATTCTAATGAAAAAAGAAACCGTGCGTAAAACCTAAAAAAACCTCCACTTGATATATTTGTAATATAATAAAATTGACGTCAATGTTGATAGTCACTTTAGAACAAAGTATAAAGGAAACCAAGAATCAAGATTGTTTATCATCCAATTATTTAAAGGTTTAAAATGAAGTCTAACTTTTTATTAAACACTATAAAATAAACACATTTTCGAAATTAAAAAGTCAATTTTACGAAAAATACTCAGTAGCATGCGTTATTAACTTTTATATCGTCAAACCTAATATCTTAAAAAAAACCATCCCTGTTTTTATATCAACTAACTCATTAAAAAGAAAACCAACCAGTTTTCCAACCTGAAAATCCTGAACTACTAACCGCCTTCTATTAACATTATCTGTGAAAACGACAAAATCAAACCCGAATATCAGATTAAAACCATTTTAAAAACTTAAACTAAACCCTAAATGCATAGTATATGAACCTGAAACCCCCTATAACAACCAATATTAATCAAATAAACAAATTAAATTTCAACAACTTATAAGCCGCTAATAATCTTCTCCAACATTTCAACTTTCGACTTTTTTTAATATCTGAATGAATCGGCCAAAAATATTGATAAACTATCTCTTTCGGCCCGCTAACAATATCACGTTTAAACCTCTTATTTAAATACTTCATTCGTTCAATTAAATCTATCATTCATTCGTTGAACCGCTCATACGTAACTACTTCACTCCTACCAAGCATAATTAACGCACTTTTTTTTCTATAACCACCAATATACTACCTTCAAGACGATTTGATCATATCCTCGTAATCACAAATACCTTCGTCGTTAAAATACAGGTGTAAGCTCAAATCTATGAGCAATTTTTCGCGCATCTTTACCAATCCATTCAACTTTTCATCGATATGTCAAACAGCTTTAACGATATCCATTATAATCTTGAAATAACATTAATAGATTATTAACCGCTGCATGTACTCTCTAAATAAAAATTCTTTTACCTAACTCATTTTTATACACCTCATTTAATATAAGAACAGCGCTACAGCCGCTCGATAAAGCAAGCATAAAAAGGGTCGTGATACTTTGAACACTTACGTAGATTTTTCTTTATATTACGCGACGGTTTTTCATAGATTTCTCAACATTAACTACCTCAGTATATACACTGTTTAACCGTTCGTTAAAAAAATAGTTTAAAAACGGGGTCACATACTCCGATTTTAGTCGTCAAACACGAAACAAACCTCAAACAACTTCTAAACAACCGCGTTTAAATCTGGAGGGAAAGCCAAAGTAGTTAATATATAACCCAAACTCTTCATAATCATTCTAACGATGAATACCTAATATAGAACACAAATATCTAAGATGTTTATTAACAATTTATCAACCGCCATAAAAAGTTCATAATACTCATGCCTATAGCAACTGAACAAAAATAACGACGATGATACGAAATATAATAAACGCATTAAAACAGTTTTACTAACAAATACCATTTGAATAGGTAGTAATGGGCTTTAAACACGAAAAAAAAACGTTAACAAAAGTCGAACAACTTGAAAACACAAACTCATTTGTAAAATAACCTTATTTATCACGGCGATAATCATAGCATTTATAACTTTCATATTAAACCTTTCAATACAACAATTAATTAGAGACTGGAACTTATGAGTAAAAAGATAGTAAGAAAAAATCATTGTTATAAAAGGAAGAAGTTGACAAGAATTGAACGCAAAAAGAAAAGGTTATTTATTAGGGAAGAATGGTATTAGCTCCATATAAACTCCATAGTATAGGCTTATCCTCCCTCGTTATCTAGGACTATAGACAGTATCCAACCACTTTGAGAGGTAGCCTTAACTGAGTCCTTTCATAGTCATAAGGTAAAAAGTTATTTTTCTAGTAAAAATACATGGGAAAAGTAATGAAATTTAAAATGATAAATCCCTATTTATCGATAAATTTTAAAAAATTCCATAAGTTTAACATGTATCAAGTTATATGCTTTTCTAGAGTACTTTTTGCCTACGTACCAGATTTTAGTATAGCTACCGAAAAAATTGTAATCTGTGTCCTCAGATTACATGTATTTTGGAAAGAGTATCGTATATATATCATATGTTTAAAGTTTCTATCGTTATATTTCGGTAGTCTATAGTTAAGGCGTTATATATTACGTTTGTACTCCCGGTAACTATGTAGAAAATTGTATTCTTTAGATTAACGTGAACTTTAATTGATATATACGTTCGTCAGCTTATGGAAAAAAAAATATTTTCTATTTGTAGTTTATTTATAGAGATATTCAGCAATGTGTTAGAACTGTTTTCGAAGGAAGGGTTCAGTAACTTGTCGGGTTATTATGCTTTCTTCTTGTTGGATGCAGTTTATATCTTCGGTGTATTCTTACGCGATATGGTTTTTACTTTTAACGAGTTTTCATCATATTTTGTTTTGTTATAAGTGCTTGTTAAATTTCAAGTTCGATTTATAAATTTTCTGTCGGATTTCGTTCCTAATAACATCTTTGAATCTATCGTTTTTAGCTTGGCAGTAGGAGTTTTGAGCAGTTTGAGCAATTTGTTTTATAGTATTTTAAATTTATTCAAGAAACTCTACCTTCGTAATAACGGTTGATGTTTCATTGTCTTATTTGGATGTTGGAGTGTATTTCTTTTGTCTAATTATAAAGGTTTTATTTTTTTTTATCATTATTTTCTTCATTTTTGAACACATTGATTGTATCGTTATTGAAATTTGACGTTTTTGTATATTATTTTGGTTTTTAAAAATATATATATTCTTTTTAATTTGGTTTGGTTTCCAACGTGTTAATAATTTGTATTATCTATCCAGTTATATGTCGATAATAAATGATCTGAGATATTTATCACTCTTATATTCATATACGTATTCGTAGAAGATCTGAGCGTTGTTAGTTTGAGAAACGTCGTTAGAAAGGTATATTTATCGATCTGTAAGGATCCTTTATAACTTGTGTTTTTGCTATATTCTTCATTTGTTCCACATTTATTAGTTTTAATTTTCGAGAAAGTTATAGAAGTTTTCGATGTCCAATTTTTCGGTCACGTCACCAAATTTATGAAAAAATCGTCCAATGACGTTTTTCATGTGTTTTTGTCTCTATTTCGTTATGATGTTAGTAATCTAAAGGTTGTAGTTGAAGTGTTATTTAAAGTAAATTCCCAAACTAGCAGCATGAGTTCCCTTTAAGTTTGTTGTTTGCCGTTTTCGAAAGGTATTTCTAGTATGTTAAATGTTGCATAAATAGTTTAGTTTATTAAGTTCTCATCTGCTGTTATGATTGTCGACTTTTTTATCATTGAGTATATCCGTTCATCGAGTTGTTTTTCATAAAATGTATTCGTTTGTTTTGTGAGTTTCTGTTTTTTTATTAGTGTATCCTATTATCTCATGCGTATATAAACTTGTTATCGAGGTTATATTATGAGTTTCAAATTGTCGTCGATTTTAAATGTTATCAAATCATTGAGTTTGAGGAATCTTCTAAAGGACTATCATCGAAGTTGTTTTATAGACTCAAAACTATAATTGATTTTGAAGGCTATTAAACCCCCAAGAGTTTGAAAGATCTTCTTAAAACTGTTTTCAATTTTAAATGCTATTAAACCCTTAAAAGTTCCAAAAATCTCCTCTTTTAAAGTTTGAAAGTTTGTTTTCTTTCTCTATATCATTAATACGTAGTATGGTAAACCGCTAATTAGTATATACAAGACTCTATCTATAAGGTAGATAAGTTCTAATATTCTTTAATATTAAGAAGATTTTATGCTGTAAGAAAGTAAAATTTAAAAGCCAAAGGTATTAAGAGAATAATTAATTAAGCTACTGCTAGTTGTTGGCCCCAGTATTTATACTTTGGATATTAATAAATATCACCCTTTGTATGACTAGATAGTCAATCCGTAAATGGTACAAATCATAGACAGTTTCTCTTTACTTGGTAGTAGTTGTCAAATGGCTAAAGAGGTAGCTAGGTTTAGCTTGAACAGCCATACTGCGGCTTGTGTAAGTCAACTGAACTAGTCGTTGGTTGCAAATGGCTATACTTCAATTTAATTTCCAATGATTCAATACGTTCAATTTGGTTTATGAGTTGTTCTAAGCGTTGGTTAGTGTATTAGTTTGTGCGTTGGTCCAGTAAATAGTCTATCAGCTCTGAATATTAAGGCGGCAAGAGTAATCGCCCCCTTTTACAAAACCATATCTCATTTCGTTACGCTGAGAGACGTCGGCGTACCCTGAGCTTGAGTGGCTCTAAAACAATAACAATTTCACCTAACCTACAAATTTAAACCAATTAATTCGGCATAACTACTAGTTAATTATATTACAAACGTTAATAAAACGGGCTTGCCCGCTCCAGTCCATAATTACACACCCGAATTTGCCTTAGTGGTGTATTTTTTTAAGGAAATCGATGCGGTTTCACGTCGCGACGGCCATCCTCTCCCCCCTGCTCACATTTCCCCCCCAATCACCCCCGAATTATTCAAAGCTTATAAATATACTAAAGCCTGTATGATAGAAAAAAACCATTTTATAATATTACTTTCAGTAGCGGATGACGAATTTCCGGCCTTCTTTCGGCCCTCGACAATTCTTATACGGTTTAAGATAGAATTAATAAACGATTCAATTGAAGGTTTGTTGAAAAGAAAGGCCATCAGGGCCCACAATAAATTAGTACTTAGAATCAGACTACTACTTTATAGTTATTTTTATAAACGGCTCGGAAAACAATATAGATGGTTTAATATTTGTGGATTGAAATTTTATAGTATTTCGTAACAATGAGATTATAACTATAGGATACAGCGGATTATATTTTACGGTATATTCTTTGGAATTCAAGGTTTTCGAGGAGCTTCACGTATTTGAAGTTGTTATTATTAACTTTTGGGGGGCGATTGTGGTTTAAGTAAATAGTATTTTGGTTATTTAAGATTTATAATATGACTTTGTCATTCTCTTAATTAGCGTATAAATGGTTTTAAAAACTTTCTGGTGCTTCAAACGGGTATGAGTCGGTGATTTAGAGTCTTAAAAATATTGGTATTATCAATACCGAATTTATAGATTGATTATCCAGTAGAAAATCCCTGAATGAAATTCACTTTAATGCAAAAAAAAAAAAAAAAAAAAAAAAATTGTTTTTCACTAATGGAGTTAGGTCTTTCATAAACTATTAGTTAGAAATATTTGAATCATAAGTCGTAGATATTTAAAGTAAAGTTATATGTTAAGTTAATATGTCATACATTTCACCTGTACATGTATTAGGGTTTCATATTCGAAATATAACCTATATAGAAATTTGAGTTGGGGTCGACCGCGAATAAATGTTTTGCAATAAAGCCACGTTTATACTAATCTTTAGCTATACGATATGGATACGAAGACTTTGTATCATATTACCGTCGTTTCGGATACGCGAACTCTAATAGATGTTGTAGATAACTATATTATTGGGAGGAATGAAGAATTTTACAATTCGTCTACTACCTGGTTTCCTTAAAGTTTTGGAATTAATAATTACACTTATTTACGCAGTCGCTGGAAAAACGAGAACCTGATATTTACTTCGAAAGTATTTTATTGATCCCTTTCAATTTTCGAAAATTTATGACTATAACGGACTCTCCTTTTACGAAACAACGTTTGATTTTATCAGATACGTAATGAGTCTGTATAATGAAAGTAATAAAACCATTTGAGCCTAGTATAAACGATATACGTTTTTAGGCGCGTTCCAAAGACGAAACATGATTTATAATGCGATTAACACCCGTTGCTAATAGCTCCCTCCCCCCTCCTTTTAAACTTATTAATAGGTTTATGATAGAGTTTAGGTTTACTTTTATCGCGGCCGCGACGAGTTGAAGTTTCTTATAGCCTTTAACGACGTGGGGGCCTAATTAGCCAACCCCCCCTCTCCCCCTATCCTCATTACTGAACGCTTCCCTCTTGCTCTCGCCCTTGTTTTCCGACACCGTTGATTCCTACGTTAACGCTGGTACCGGACTACCTGAGCCTCCCAAGACGCCCGGTTCGCCTAGAAAGGCTATTACTTCAATAATAGATATCATTGCGTATATTAGACAACTTTGAGTAATTCAATGCCATGTTAATGCATTTAAAGCATCTTTGACCTGGCAAGTAACTAAAGGGGCCGTGATAACGGGGCTAGTGGTTACTTATATACTCTTTTTTCGGTTTTTATATATATATTGATTAGAAAGCTTTTATAAAATTTAAAACGACTTATATATATAACGGACGTATTTTAATTTGCTGTTTATATCAATATTGTCGTTTAAGTTTTTTCAAAGGGAATGGATATAGTTTATATAAGTGTCTGAAATGGGTGTATAGGGTGCAGTACGTGTATGCATAACTATCGTTATCCTCTTTTAAATTGTGGCCCCGATTCTCGGAGCTCGGGAAGCGGTTTCAATCTTTGCAGCTAAGGGGGAAAGGCAGCGATGACACATTAAAAGCTTATATTTAACTTTATCGTTTTTTAACAAAAAACAAATCATGTTACATAAAGGTTACCTAAGTATAACAAGCGGCTTATATGGCAGAGATACAGGTTTTAACAGTCGTTTTTTCTCGAGTATACTACTATATCATTGGTTAAAATATAGGTGGTCCCATCCATAAAGGGTCGCGATAGTGTATGAATCTACAATTTACTAATTGATAAAATAGGGGACTTTATCTTTCGCCGGAAATAGGTTCCAAATTATTATTTAGCTCTCAACCATCAAAGTGGTAAAGGGTTAATTATTGAATGGTTATTTTAATTATAGGGAATAACATTAAGATATAAGTATCCATTTAAACTTGAATATTCTTTTATTTATAATCGAAGGGCTTACGTCACAGTTTACTGATTACCTCAAGCTACTTGAATCTATTTAATGGGTTACTTAACAATGCTAATAATACTACATATTTAGAGTATAAAGCTTTATACTTAGTATTTATTAATTGTATATAGACAACGTATTCACATATACGCATACACATGTACATATATAAAAATATATATTCTCTTTTTATAAAACCTTTCAAAGTGGTATAAGTCTTTCCATAACGTAAGCAGGTATTGAGTAAAGATGGAATTATTTTCAAGTGTAGCTTGATCATAGATTTTCACACCTTTAGATTCTGTATTTAGAGGATAGTTAATAGGGTTCCAAAAGTCCACGCTAGTGTTTATATACCTTAAGTAGCTATACCTAATTCGTTTCCTAATGTAATATTTTTTTTGGAGAAAAAAAAAAAAAAAAAAAAAACTATACAATTCTAACTTCAAATGTCTTTTTAATTACTAAAATTCCAAAAATCGAACCCATGCAAACAAAACAAACACTATCGTAACAGAATTCCCACTTTTTTGGTAGTATAGAGCGAGTACTATGTTATGACTCAGACAGAGGTTGGGTTGGAAAACAGGCTAACAGATTAGTTGAACTACTTAAAGCTTGAAGTTTAATATATTAATCGGTGAATTTATCATGTCAATATAATTTTAACTTAACGAGTTACGTAACGGGGTACGTAATAATGTCGATGGATTAATAGCGATTAAGGAGATCTAAAATCGTGGGACTTGCTAGTGATTATAATAATCCAGTACTAAATAGTTGGATATATAAATATACTTTTATTACCCTTAAAATAAATCAATAACTAAATTTTCCATAGTTTTATCAATTATCAATTTAAATAGCTCTACAACTTTTATTTACTTAGTAGCGAATCTTCATATTGGTTAATGTTTTGATATGTATTATTAATTTGATAATATAAACCATTTCATTAGTTTTATTTATTAATAGTTGTTTGGTATAATCATTATATTTTAACAACTCTTGTTTAAATTAGTACACGTATCAAAATAATTAATAAAAATAATAATACGATAGCTCTTCTAACTCCTACCACTTCTAATATTAGCATCTCTAGCCTTATAAAAGCTGAAATAACCAAGCAGATTACCCAACTTCAGTAACAAATTCTACCTCTATAAACATCTCAATAATGTTGAATCTATAAGATAGATAGATCCACACCTGTCAATACAACCGATGGAACAATTGTAGGATTTTATACTTAATACCGCGCTTATTTTCTACATTATTATCGGTAATTTACCGTTCAAATCGATCAACAGATGTTTACTATATATCTCAAAACGATGCTACAATATAGTTTTAACCTTTGTATAGAAATCATAGAAAAAATAACTAAAACTTCAAAAATACCTATAGTCAAGATATATTTGCGAACTGGTGAAACATCGAAAAAACTCCCAAGAATACGTTTGAGAATACGAACAAAACATGAACGACAAAACAATAACTAGAATGATAGCAACAATGAAAATTAACGTTTGAACACGTCGCTAAATTCAAACAAATTTGCAATCGATTTAGATAACAACCACAAGCGATTAATTTCTAAGTCATATAAGATAGTATAAAACAAGATTATAAAAACAGTAATTAAATAAATGAATTGAGAATGTATGATCTATGTTGTAGTAGTAATACTATTCTAAAATAGGTAATATTTTTGGTTATATCTTTACGTTAACGTATAAAGAAGATATTAAAGTATTCAAAGATAGTATTAATGGTAGATAGATGATGCGAGAAGAAGATGAAGCACTTAGAGAGTGCACGCCTCAGATGAGAGCTTAGATACTCTAATATGAGCCGTGACACCCTACTATGTACTCCGTTAGCGTACTGCCTTACGCTTGCCAACTATAGTGGTGTCTACATTAAATAATAGTATTTATACTGGTATTTTTTACTTTGTGAGAAGAGCACCCATATCCAAAGTTTAGTAGCGATAGTGGTTGGTTATTTAGTAGTATTAGTATGATGTAGGTCGTAGTTTGTTTTAAAAGTTCATAGAATCTTGTAATGGCGCGACTATTGATATTACGTATTGTAGAGTTAATATAAAGTGGTGTATCGTTGTCGGTTTAAGAAAAACTTTTTTTCTTTTTTCAACAACGCGTTATTACTTCTAAGTAAGTTTATAATCCACTATACCACGTTTTTGGGTTTTATCAACAAGTCCTAATTATCTTACTTAGTGTGCTCTCCCATAAAATTCGTAACGAACGACGTCGTATGGCGTGGAAACGAGCATGCGTTGCTAAGGCCGTTGCCGCCGCCGTCGTACTTTTATAAGCCAATAGCAGCCCCTCCACCAATTTCCGCTCTCTAGCTGCTTCTACCTCCAATTTCCTCTTCCTATTCTCCTACATTTCTAAGCTAGAGTATTAGCAATAGCATAAGCAAAAAGAGTAGCAGTGGAAGGAGTAGTAATAGAAGTAGCAATAGTAGTAAGAGTAAGAAGTTATAAACCTTATTAACTCACCTAAAGTTAAAATTTCACCGTCGTCTATTCTATCAGTTAAATATTGTAAGCGTATCATCGACAAACTATAAAGCGATACGTGAAATCCGTGTTTTAAATAGTAACATATGTTAAAGTTTGCGTAAACGAGGTTGATATGACGAAGTTGATTCGACGTTTGAAGGCGTGTTTCGTTAGGTTACGTTGAAAGACCGTTTTAATGCAGAAGGTATTAAAGTACTGTATTAAGGTTAGCGTTCTGGGCCCTCTTATAGCTACGCCTTTTATTTCTTATGTTTCGTTCGACGCTATCGGGAAATTATCCGGCGAATTCCATTAAAACGGGGGCATATCCGTATTTTTTTTTATCGCTATAAACAAGGTGGTAATGAGTATATACCCGTTTCTGTAATGTTGGTTCCGTTTGAGAAGGTTTTTCTATGCGTCCGCTATATTTACAATTAATAATTTCACCTCTTCAATACGAAATCCGAGGCTTGAACTTATTCCTCGTTAGATACTAATAGGCGGCCTATTAAGGTCACTAACATTATCACCGCATGATGTGCGGGTTTACGCCTTTATTATGTAGGAAAGTTCGATGGTGTTTTCGCCTGTTCCCTTAGGGAAAACGACCCGGCCCTTTGCCCTTTACACAAAGGTATACAGCTTAAGACACGAGAAGCTTCTAGCCTTCCTTAGGGTATCGACGTCAGCAGCGACGACGACAACGATGATAACGACGAAGATGAAGATCACAACGATAATAACGACGATAATAGTTCTTCCCCCTCCCCCTCTTTTTTCGGTAACAACTAACTACTATTTATTTATTTAGTAGTTGATATAAATGCGCTTACGTGAAAAAAGCTACACAATTTTTTTTTCCACAAAATCATAACTCCAATGTCAAATGATAAATCCAGAAAGTGAAATGTATAATGTAAAAAATGAATGATAGATTCAAAAAGCGAAATTTATAATATAAACAAAAAATTGAAACAATGAAGAAATATTACACGAAAATAACAAATCCTAAATTTAAAAAGTAAAACGAACAAAATAAATAGGAAATGGTAAATCCAATGAATAAAATATATAGTGTAAATAACCAATACGATAATAAAAGTAAATATTAAATTATTACGTAATCGAAAAAGATCAAAAAATCAATTAATATCTGATAATTGTATGGATAATAGGTTTTCTGGAAATAGCTAATAAAAGATTTACCCTTAATATTTGTAATATAAATGAAACGTATATAAAATCTGTTAATAACCTATAAAAAATCTTTCTACTAAAACTATCTTAAAACTCTATAATGAGTACCTACTGAAAATGGTTATACGATATATTAAACTGTTTAACGGACTAACTAAATCATGTGTCCATTGATACCTAACATATTCAACTCACTTCAAATCGAAACTAGGTATAAAATCTTTAACCCAAGACTAGTATTTATTATTCACATAAAGCGAAAGCTTTAGCATGATAGGCATAGAAAATGATGATATCTTCTTAGTCAGAAATAATAGTTTCATGGTATTGTAATAACGTAAGATTCAAAACTTTACGTTTTGGAATTATAAACCGGTTGCAACTTTGGTAGAAGGTAAACATTCATATTTTAATGGATCGTTAATCCGGAAATATAATGTTTGTTTTGTAATTTACTATTACTAGACAGTACCAACTATATAGTCAGTATAGTGCAGCGCTCGCTATTGTAAAAAGTACAAATAACAGCGGGAAGACTCGCAAATTAGGTGTTTCTATCCTACAAAAACTACATTATCCGAAAATTTCTGTTAATAAGCTATACTGCATAAGGCGTTGAACAAAAAATTGTTAAACAACGAAACCACAAATAAAGCTTTTGCCAGAAACCGAACCTCAAGCCAACCTTCCAAGAAAGGCCTTAAGGTACTCTATAGTTTAGAGACTCATATTACAGGTGTGAAATCTTTAGCCTTAGCCGGGCCATGATGTGCGGCTATAAAATTCACTATTCGACGCCTACTCGTATATAAGATATGACGACGGTCTTAAAAGAATGGAAGGACCTATAAAACACATATAGCTTGATTGAGAGCCTATGGCGATGGGGAAGATATAAACTCTGCAACTTGTTTGGCGAACCACGTTTTCGCTACCAACTGAAAACCAAAGGAGTAAAATAAAACAACAAGGGGGTGAACCACTGAGCGGGTTTCGTGCTGAGAAAAGTCTTTTATAGACAGCTAAAGGTATTCAAAGTAAAGCCGAAGGCTTTGATAAGCGAGCGAGGCGCTAGTATAGTTATTAACAACTATAAGGTCATTGTAGACGATCGTTTATAATAAAGGTTTTTAAACATTGAAACGTCAAGTAAACTAGACTTTTGTTTGTACGGTAGTGAAGGTCTGGAAAACCAAGTTGGTATAAGTATAGAGGGACGGAATCGTTTCTTATGTGGGCTATTATTTGAATTCACTGCTGCACAGGTGATGCGCCGGGCCGGCGACGATCTTTATAGGAAAAAAAGGGTCGCTGAAAAAGATTCAAGTGGTCGTAAAGCAGATTAATAATGTTTTGATAAAATAGGGTGCATGTGAAGTGATGGTGTCCAAAACGACTAAATTTAAAGAAAAAAATCTCGAAATAGGGCATTATTAAGTTTAATATAGTATGCACTAGGCCTCCCTTAACATGTTCATTCATGAACATATGATAAGAGAGTTAGTTTAGGATCTAAGATGTAAATATAATGTTAACGATATTAATGTATACTATAATTTCCGTCAAAACGATTAAGGTGGTAAATTGGTTAAAATCGACAAAACGAACGTGACAAAGATTTGAAAGTATTTAGAACAACGCATTCTTAACAGTTAAATTGTGGTTTTATACCATTTAAAAGAATCGTACGATTTTTCAATTACTATACAAGCCTAAAATCCAATCGATAAGAATTATAATCGATTAAATAAAAAGTTTGATGAGCAGATAAGGAATTGAGATTATAGTATTAATATAGTTTCGATTGACTTGTCTAAAGCTAAGTTCAGGGGTTGTATAAACGGCACCTTTGTTTACAATTCTAACCTATCTTTGTAACTCAAATTCCTTATAACAATCTTTCATAAGCATAAATTATATGGAAAACCGTTTTTTATCAAAAGGAACTCAATCCATTCAAGTTTAATGAAGTTCAACAAAATTGAACAAAGATTATTTTCTTTCGAAGTTTTCGATATAATAGCTTACTTCGATAAACGTATAATTATATAGGAAACCCTTGAAATTATGACCAAGTAGCTAAAGATTTAACTTATCACCTCTATTATTTATACAGATTCCAAAAGCTTATTCCAATATCTTTTAAAATTAAGTATAATTCGCAAATAAAGTTTGAAAATTGACGTAAGAAAGTTTCGTGAAACCGAAAAAAACAAGGAAATCGAAAAGTTTAAGTGAGTTGATAATAAAAACAACCCGGAAGATTCCATAACAGAATCCACCTTAAATAAATTTTTAAAAAGGTTTATAGATAGCAATAAACTAACTGAATGTATTAAAATCTACGTTAAAAGGAAATCTAGCAAGGTCAGGTTACGTAAGAATAGATAGGAAGGGAAGTAAGGGTACCCTAGCAAACTGAAAAATTGCCAAAGAGTTGGAATTAAAGTTAGCGACTTGATTAATTCACACGGTTGAATATAAGATATACAAAAGTATGTGGGGAAAAAATTGTATACGGGAATTGATAAAGACGGGATTCGGAACCGTGGGGTAAAAGGTATTAATTGATGTTAATTTTGGTGCAAAATACACTGGAATTTACAGGGATTTAGCCGGCGGACAAGGAGTTATTTTAAAAGCTATTACAAATAAGTGATCAACTATACTAACTTATGTATATGAAACAAAAAGCCGCGAATGTTAAAATAATAGTTAACTTTAATACATTTAGTCAACTATACTGTCAAGTAAGTTAATTATATTGACTACAAGTTGAATATATTGTTTGTGGGTTGACTGTACATTCTGTAAGTCAAGTATAGTATGTGCTCATTTCTGATTTGGTAACGGGCCAAGTAACTGACCATACAAATTAGGATGCAAACCAGTTAGCGGTTTGCCAAAACTAGAACAATACATCCACTACTTGACCAAGTAGTACTATTGTTACTTCGACCGGTTCGATTCGACAATGTTGTAACGTCTAAACGCCTATCAACACCCCAATTAATATTTAATTGGTTAATTTTATAACTCTACTTTTGATCAATTTCCCATCCATATTGATTAATTGTCGTACCTTTATGTAGCCCCCTTCCCTTTCCCCTTAAACTTTTAAGGGGGAGTACGTACGTATATATTTACGATAATGGGAAAGAACTGATATACATAATTAAGAAAACATGTTTCCGTGCCTGTCATATTTTACATGCTTAGCTCTTCCGAGTTCTAATTCAGTTTATTCCTTTTTTGTTGTCAAATATTACAACTAATACAACAATATTTTGCCTTACATGCTTTACCCACAATTGGAAGATGTAAGGAAAAGTTGAAAAACGTTAGATATTTACTTTGAAACATTTAAAAAATAAAAAGAAAAGAAAAGATTGAAAGTCTTAATATAAACCAAATAAAAATACATTGATAAGAACAAAGAAACCCCGCATTTTAACTTTTCTATTTCGCAACTCTATGATTAAAACTGTTTCCACATTAATTATTAGCTATTAACCATTAATACTTTTCTATTTTTCTAGTTCATCATTTTCTTTTACCTTGTTTAAGTTTTAATTTCACTCCATAAATAAACGAAAATTGTTTTACCCTAACTTGAATCTTAACAAATTTGTCACAGTAATTCCGCGCTAAATCCTCCATAAACTCAACAAGTTGAAAATACCTACGATATTTGCATCGACGGAATCTACATCTTTAAGCATTGCCCTGCCAATTTTAACCTATTTCCTAACAATTACTTTTCGTTTTCATACGCCCGTTACTCGCACGCCCCTTTTAATCATAATAGACCCACAATCCGACTCAAAATGGGATAAAAGATTGCAACAACAAATGGAGAAAATAAATTTCAGCTTCAATAACTGATTTAAGTTCACTAATTGACGCCAAAAATAGTAAATTATAGATAACCCAACTTTCAAAATAAGTTCTTTCAATGCCTTTACCTACAAGAAAAATTAATATCCTAGTTTTCGTAACTTTTAGTGTAGTCCTAAACGCCCTTAATTTAACCTTGAACGTCGTAGTATCCTTAACCGCTCTAGGTATCATAGCTGATAATATCGACGCACATTTCTGAAATGGTTCTTTGCTTTAAATAATTTACACTGTTGAAAACAAGAGGAAATCGGTATGTACAATCTTGAATATCCTAATCTATTCGACATGGATATTTTTATAGTAAGCAGAAGCTCTATTTTGACTGATATTTATAGTTTCTAAATTGGTTTAGAAAATTTACTAAGCTTAATCCTAATTCAAAAGGCCAAATTGTTTATATATTTGGTGCTTTCTTACAAGACTTCGTTATCTGGTAGTAAAATATCAGTTTCGTGAAAATCAACGACGTATAAAGCTAAACTTCATGGGATTCAAAATTATTATGACCGTTTTGACGTATCGTTTTCAAACAAACTTTGACCATATGAATAGTTTTTTTTCCAAAAATTTGACGTTTATTTTACCAAATCTTATAATTTACGAATACGATTTTTTCAATGAAATTAAGATCAAGATTCAATATATACCAGGTATTAGTATCATCAACTGAAAAAAGCAAAATTGATGTAGAGTAAAAATGAATATATAGATTTTACTAAATCTAAATATATAATAAAATATGCCTTCATATAACTAGAAAAAAAATACTTTAAAAGTATATGGTAAAATTAGAGGAGCTTAAAAAAATCCTAGTTGTGGTCGCTGACCGCAAATATCTATATTGTAAGCCTTTAATCAGAAATGGTTATAAAAGCTAAGACTCGCGCCGCTTGAAAAGAAAACCCTAATATGATTTTTTGTGAATAGAAAGAGGTATGGGAATGATCCTAGTAAAAACCGTTACTTTCGTAATCTTCATATTCGGTAGAGCCGCGATACTCGCAATTTTTGCGATAATCGCGCTTGGGAGAGACACGAACCTCGCGACAAGCGCGAGCGCAGAAACCGTAACCGAAAACGCTATAATGATAATCGCCGCTATAATCGTAAAGGTCGACGCCGCGATAGAGATGATTATTTTCGTGTACGGCATGATGATGACGTCTATGGTGTTTAGTCGGACGCGTATGCAGATAACGTTAACTATTTTAATCAAATCCCGAGCAAATTTGAGCACTCCTCTTTCCAAACAAGTAAAGTGTGCTTTGTAATAGAGGCTCCTTCAAGTAAATGTACTTGTAAGTATTACGGTCATGTATACAAGTTACGAAACGATTTCCTTAAATACTTAGAGTCCTATTATTAAATGAAGATATTGTTTTTACGGGCTATAAGGAGGAAATTCCGCCATATAAACAAACCTAAACTTTGGGTCATCAACCTCGATGATATCGTGTATTACAAAAAAAAATTGAAGTTATCGTAACCAAACATATTGATGAAAAAGCCGTCATAGTTATAAACATTTATCGCTTTTTACAAGTAGCCGTATAAGCGGTATCTTTAACGGTACATCATTTTTTCACTTAAATATATATATATAGATTAGGATTTCATTAATCAATACATTGCGATGAAGGTTTTATAAAAAGAACATCAAACTATGTTCAAAACTATAAACCTATCTATAAAGTTTACTAGTAAGGTTTATGATGCTTTTCTGAACCCTAGTTTTAAGTCTGATAATATATCTAATTCGTTTTAAAGACTCGTTAAAACTTGGATCGTAAACTATTTGAATGCTAATATATTACTCTTTAATCATTGACTTACGTTGTATAATTATAATATCTTCATATTCGAAAATGTTATTAACTTTGAAAGTAACTAATTCTAACTGCGTTTTACTGTTAATAAGGTTATTGAATATATACTTGTACTTGGAGCTTTTACTACAGTTAAAGCCACAACCTATATAATGTTATCTGCTAAAAAGGTTAATTTACCACTTAAATATACTAAGTTTTTAAGTAACAATTCTTTATATTTACAGCTTAATATCTATTTACGTTAAACGTCATTATAGACGTTGCTATATCGCATATTATTTAGATTTGCAATCTTACTACCACTATAACTCATGCATATAGATACATGTATCATGATACTATTTTTAAATATAAGGATATCGCTTATTTTTATACAAGTTGAATTAGTATTATATAGGTTCAATTCTATGGTACCGGCCTATGTAAGATATTTTAAAGATTATTAAACCTACTAATAAAACTGTAGAGACATATTATATGGAATTAGTTTATATTAGCGACTTGGGTTTTTTTTGGTAATGAAAAAAGGCTGATTGGTATTAAGTTTATACTGGTGTTATAAATTACTTAAAAGGTATAGAAAATATAATTTCCGCCTTTTTTGAAGGCTTTTATCAACCCATAATTTAGAATTTCTTTTGTGGATGAAATGATATACTTCATTTAAAACCTTGCGAATAATATGCGAGACTTTGCTAGAAACACGCGAAACCCACGCTTCTCCGAATAGTGGGACAAAATTAGCTTAAAAATTTCCGTTTTGTTTGATATTGAAACTCCCGATAGTACGCTTATGCTAATAAGTAAAACTAACGTATATGTTCATATTATATACGCTTCTAATACCCGAAAAAAACCGGCAAAATATACCATGAATTTACACTGGTCTGACAAAACTTAGATTCTTTCAAACTTTTAGTTGAGGGAATAATAAATGTTTTTAATAAAAGGTTAACAAAACGCTAAACCTAACAGTTACTGTTACATAGTTTTACATCGTGATACAGCCTTACTCGAACAATAATTTGATGGATTATATAAGAAAACTCGCATAAACCATATTAGTAACGTATGGTTGGTCGTTTTAACCGCTTGTATCATCTCGAAAAAAACCTGTATGTAACCAGAAAAGTTCACGTGATTGTATATTTTATATTTTCAATATATATATAATTTCAGATAATTTTCATTTTTCTATTCACGTAAATTTTATTGATTCGTTACGGGGAGCCAATTATATTTCTGTATTTTACGCTACAATATTTGTATTTCAATTACTTATAGAATCAAAGGATAAACATCGTTTTGCCTTGGTGAGTTATCGCGGCCTCAAATGCAGTGAAGTTAAGCCCATAGAATTTCAAAACTTCGCCCTTTTTACCTCAATATTTGCAAATAGTATAATAATAGCCTACTACATGTTTTGTTAGATTTTCATCTATAATATTATTATTCTTCGTAATAGCTTCAAAAAAATATTAAAAAGATTCCATTTGAATTTGAAATTTCTTCGTTAAAGTCGGAGTTTCCATATTAATAAACAAATCTTATACGTGATTTTGGTTTATCCAATTGAATTTTTTGATGTTACTGGTTTCAGAGATTCTACAACTATCATGCTTATATAATACTTTAAAACCATGTATTGACAATTGCTTTTAATGTATTGTAAATATACTTAGGTGTTACTGGATTTCTACGCTTTTTACTTTTTTACTTTACCATATTGTCTACTTTTTGGGAGCAGTTAAATATTTATTTGTTGGAAATATGTTGTAAAAAAAGGCTAATCGAACATATAAATCGTAGTAAATAGGTATATTATACTTTAACTGCAAAAATTGCACTTATATTAACGTGAAAATAGTAATTTTATAATATTATACAAATCCTGATGTGATTGATTATGTTCGTATTATGTGAATATTATACGTGCGTTGTTTTCAAATGTGAGTAAGAGATTTGGATGATGTTTGAAAATTACACTTTTTCAATTTAACCGAGATTTTTATGGAAACTAAGAAATAAAAATTCCGCAACCATTGTACCACCCATTATATTCCTCACTCAATGTTTTACAAAAGTTAAATTAAGTCATTTGCGTTTCAAACATGATATTACCTACCTTATTTAGATGTATAAACCCCTAATAAATATATTTGTTGTAATGTACATCATGCAATATTCTTTATCAATTATATGTTTTTAATTGAAATTGTCAAGAGAATATCGTTCAATAAAATATCCACGAATTAAGCTAATCATTGCCATATAAAACTGTTATTTTTGGATATATATAATTTGAATGTTATTAACCTCTTAAGAGGGTATAAATCAGTTTTCAATGCGTCATCGCCATTCCATACATCTATTAACGAAATTATGAAATCGATGGAAGAGGTGCCTATTCTTAAGAAATTTGTCAATGATATCCTTTTTATTGTATTTGATAAGGTTAATTTTACACTGTATATTACCGCAACGTTGTTACCAAACAAAATATGTATTTAATTCTAGTTTGTATATGGAGAAAAAGTCACTCAACGGCTCGTTATATTTGATTTAAGCAATGTTGATGATAATAATAATAATAAAGAGGTCGTTAAGCGATTTGAAATTTGGTATTCATTTCGTTTGGTAAAGCGTTTCATTTATAATCGCGACGCGACAGATTGCGAAAGGATAGTGGTTGTAATCAAATTTGTCTAGGAGTTTTTTTACGATGCATATAACGACGAGTATTATTTCAGACTAAAACTTAAAATGATTTCCCTAAACTGGTTACAATTAGGTTTACAAGAAGAACACTCGAAAATATTATCATCACTCCCTTCATCACTAAAAATACGTAATAGTAATTAAAAAAACCATACGTAACTTGCAGAAAATTTCAATATTTGAAAAACTAATACATTCAATTTATCTTGATTCTTTCATAATACCATTGATTGTATTATTAGTTGCTACTGTATGAGTGCTTCCTGGATATTATGAATGTAATAAAATTATACCAATTATTCGTAAAACTTGAAGGCGTATTTTGTTATATTGAGATATACTATATAAATAATAGTTCATTATGTAGGAATTATTTATCTATATTAATTGTGCTTTGATTATTTGTGTTAACGAACAACTATTTTCGATCGAGATACTACATTTATTTTACATTTTTGAAAATTATATCAAAAGGATTCGGTAATGAATTACGAATAAAAATAATTTATCATTATTTATAATAAATTAATCAAACGAAAAATCAAAATTTTAACCCTCATTTACGTTATCATATCGTCAAATACCTCAAACAATTTTAGATTAAGTATTGATTTACTTTGTAGTAAAACATTAAAAATCCATATTTACATGTTATATATCTTAATCCATACGAGTATTTGTTCAGAATCCGGTTACGTGATTCTATAAAATGCCTGAATATTACTATTCTGCAAGAACAGGAAGTAATATAATTAATAAGAGAATATTTACGCAAAAAACTCAACTTATAACAAATATTTTCGTTATTAAGAATGAACTTCATTAGAATTTTTTTTTATTGAATGGAATTTAATGTTAGCGATCGTATAAAGCTCTGTGCAGAAAAAGTCTATAAACTATACCACTGGTGTGTAAAATCCACACCATAAAATTTCGAACTTTGTATTAAAGGAAAGCGTATAAAAGATTTTACATACACGTTTAATTTCCTTACAAACATACGCGTTTATCCCATGGTAAATGTTTAATACTTGTCGCCTTATAAAGATCCTTCCCATGATTCTTTTACATATATGCCGCTGCCAACTAAACCCATATGTTACGAAGAAGTTTTCCAAAAGAATGAATTGAAAGTTAAAAAAAATATGAATGAACGCTTAAATCTTCATTGTTCCATGAGAAAATAGTATTTATACTTGATTCGTTAAAAGGAATACAACGCCAAAAATAACGAATGGAAGGCTGTAAAAGGTTTGGATTGTTTTAAGGACCTTATCAGCGCATACAAAAAGAGTCTCCATTAACAGAGCGTTTCGCGTTTCGCGTTTCGCTTTTCACGTTTCGCTACTCACTTCTCACATCTCATGTCTCGCGTCTCGCGTCTCGCTTCTCGCCTCTCGTTTCTCGAATCTCGTGTCTCACTTCTCACGTCTCGCGTCTTATGTCTCGTCGCTTGATATAATTAGTGGTTATATGGGAAATAAGGTAATTGCTTTTTTGTCCCGGTCCTAAGCACTTATTGTAACTATATGGGAAGGGAGGGAAGTACATACGTACATATCTACGATAAAGAGTAAGAACAGTTATAAAGTATTGGGAAGACACGTGTCTGTGCCTGTCATATTTTGCATACTCAACTCTTCGAATCTCTAGTATAGTTCTTTTTTCATCGTCAAATATGTTATAGTTCGATCTACGGAGGTATGTCAAGTAGGTGCCAAATGGTGTTAACAATTAAGGTACTAAGGAAAACAAGAGAAGTTTGCAGAGGTCTTTCGTACAAAACTTACGTGCATAGTCCGTGTATGGTTCATTACGTGCCTTCGTACATAATATACGCGGAATGCGTCCGGATCGCTTCTGGGCCTATTAATATAAATCTTGTTTCGTATATAATCATGTAAATTATATATTTAATATACAATAGCCTAAATTCATAATATACACCCACTCCTTCCCTATTATAAAAACAACCAGTACGGTATCCCACCGGTTAAAAAATAAATACGAATCGTATTTGTACAGGCAGCGAACTGGGCTCAAGCTAAGCGTAAGCCGTATAAAATCATTGCTTAGCTATAACCGCGTCGTATAACGCTTCCTATAACGTTATAAATCGACCTTATACTTACTTATTTCAAATTACCTACGTATATAAAAAACTGCCCTTATCGTAAATTGTACCTCCTTCCTTCTTCCCTTTTTTTCTTCATTAATCCGCACTTTTCCTCTTATCTCCATTAAGTTAACTTACATTAATTTAAGCTTCTGGCTTTTTTTGTCTTTATCGTTATAATCTTTGTTTTTCAATATACATTCTTATATTCAAAACACTTTCTTTCCAATATAATCAATGTCTTCAATTATCCCGTCATAGGTTATATAGCTGCCAGCGTTGTTAATGATAAAAATCAACCCTCTTATAAAGTATATCGTCCATCCGTACCCTAATTCTCCTACCATTAACTATATAGAATAATCTTCCCATACTGTAAGAGATTTTTTCGTATTTAATGATAGCGAAAATAAGACTAAAATTCCCCCGATATAGGAAGAAAATACATGTATATATTACATAAATTATTAAGTAAACTTAGGAGTACCTTTAACCTGAATTTATACTTACCGTTTCTAAAGTTGTCGCACATATCGTAACGTATATATCAAGGTAAGCTTAAAATTCATTTTAAAAAGACTCAAATACGTATTAACCCCTTTTATAATACGTTTTAAAAACGTATTTATCAACAGATTTCTCCGGCTTATGTACTTTATTATAATAGCTTATAATAACTTCCCAAAATAACACTTACATCTTATTTCCTACCCGTAAACGCTATAATAACCTCCCGGATTATGAAACCGTCTTTGCTCCTGCCTTTTCAAAGTTGGTTAACCAATTCACTCGCCTTCGTAATATTACCCGAACGTAAAACGTCCCTACTATCGCAGCTATACATGCTACGACACCTTAATCCATATATCTACGCCCCGTTCTCTTTTCTACTCCGTCGTCGCTTAAAACTCCCCCCGTTCCTATTTCCTGTCATCTGTAATCACACGCCTTTAGTCAACCGCGCCCTAATTCGTAATATTTTCGCTCCGATTATCGCTAGTACCCGTTGCGAGCCATTCTATAATTTTACTTAAAACAGCTAAATCATTATTATTATTCAAGTTATATCCCTTGTAATTAATATTAATTACAGTTTGTAAAATATAGAGAACTTATTGATAGTGCTTTAAATGTTGCAACGTTGTCGATTCGATTGGTCGAAGTAAGAGTAGTATTATAGTAGTCAAGTAGTGGATGTATTGTTCTAGGTTTGGCAGACCGCTAGCCGGTCTGCACTTTAGTTTGTATGACCAATCGCTTAGCCCATGCCATAGTGTGAGGTGCGGCCTACTGTACTCAACTTACAACTAATACAGTAAGCCCACACAAAATAATACACTTAACTTGCAGTCAGTATAGTTAACTTTACTATAAGTAAAGTTGACCTACTATATTATATATAGTACTATTCCAATACTGGCGGCTTTTTAGTTTGTATGCGTACGCTAGTGAGGTTGACCATTTTTTTCCGGTAAGCGTTAAACTGCGACCTCTTTAACTGGCCAGACACCTGTTAATTTTAATTATCTTCCGTATTAAAATGCACCCATTTGTATACAAATTCACCCTACCTGACTTTAATTGCCCCACGGCCCTGAGTTCCGACTTCTTCGACTCCTACATAAGGTTTTTCTGATATAGACCTTTAAAAACCTTCACTTTAGCCGTGCCAATCAAATAGCTTGTTATCATTAATTCTTTAATTTTTTTGATAGTTTTCCAATTTACCAGCATATCCTTGAATGCCTCCACGTGTCTTGGGTTTACCGGACAGTCTATTAACGTAGATTTCGATGCGTATAATTAGCCTATTACTATCTACAAACCTCTCCAGGGCTTTGTTCGGCAATACCTTCGTTATAGCATTAGTACAATTGTTTTTACCGTTAATACATCGAAACTTTTTAATATCCCTTTCTTTATAGGCTTTACAGAGTGTTATTACGTCGATTATTAGTCTCTTTTCACTAGTGGTTCCGAGCTTCCAAAGGTATTAGAATAAATTCCTCGAGTTGGTATAGATTACCACCGAAATATGAGGAATTCTCAGTTGCCTGGTAATAAGTTTAAGGGTTTTTTTATAGTACTATTTCCACTTTAAAGCCTGTCATTATATCGTAAACCTTTAAAGTTAACACTTTTCGAATAATTTTCTTACGTTTGATAAAGAGTTAGTAAATAAGGTTGCTGATGATTTTAAATTGGGTTTTTCTTATATTCTCGTTAATAAGAGTTATTAGGAAGCCGATGTGTAAAGATAAGTTGGTTTTATTGAAAATATACCTATCTATGAAACTTATTAACTTAGTTTTCAATATATTGATTAGGACTATATTTATTCCTCGGTTCATATTCCTCATTTGCTATTCAATCCTCCTATTAAATAAGTTAAAGTTGTTACCTGTTGGTTTTTATACATAGGCCTCGATGGAGAGGTCGTAAAAGGCCTTCGGTTGGTACAAGCTGACAATATAGCTGCTAAGGGCACAATATTTCAGGTAACACTAGACTTTGGTTACGTTAGTTTCATCAATTATAGTTAAATTAGTGCCCTAACGTTTTGGGCGAAAACTAAAGCTAGCATTAATACCAACTATACGGATTGACTATCTGTTAAAGTTAAGTTAATTACCCTTTACTAACGTCGTTACCAGCTTGTAATTTCAGAACTTGGAGTTCTTAATCGCCTATTATTCAAATATTTCAAAGTTAGTTAATCCAAAAACAAGGTCATCGTTAGTTATATACCTACCAAGTTAAAGTCTTTCTTTTACGTTATCAACAAGTACGAGTCATATATTAAAAACTTTATACTTAGTCGTAATTTAAAAAAACGACTAATAGATTAAGAACTGATAAACGTTTGCTTGAACAAATACATATTGTAACTTAATATATCGTATTACTGTACCTAAAGAGTAGATAGTACGAAATTATCGTGATAACTTTAGTAGTACAATCCGTTGTAATCTATAGTTAACTACGTATAGGCTTATATTATGCTGCAGCTATCAAGTATAAACTTGTCTTTAATATTAATTAGCAAACTGACTATTAAAGTACTTAACAAGCGTTAGCTCATCTTCTAAATCGTTGGAGATTACATAAAGATCTAGGTTTTGCCTTTATCTCTATATTCTTAAGCGATTAGACGTAACTTTTCATGTGGTTTCCCCGTAGTTTTGCCTTTAACTTAGTATATAATTTTTTACTTCAAAATCATAATATTCGTGTTTTAAATGTCAAAATTCACCTTCGGCATAAATTATATAACCCCTCGAATCAAGAGAACGTCAATTTTAACCTTGTAGATTTCTTTATAAGTTTTATCGAAGGTTTTTATAATCTCTTATACCCGGAGCTTTATTATTAAGTCTTTGTCGTACTTTTCTTTTTTATTTACCTAAGTAGTATTGTAAATGCGGCCCGGTATATATTTCTCCTTTTTAACGTTCCCATTTTCGGGGGTCGTCCGCGTCGGCGGCGTTTTATTGGTTTATCGATAACGGGTATAGGAGATTCGTATTAATTCGGTCGCTTGACTCAAGGGTCTTTATCGTTAGTAGCCCTAATATAGGTCTTAACCTGAATAATTAGGAGACATACAAAACCGTTAGAAATTTTAACAACTACTTTAGAATTTACGATACTTAAAAAATCTTATACGGGCTCTTTCATTTGCCTGGCTCCCGTCATACGAGGACTTTACTTTATAGCAACAAAGTAATTATGTAGATTATTATAAAGCTGTTCCTAGTATTAAGGGTATTATTAACTTCTTGGCGTGCTGATTTCCTTTACAATTCCTTTAAGGCTTTTCCATAGGCCATAGTATGCTTGTAGGTACTTATTAATAGAGGATATTCACTCGTTAGATGTAGGAACTTTTCAAAGATTAATAGCGTTGGTATTAGGCTTTCAGGGCCTATAATATCGTTCAGGCCTTTTACCACTATTTACAAGCATGTCTCCAGATCTGTAAAGCTTTTAATTTCCAACGTAAGTATATTATACGTTTGGCGAAGTAAGGAGTGTCACTTTTACCCTTTCCGATACTTTAGTAGGTCTTTATAGGCACCTATTTGTATTAGATACACATTATTTTGGTATCTTTCTAAAACTCCGTTATCGCAAAGTTGGTACTTGTATCGTAAAAGACGACGTTAAGTGGGCATAGGTACGTGTTAATTCATAGTATCCTTAGTATTTCCCATATATGCTTTACCAAAAGGGACTTTAAAAACTTAGCTTTGTAAAAAGACGTTATGAAGTTGACGACGTAAAGAATAGACTTATTATTTAATTAAAATACATTAATAAAGACCTGGAAGTTAAAGTTTTTGTCGTTTTTTAGTGTAAACTTAAATTTTAGAGGGGATAAGGTATACGTTTGACAATGGTAATAAAGTTTTTTTAATAGATTTAAGACAAAATATTCTCCATCTTTATACCCTACGGACTTTAGGACTTTATATAGCTTATTAACGGCTAGGTAGTTGAAATACCGGTGTAATTGAAGTATTTATGGCTTTGTTGGATTTAACACCACTACTTTAGGCCTTTAAAGATAAAACCATAAATACTCTTTCTTAAAGATGAGGGGAAACCTTTAGCTGTTTTTAACCAGCTCGTTTACTTTAACGTTAACATTAACGTTGAGTATCTTTATATCTTCCAAAAAAAGAAAGAAAAGAGTAGGGGGCTTGAGGATATAAAACGTAATTACTTTCATATTAGTTTGTAATATCGTTGTCTTTGATAACGATAGTTTCTCGCCTAAACAAAAGATAACTTTAGCTTTGCTAGTATTGTAACGATTGATTTTAGTAGCTGTAGTGCTTTCCCTCCATAATAGTATATATTATGAATAGCCTCCTATTAAGTACCTCTTTGCCCCTGTGTCTAGTATAATATATTAAAACATGTAATCCATGTAGTGATAGCAAAGGTTAAAGGTGTACAAAGGGTAGTTGACTTGGTTAGGGCAAAGGTAAAGGTCTTTACCACCTAATCAGTATAGGAAGGCGTGCTCGGATAGTTACTGGGCCGCGTTAAAAGCAATATATTTATGTTACTTGATTAATTTTGGGGCATTATCGCCGTTAACTAGCTTATCGCCCTCGAAGTCTACGATTTAATCTAGGTAGTTCTGTTTAAAAGTGGTAGGGTATTAAATGTAATATGTTACCTTTTTGTTGTTTCGTTTGGCATAGGGGTATCGAGTTAACTAACAGTCAGACTTGTTATAAATCCAATATCTTTTGCTATTATTAAGACGATAGTGCTTGCAGTTAGCAGATCCGTTTAAATTTTAGCTCTTTTAGCGCCAGCCTGGTTACTACCTCTAGTCTGTGGTCGATAGACTAGACTTTAAACATTAAGGGCGCCCGTAACCATATTTTCGGTCGACGTAATTAACTACTGCAAGGTTTTTTTTATTTCTGTTAGAGAAGTTATCGGTTTAAGGGTATATATTAAATGAGTTTGATATACGAGATATCATAATAGTAAGCGATGAATATAACTGGCTAAAAAAGCCTTTGCAAGTGGTATTGAGGCGTTGTAAAGCGTATTTAAACTTGTTAATGCCCGTGACTACTACATGTACCTGTTCGCAAAGTGTGGTTTCGCTCAAGTAGGCCTTCCCTATTACCTTTTGATATAACATTAATTTGTCAATTATCAAGTTAAGCATATTCATTGATATTTCCTCCTTTTTCTTTTTGACTATTTTCGTCGCCCACCTCGTAGTAGCTCAATTTTTATGGTATTATATGAGGTGGACGTCGTATTCTGAATGGCTCTTTATTCCGTTATAAATCTCGCGAAACGTAGTTGCTTGGTTAAGAAAAGTTAAGTAGTAGTCTCTAGAGTACCCTATAAGGATTTCAGAAAATAGTATGTAAAAACCAAAAGAGGGAAACTCCATCTACTTACAAAGGTTTAAAGAGGGAATTATTTTCGTGTTGAAGAGGTTATAGGGCTTTCCGTTATACTGTTCTATATCTTTTTGGATTTTGGCGAAATTCTCAAAAAGCTTTTAGTTAATATTAACTATTTTAACAGATTTTAATGGAAGGTTGCGATAATCATCTTAGTCTTTATTAGCGTTTTCTGACAATTTAAGTCTTGAGGCTTCCTAGGTATGGTATTAATGGTATTGCCATTTGCCGGGCCCGAATGGTAAAGTTCTATGGTAGAACTTGTAGTAGGCTTATGTATGTAGATAAAATTATCATGGGGTGGTTTTTAAGAAGCTTGTCGATTAAAGTGTTAGGGCACGATAAATACTTAAAGTTTTTAAGGGATTTGGAGATTTTATTTAATTAATTAGTGTAAAGTGCCGACGTTAATTCCTCTGACTGCATAGGCAGCCGTTTCTTTACGTTCTTTATTGGTGCTAAGGGCATATTCTGCGCTTTTGCGTAAAGGTGTTAGTTTACTGAGCAGGTTAAAAGGTTTCTTATCATTAGTGCGTGAAGAGGTTTAACTTAGTTAAGGGTAAAGGAGAGGTTCCCTGAATCGCATGTAAGGTTATTAAGGTTTTTCAACAACTTTTACCTCAAGATATAGGCCTTAAGGGTATTTCTTAAGCTGGGCGAGGTCGAAAAGGGCTTACGTTAATTTGGTAATACCTTAAACTTAAACTTTAATCCCTCGCCTTTTAAGTTTTGAATCAGGCTTCGATTTAACCCCTCTTCATATTACCTTTCACATGTTAATGGTTTATTCGTCGAAAAAGTCGCGATATTTGCAGAAAGAATGGTCAGATTTTTGGTTGTTATTATATCAAACAATAAAGTATCCAATGAAGTTAGTAAAATGCTCTTTAATTAAGTATTTTTTTAATATCTTATGCTTAAAAAGCTTCGTCGTAGTATTTGATAAAGACAATTCCAAAGACTTTAATTATCTTTATCAGTTTTTGGGTAGGTATCATCTTAAGGTTTTAACTTACGTAGGATTCGGTAGGTAATGAACTTGAAGGTTTGAGACGTGGGTTTTAGTGTTTTAGCGTAAAGTCGTGTAGAAACTTGATGACTTAGCGTTAAATCGCGTGACGTGATTTTCTTGACGCGACTTGGCGATTTTAAATGTTTTCGCTTTAAATAGCGATTTTAACGATTAAATTGGTATATAGATATTGAAAAGAGTAAGGTAGGGGTAAAGTTTTGGTGTAAAGGGTAAGGTCGAAGATTGTTATTGATAGTAAATATCGAAGGTTATTTATTCTTTGGCTATAGGACTGAGTCGTTTTTTTAGTAGTAGCACCCGTCATTGTACTAAATTAGCTGTTTGCCAACTTGCCGATTTAAGACTTTCAGCGGCTAGTCTTAACGCTTTTAAGACGGATCCGTAAAGATTTCTTGGTATTTTAAACTGAGATACCGTCGTTTACTTATAGATTGCCGTTGTGAATTGACGCAACCCAAAAGTCATTTCTGTTTTCCTACCATTGTGGATTGACGCAGTACTAATAAAGGCCCTTCGCAAAAATCTTTCCTCTACCCTAGCCGCTATTGTAGCCGTAAAGCGTAACTGAAAAGTAGCCTTTTTTTTACTTAGCTTATCTGTGATCAACCTAATAAGCACTGATTAGTGTTGGTATAGCTTTAGATTTTGCAACTATGTCAATTAGATTAGTCGAAGTAATATTAGTATTGCAGTAGTCAAGTGATAGATGTATTTTTCTAGGTTTAGCAGACCGCTAGCCGGTCTACACTATAGTTTACATAGCTAATTGCTTGGCCCGTGCTTTAATATAAAGTTTGTCCTATTGTACTAGACTTACAACCAATATAGTAAGCCTATAAAAAACAATACACTCAACTTGCAGTTAGTATAGTCAACTTTATCGTAAGTAAAGTTGACCTACTGCACTGCATGTAGTACTATTCTAACAGAACAATATTTAAAATATAATCGTAAAAGCCCGTTATTCTTATCCGCCTCTTATTCGTTAACTCCACACGAAAGTGTGCCAATCAGATTGATCGGAAATATACTAATAACCGCGCCTACGTTAAACGTATAATTTAGACGTAAACCGATATACTATGGTTCCTTATAACCCACCTAAAAGATCGTTTACTCCGGCCCTTCCTACGTTACCCGCCTTTATCGGTATTTTCCAATACCCGCTCCGCTCCGCGTTATTCGCTTTCATCGACTTTTTTTTAACGCCCACGCCACCCCGCGTTATCCGCCTTCATTGACGTCTCCCAACACCCGCCTCACCACACTCCATCCACCTCTGTTAACGTTTTCTAACACCCGAGGCCAAGTATAATAAAGGCCTTAACGCCGCCAGCGCACTCGCTTCGAAGAGCGGGAGAATAATGATAACATTATTGGTAGGTCTTTAGACGTTGCAACGTTTTCGATTCGATTGATCGAAGTAACAGTAGTATTGCAGTAGTTAGATAGTAGATGTATTGTTCTAGATTTGGCAGACCACTAGCCGGTCTGCACTGTAATTTGTATAGCCAACTTCTTGGCCCATAGAGGTTAAGTGTGCTGCACTCGACTTACACCCAATGCGGTAAGTCTTCATAAAGCAATACACTCAACTTGTAGTCAGTCAACTTTACTTACAATAAAGTTGACTTACTGCACTTCATGTAGTACTATTTCAACAAATATTTTATAAATGAAATTTAGTAAGTATTTGATAAAAATCAATTTACAGTTAAATCAGTATTCGAAATGTCTAGGCAATATACATTCAGCCGTATATATCTTATTGTAATATAATAGTAATAGAATTTATCCCTTCTTTATAACCAGTGTAATAATTTTTGAGCAAAAGCGATTTATTCGATATAAATTTCGTAAGGTATACGTATAGCTAGTTTTGAAATACTAGGCTATTGTAAACCCATGCATTCTTTTTTTTTCGATTTAAATTTATTTAAAGTTGTAGTGTATTTGTAGTTTTCTAATTACCTTTATTTAAGTTCATCGTATCCTCTTTGTTTAACTAGTATATAGTGAATAATATCTTTCCACATTGTAGCAATTAAAATATCTTAAACTTTAAATTCATTGTATATATTATTCCTTGTATCGTCAGCGATAAAGACTGGGTTCAGGTGTGTATCGGATAACACTTACTAGGAAAGGGTATTAGTAGCCGCGCGTTTAACTAAATTTATATAAAATATATAGTATTTATTAAGGATATTTAAAACGATATTCGACGGATTCAAAATACTTACCATGCGGTATTAATTGTAAAGTTAGTTGAATTTTCAATTCAGGCGACTGGTTTTAATGTTACGTAAGTTAAGCTAAACTTAATCGCTCATTTTATATCGTTTCGCCGGGCGTTGCCTATAGTTTGTAGCTTTTTCTATCTATTATTAAACGTAAATTATAGCTACCTAAGTGAATTTCGTATTTGCGTATAGGTATGCTAAAAACTTCAATATTCTCCCTGTCGGATTGTTTAGAGACTTCATATCTTTGTTTATGTTAAGGATAACGGAAATTTCTTATTTGTGAATTAGTAGATTTACATTAAATTCGGTAACCGTCAAATTCTGGTTATTCGATATAAATAAATAAATTGGTAAATGTAATAATTAGTTAAACTGCTAGAAAGTAACAATAATCTGTACGTGTTTTTGAACCTTTCAACTTATGCGTTCGGTGCTGCTGTCTATTTAAAAGTGGTATTCCGTCTAGAAAAGTAATTTAACTCCTATCAAAAAGTATTGAATCTGTTGGTAAGGTCCACTGTACTGGGTACGTTAATGTAAAGGTATAGAAGAAGAGTAATCATAAGATTGGTAGTGTATATTGAAGTGTATAGTTACGTCAAAAGAAGAAGAGGTATGCAAAGAGTGCATGCCTTAAGTGGGAGCTTATAAACTCTCTCCCGTACAGTAGCACTTTACTATGCATTTTTCTACACTCCCTTCTAGTTAGTAGCACTTAACTATATACTTTGCAATAATAAGCTTTGAAAAGTAGCAGGTTATTATACACTGTGTAAAGATACAACTTGTAGTATGGCTGATTACTAATTATAGAGATATATGATAATACTTATATATGAAATCTTTTCTTTTTTCGGCGAGACCCGTATCCGTAATTTAATAGTGGTAGTTCATTTTATAATAAGGCTGATATCCATAGTTTATTAGTAATAGTTTGGTTTATAACACGGTTTATATCCGTAATTCAGTAGTAATAATTTGGTTTGTAACGTAATTTGGCTAAAGTTCTCGTTTGTAGTTTTAGTAACGATAGTAGTTACGGTATAAATTCATAAAAGTTCTAATTAGTAGTCTTGATAATAGTTATGATATAAGCTCTAGTTAGTTTAGGTAACTGGAGTTAGAATAGTTATTCATAGCGATATAGTTGGTAATCCTTATAAAGGCATGAATATATAGGTGTGTTTTATTAGTGTTACGTATTTTAGGGTTAGTATAAAAAGATATATCGCTATCGTTTCAGATAGAACTTCCCCCCCCCCCCCTTTAATAACGCGTCTCCTTTTGTCACGTAAATCTTTAATTAACTAATTAACGTATATATACCTAAACTATTATCCTAATCAATAATTTTAACCTTTTTATAGGGTAGGTTATTTCATTAATTTCACATTTTAATCGGTTTTAAAATAGATACATTGTAAGAATATAAATGTAAGGCGCCGTTCGGCGTATTAACGTAAGAGAGAGGATGCTGCCGCTGCTACCGCCCACCGCACCGCCGCTAACCCTAACCCCGTTAGTTTTAGGTATATATCTTTAATTCCCGCTTTTCTTTTCGGCTCCCCCCTTGCCATCGCTACCGATAATATCCTTACCCTCCCTTTTTTTTTTCTCTCTCTTCTTCCACTTACCCTTTAAGAGAAGAATTGGGGGGCTCCTAAGGTTATTAACCTTATTTTTTCGTTACGAGGGAAAATCCCTTTACCTGTGGTGGCTACTTTTCGCCGTTAGAAACGTAGCCTGGCCGAGCTGTAACACGGTTTGTATTATTAATTTTCTTTTTAAATTGTGCCATATTAATATATTTTTAAACGAGGTCGAGGCGGTCAATTTGACCTGATGCCTCGAGTTACGGTTTGTTAGGGTACGCCGTGAGACCTTTTTAACGCGTAAAGCGTTAGAACGGCATATTTGGGTTCGTGTTTCCAGGTCGCTAATGGGCACAACTTGCGTTCCGTGTATTATTTCCGCGGCCGCGGGTAATTTAATTATCTATTACCGTTAAATTATGGGTCGTTCAACCCATTACCACCGTTACGAGCAGATTAATAGCTAATAAGTTCCTGTTTCAGTAGTTTTGTAGCTGTAGGCCGAGGCCCTATTACGCATCCGCCATCTCCACAATAAGTTACCTACTCTATTAATTCGTAATTCTAACCGTATCTAACTATTCCTTATTGTTTCAATATCATATTCGAAGTTTTTCTAAGAATAATCATCTGCCTACTTTTATATTATTACCGGTTCTTCCAGCCTTAGTGTGGTTCGCTATATAAAAATGAAAGTTATTATTGAAAATCGTAACGTAAGTGACATATTTTCAAGGTAAAGAGCAAAAATAATTTCAGTAAAGTCGTAGATAGTAAAAACAAAAAACCAATAATATGTTAACAGCGGTATAAGTCGTGAACTTCAATAGCAATAAATTGTTAAAAGCGGTATAAATGGTAAATTCAAATGATTACCATATGTTCCAAGCAAGTTAAACCGTTTAATTAGAGTAAGTTTGTAAAATTGTTTTAGTATCTTTAATGAAAAGAGTACTTGTTAATACGATCTTTTTAAAAACATTATTTAGAGTGTTTTTGGTCTTTATATTGATTGGATGTGAATTTCCGTTAATTTACCTTATTTTCTTGATATCGCGGCGTTCGGAAGATTCTGGTAAGGTTATAATATCAATTATAAAGTGATTTTCGTTCGTGGTATCAAGTTTTATAATGTATTCGTAAAGGGAAAACAATTTAATATAAACTATTAGAGGGAGGGTTTTTAAATTAAGGTTTAAAATGATTATCCGAACCGTTATTGTTATAGTAATTTTGGAGTCCAATTATATGTTCATTTCCGAGGCTAAAACGTTTCGAGTAACCAGATTATACTTTATTAAGTTTTGAAAAATAATGTTTTTATAAGGACCAAATCCGTTTTGAGCTGGTGTTCTACTACGAAAAATAAAAATAAATTTTATTCATGAATTATAATTGGTATTATTTACGAAGGATCCGTTGATAAAGATAAAAGGTTTCGCTATACGTATATCTAGTGGTATAAACCGTAACCTATACTTCGAATTATTTATCTGCTAAAAAATGTATTTTTAAACGCTTTGTATACGATATTCGAAAAGTTGGTTTCATATTATACGGCGATGTAAAAGTAAAATGCCGCCTTCGGTTATGTTAGTAATATAATATAAGTTCCACGTATACGTTAATATTTATATTTGTTAGCGTCTTTTTACTGGTTATGTTAATAAAGGTAACTTTGTTCAATTACTCCTTTGATACGAGGTTGAAAATATCGTCCCGGAACGTTAACACTATGCTGTTAAATTTAATTATATGGTCTCCCCTTAAGTTCACTTTGGGTTTCGCTTTTAGGCCAACTTTCAAACGTTTCCTCTCTTCTAAAGCTAAAACCAACGTATTACATAACGTTAGTATATTTTCTATTTGCATTTTAGTCAATTTAAATCCTTTAAAATGTAACACTAAAATTAATAAGTATAAGTCGAAGGTCGAGTCAAATATTTCGAGTCGTTCCTTATAATTCCTTTAATGAGTACTTTACCAATACACCCTAACTTTAAAGAATCAGTAAAGCGGTTTTAAAATACGTAAAATCGTTCCAGGTAAATAATATTTTCGGAGCTTTACACGTATATAGGCGTAAATACTTTATTTAAAATGATTTTCCGGTTGTTTGCAAGCTTATGTAACATTATAAACCTTAATATAAAGGTTATAGAAGGCATGTAAGGAGTCGGTAAACGTCAGAATTAAACGATAGCTTATCCATTATAAAGTAGGCGATTAGATTATAATATCCTTTTTACTAGCGTTATTATACCCCTTGACCACAAGGCGGTTTTTTAATAAGGCTTACCGGTCTTATATTTTACCTTATGGATGAAGCGGGTAGGAATTTTTTTTATAAACGTCGTAAATTATTAGGTTAAACATTTTAAAGTAAAAGACGATTTACTTAATGAAATCCGTAATTTCCTTTTGTGTTAATTGTTAAAAAGGGGTACCTAAAGCGGTGATAATGCCCTCTCATCGTAGTTATACACTTAACTTATAGTTTATCGTTTTATTTTAAGTAACGAAGAAATCTGCAATAAAGGCTTCAAAGAGTTTTCTGTTTTTCGAGTTAAGTAAACGCCTTTAGCTGCGCGGTGTTGGTTTTTTTAGTGTAAGTAGACTGTTTTCGTAAAGTGGTGGAAGTTATAAAAATTTAGTCGGAGGATATATAGGTTTTAGGGCCGATTTCGATTTGTTATTATAAAAGTGATTTAGTTAGTACCTCTCTTCGCATTATGCTTTTATGCCTTCGTCATTCACCTTTTACTTTGCATATTCCCATACTATCATTTATAGGAATAAACTCGGTTTATTCTGCAAGTCCACAAGCATATCATGGCCATTCAATCCGTTAATTTTTATGGCGAAAATATCCGTTCTTCATTTTCGAAATGAGGACATTAAATTATAATCATAGGTTTTAAACGTTAGTTCTACATATGCTTTTTCTTACAGCTAATACCTTTAAAATATTATTTCTAGCCCGTAAAATCCTAATGTTATCATAGATTTCACTACAATATTCACCTTTTATATCGTAATCGGTGATAACGTTGAATCCGAATAAACTTTAGGGTAAATACCGAAAATGAAGAGTCTAAAAATAAGCCTACTCGGGTTAAAGGTGCTATTAATAACGTTTACCGCCATTTGAAAAATGGACTTTTTAAAATTAACACTTTTCAATTCCTTAAATAATATCGTATACGCCTTTTCAAATAGTTCGTAATACCGTTAATATTTTTCAATTCTTTATGGTGTTGTTACTGGTATTTAGTTACATTTTTTGCCGGCTATTTTGATTTTGGTACGTTGTTCGGTCGAATAGAAAGCTATACCTATATTGTAAGTAATTAGTGCGAAGGCCTTCCATGAACTTTTAACTAGTAGTTGACCAAAATATCCTAATAGTTTATAATAAAAGCGGTTCGCGTAAATTCCGCAGCTTGGAATAATGTTGTTACGTCGACGGCATATAGTATTAACTGGCTGTTAAGGTATATTATATATGTAATATCCTCATAATTAAAGTTTATATCGTTTTGAAGGCGGAATTTAAACCGCCGTAAGTCTTCCGAGTATGTATAATACTTGTAACAAACCTCTTTAATAGCTTTTAATGATTTTTTCATATATTCATGTGTTCTGTTACATAAAGTAACCTTAAAATTCGTTTCGCGGCCAGGTATTTGAATCGACAGTACAATATCCATAATTTGGGCTGCATTCAGTAAACGGCTTTAATTATACGCGGTTGAGGTAAAAACTATAATTATTCAAATTTTAGATGGGATGGTATAAATTCCTTATTTGAAGTACATATAAGTTGATTGGTCGTATTCTGAACTTTAATTTGAAACTTATTTATATTACTTAATAATAGGAAAAATGGTGTTTGAGAATATATTACGTAAAGTTTAACTGGTTGAAATAATATGTTTGTAACGATTATACCTAGTAACGACGTTTTTTCTTTGTTGAATAAAACTCTTCGTTTTTTTTTATTCGGTCGAGTTAAAACTTGGAAAATTTCGCCGCAAAAGTGTCGAATTATCGTTTTCCTGCAATTCAGATTTTTATTACGTCGGTAAATCGTTTCATAACCTGAAATAGGTTACTGTACCTATTAAAAAGTGTGAATTACGATATTATATAGGTGTTTAGCACTCCGCCTACGTAATCCAAACTTGCGATATATAGGAATAAATCATCTTATAAACCTGTAAATACTTGTTGATCGGTTTCCTGATTTTAGGTTATTAAGTAAGTCTTATTTTTCTTTGAGTTTTTTTCCCCAGAGATGTATTAGTAGGGGTAGGCGTTAAACTTTTCCTTTACGCTTTTGTAGTCGGCTGCGTAAGTTGTAAAATTTGCTTTCGTTTGCTTTTCGGATGGGTAAATGGCTTAGAATTGGTGTTGAGTCCTAATTTGTTCGTCAATTACATAATTAGTCGATTGATAACCGATATTATTCTACATAATATATTGTTTTTCGAAGCAAATAAAGCTTCGTATTTTTTTCGCAGGTATTATAGTATATGTAGTATATTTTATATTTGGTGATAGGGTCGTTTTCGTTGTTAATTACTTTTTTTTTCGGTTTCCGAGGTTTTTTCGTTGGTATTTCTCGTGTTTGTAGCCGTATTTAAGGTGTTAATTTTATTTCGGATACACTTTAAGTCGTTGTTTTAGAACGGGGTAGATTATTTCGTCGAGGTTTACTTTGGTAATTTAACCATCAACTTTGGGGTTTTCGGGTAAAAATATTAATCCGAGGTTCGTTTATTAGCATCTTAAGGTTTTCAACGATGTTATAAAAGTTATACAAAAAACTTTCAAGTATTTTTCCGGTTTACATAATGTATAGATAAAGTTTGGTGTTTCAAGGCACGTTTTTGTTTGTTTAGATAAATAATTGATTTTCGTTATATTTTAGTTTTGGAGTTATTTAACATTTTTTGAATAATTCGCTAAGAAGGTGGTAAGTACTTCTTATGTGGTTTCATTAGCGTTTTACGTTAATCTTTTACGGTTTTCCCGATGCTATATATTTAATCCCTATCATAAAGTTCGTATTTAATTTCTATATCTAAATGCATTTTCAGGCGGCTGTAATACTCCATAAGTGTATCTATTTTGGTAAGGTAGTATAAATACCACTTTTTGGCTTGCCCAATTCATACATGGGGTAAGATAATATAGAATTTTAACGGTTTAATATTTTGCTTTTTGTAAGTATTTAGAATTGCACGGATTTTATTGTCTAAGATGTTGTACGATTCCTTACTATAGTTTTTGTCCTTGTTTTATAACATGGTGCATGTTGGAATAGTATTATTTTCAATGCAGTTGGTCAACTTTACTGTAAGTAAAGTTGAATATACTAATTGCAAGTTGAGTATATTGGTTTGTATGGGCCTACTGTAATTAACTGCAGGTCAAATGTAGTATGGCCCCACTTCATACTAGGGCACAGACCAAGCAATTGGCCATACAAATTACTGCGAAGACCGGCTAGCGGTCTGCCAAACCTAGTACGATATATCTACTATCTGACTACTGCAATACTTCTGTTACTTCGACCAATCGAATCGACAATGTTGCAATATCTTAAGCCTTACCAATACTAATAAGTGCTTATTATGTCAAGCACAGATAAACTAAGTAAAAAAAAGGGCTACTTTCTGGTTACGGTCTACGTTGAGTAACGGTTAAGGTAGAGGAAAAATTTTTACGAAAGGCTTTTACGAATTGCGTCGGTTTTTACAGCAGTAAGTAAAAAATAATTTTAAGTTACGCTGGTTTTCACGAAAATTTAAAGGTTACGATGGTATTGTCATTGAAAACATTAAAGAATATTTATAAATCTTTTTTAAAAACGTTGAGATTGATTATTATAAGGTTTAAAGTTTGGCAAAAAAGCAAACGGATAATTCAGTACCATTATAGGTGTTACTACTATAAAAAGAAAACTAAGTTTTCCGGCTAAATAACAAATAACCTTCGATTTTTACCAAAAATAACGATTTTTAATTTTATCTTTTACATTAAGACTTTGCTTTTACTTTACTTTTTTCACTCTCACTACACTAATTTAATTGTTAACATTGCTACTCTAAACGAAAACACCAAAAATCACCAATTCGCGTCAAGAAAGATACGTTACACGATCTAACGCTAAGTTTCCAAGTTCATACGCGACTTTACACCAAAAAACCAAGTCTCCAAACCCAAGACCATCAAATCCCTCGCCTACCAAATTTTATATAGGCCAAAATACTAAGATAACTACCAAAAGTACTCACTTTCATGCTATCACTGACTCCACTTGGAAAAAAAGCAATCAGAAACCTCGTTACAGTCCTTGCCAAACACTACAACCACGATCTTCAAGAATGAAACGTCAATAAAAACTTGACCGAAAAGCATTTGACCAACTTCGTCAGCTATTACATCCTTAAATATAACAGCGGCGAAAATCTTAACCGTACTTTCTGTAAGTATCGTAAGTTCTTTGACGACTGGACAATTAATATGTAGAAGACAACCTAATAAACCGTTAAGTTAAACCTAAAGGCTAAACTCTAGCGCCGAAGGATTTACGTGTTGAAAGAAAGCTCGACTAAGCTAACGAAGATCCTCGTCGCGTTGACATAGCTTAAAAAAATATTTCAAACCTATGACTTAAGAGAAAGGGTATTAAAAAACCTTAACTCCCTTGCAGGCAATTTAGGGGACCACACTCATACCTTTAACTAAGTTAAGCCTTTTTACGCGCCGGCGATAAAGAACCTGTTAACCTATTTGGTAGTTTAATGCCTTCACGTGAAAATGCGAAATACGCCTTTAGCAGCGACAGGGCATGTAAAGCAACGGCTATTAATACGGCTAGAGGTATTAACGTTAGCGTTTTACACCAGTTGATTAAACAAAATCGTTAAATCCCTTAAAAACTTTAAATTTCTATTGCCCCCCATCACTTTAATCGTTAGACCCCTTAAAAACCTTTTCATGGCAGGTTTACTTATATGTGTAAACCCACAACAGGTTTTACCATAAGACTTTACTCCTCGAGCTAAACGATCGGCAATTACCCTTAATATTGTATTTCGGCGGCTCCAAAACTTAAACTTCCGGGAAATACTAATAAAAACTAGGATAATTATCGCTACTTTCTCCTAAGACCTGTCAAAATGGTTAATATTAACGATAAACTCTTTATGGACATCGCCAAAATCTGGAACAACGTACAAAAATATAACGGGAAACCCTATAAACTTCTTGATACGCAGATAATACCCTTTTCAAAATTTTTAAAAAATAAATAGAGGTTCCTCCTTCTGGTTTTCACTTACTATTTCCTTAATCCTTACAAGGTATGTCAAGAACTATTACCTAACTTTTATGATCAAAGAAACCACTTTTCGTAGATTTTATAATAACATGAAAAGCTACTTCGAATACGACGTTTACATTGCCTAATACCATACAAACTGTGCTAACATATGGTGAATTATGATAACGATAAAAAATGAAGAAATACCAATAAATATACTTAACTACATGCTTAACAAGTTAGTATTATACTAATAAGCAATGGGGAAAGCCTACGCTGGCGAAGCCACACTCTGCGAACAGGTATAGGTAGTAGTTATGAGCGTTAGCGAATTTGAATACGCCTTACAATACCAAGATTCCACCTGTAAAGATTTTTTTAGCTAATTAAGTTCCTCGTTTATAATTCGAATAACACATATACCGAACTCGCTTAATATATATCCTTATGCCAGTAACTTCCCTAACGTAAATGAAAAATACCTTATAGTAATCAATTAAATCGACTGCAAGTATGGCTATGGGCGCCTTTAACGCCTAAAGTCTGGTCTATCGACTACAGAATAAAGGTAGTAGCTATGTTAACGTTAATGAGGCTAATATTTAAACGCAAGTATTAACCCTAAATACTATTGTCGTGATAGTAGCAAAAAATTTAAATCTATAATAAATCTAGCTGTTAGTTAACTCGGCATCCGCTAGCCGAACGAAATAACAAAAAGACAATGTATTATATCCAATACCATATCACTTTTAAACAGGATTATTTAAATCAAATCGAAAACTTTAAAAGTGACGAGCTAATTAATGGCGACAATACCCCTAAGCAAATCAAGTAGTATAAAGATACTACCCTTTACGCGGCTTAATAACTAGCAGACTACGTCTTTCTATACCATTTAAATGGTAAAAACCTTTATCTTTACCTTAATTAAACCCCTAACCCATTATATACCATTAATTTTCGTAATAGTTAAGCAAACCACACGTTTTAAGATGTTATACCGGATATAGGGATAATAAAGTACTTAATAAGAGATTATTTGTAATACGTGACATTGCTGAGGGAAAGTACTATAACCACTAAAATCAATCCTTACGATACTGGTGAGGCTAAATTTAGCTTCGGATTAGATGAACAACTATAGTTACTAGGGACAACGGTAATTCAAACTATTATTAAGTCGATTACGTTCCACATCCTTAAATACCTGACCCCTTTTCTTCTTTACTTAAAGGATATAAAGACTCTTAGAGTTAACGTTAACTTTAACGCCAATAACTGATTAAAAACGCCCAACGATTTCCCCTCGCCTTGAAGTAAAAGAATTTATGGGTTTATCCTTATGGCCCTAAAATAGTAGTATTAAACCTAACAAAGCTCAAAATATAATAATTACATTAACGTTCTAAATACCTAGCCGTTAACGAGCTATAAAAACTCCTAAAGTCTGTAAAAATGAAAATATGAAATACTTTATCCTAAAACAATTGAAAAGCTATACTACTACTGCCAACCGTATAACTAAGCCTCCAGAAAATTCAAATTTATATTAAAAAACGATAAGGATTTTAATTGCGAGGTTTTTGTCGATGTATTTCACCTAAAAAATAAGCCTATTTTTCACGTCGTTAATTCTGCAACCTTTTTTTACAGAGCCAAGTTTCTGAAATCCCTTTCAATAAAGGATATGTAGAAAGCGTTAAGGATATTATAAATTAATACATACTTTGGTCCACGTAACGTCATCATCTACGATGTTGGCACCAACTTTGCAGCGGTAAAGTTTCAGAAAGATATCAAAATAATGGGTATCTAATATAAAAAAGTGTCTATAGAAGTCCACTGAAGCATTAAGAAAGTTAAGAGGGCATACGCTCTAATTTGCCGAGCGTACAATATCCTTACGCTAGAGATTAAAAGCATTACGGATCTGGAGGCACGCCTTTAAATGGTAGTAAAGGGCCTAAATGATACTGTAGGCCTTAACGGCTTAGTGCCAACGATACTGATTTTTCAAGCGTATCCACGCTTGACGAGTAAATTCCCGCAATTAGCAAATACCTAAAATCGAGTCAAAGTCTACGGCATTTTTCTGAAGGAACTACGAAAGTAATCGGCACACCGCTAGATCAACCATGTTCTTAAAAATATAAACGACCCTTTAATAATCGACGTACTTACTTTACTGTTGTAAAGTAAAGTTTTCGTATAGCGGGAGCCGGACAAATGGGAGGGCCTATATAAAACCTTATATATCACTAAATTTAAAGTAGTTGTTAAAACTATTAACGGTCTTATATTTTTCTGTACTTTTCAGGTTAAGCCCTTCATTAGGGCTTCTAACAATAAAGACTCTTAAGCGAAACGACCAAGCTAATACAAAATTCCTTCATCAGTTATCAATAAGCTGATGAAATGCCGCCAGCGCTGACAACACCAGAAAGAAAGAAACGTAAAAAACGAGGAATATATACCGAGTCGCATCTACAATATCAATTAGGTAATGAGGAAAGAAAAGGATAACGAAGACGTAACACTAAAGTTTTGACGTAAGATATTATAAAAACTTTCGGAAAACCTTTTAAAAAAAAGCTACAAAATGGAAATTAACGGAATATTAACTCTAAGAGTTATAAAATTTATACCGAAGGCCTATTTCAACCTCCAAAACTTAAACGTTACTATCTTTAAGTTGAAGATCATTTACGAAGTTAAGGGCGAAACCACGGGGCGGTCATACAAAAAATCACGCCTAATCGCTTAAAATATAGTAATAAAGGCAATAACTAAATTTTTACGTAATCTCCAACGATTTGAAGGATTAGATAGCGTTTGGTAATCGCTTTGGCAACAAGTTTCTTAGCTAAAACTAAAGGCAAGTTTACGCTTAATAGCTGAAATATAACGCAAACCTATACGTAATTAACAACCAACCTATAACGAATTGAACTACTAGAACTAATATAGGAATTACAGTCTATCTACCTTTTATGAAAGGTAATACGATATATCAAGCCTTTATATAGACTAATTAAGTCAGGCGTCTATTGGTTTTGAATATACCAGTCGTACTTTAAATTACGGTTAGATATAAAATCTTTAACATACGACACGTACTTACTAATAACGTAGAAGAGTAACTTTAGCTTAGTAGGTATATAAATTAAGAATACCCTTTTCGTCTAGACTTCTGGCTTTATATTCTCGGAACAGCAGTCAATTAAAGACTCCAAGTTTTGAAATTGCAAGCTTGTAACAACGTTAATAAAGGGTAATTGATTTAACTTTAATGGATCATCAATCCGTATACTTAGTGTTAATATTGGCCTTAATTTTCACTGAAAGGGCCGGGTCATTAATTTAGCTATAATCGACAAGACTGACGTAGCTAAGGCCTAGCGGTACCTAAAATAATGTGCCTGTAACAGCTATATTGCCACATTATGTCAACCGAAGGCCTCCTACAACCTTTCCATCATAACTTAAGCATAGGACCTAACAAACGACGATTTTAACCGGCTTAATGGAAGAATGGAGTGGTAGATGCATAATTTAAACCGAAGAATCAATATGGTTCCAATCGACCTATCAAAGGCTAAGACAATAATTTTTACGAACGGTTTTTTTATAAATGACATCGATTAATCTTTACAAATCTGTTTTCTAATAATCATCGTTAATAAAAAAAAAGGCGGAAACACCAGTTCAATTTTATCGGTAGGCTAATCCACTGGATCTTTATGAAATATAAAAGGGTTATACGAAATGTATTAGCTTTAAAGTTCAATAGTATAATGACAAGATTTGATATAGGCATAGTGTTATGGGAAACATTTGACGTTATTAACCGGTAGCTAAAGATTTATTAAATCACGGTAATAATTTATACCGACTCTAGAAGCCTATTCAAATGCCTTTCTAAATTCGAAATAACCAACGAAAAACGCCTAGTGATGGACGTAATAGCACTCCGCAAAACCTACAAAAGGAAGAAAATTAAGGAGTTTTGATAAATTAACGGAAAAGACAATCCTGATAATGTTATAACGAAGGTATTCACGAATAAGGTCCTCAAAAGGGTTGTAAATGATAATAAACAAACTATACGTATCAAGGGCTATATTAATAAGCCTCCCGGCAAGCTTAAATTACGTAAAGGTAGTTAGAGATGTGTTGGAAATTTGTAAGACTCTTAGGGCAGTAACGATACTAATTTGTTTAATTGGTACGATTCAAGTAAAGAACTATACGGGTTTATGGCGGGAGAACTTTTTGTGGGAGTCGATAAAGCCAGACCTCAGAACCGTGGGGTAACTGACGTCAATTGGGGTTGATTTGCATATAAATGGGTTCATTTTAATGGGGAGGTTAATTGAAATTAACAGGGGTTTGACTGGTTGACGAGGTCGTAGTTTAACGTTTACCAAAAAAGATTGATTAATCACACTAACGCGTGCGTACAAACTAAAAAGCCGCTAGTATTGAAATAGTAGTATTTGTAGTGCAGTAGGTCATCTTTAATATAAGTAAAGTCAACTATACTAACTGAAAAATGAGTGTATTATTTCGTATAGAACTACTATAATTGACTGTAGGTCAAATGCAGTATGACCCCACTTTACACTAGGGCACAGGCCAAGCAATTGGCCATACAAATTACTGCGCGGACTGGCTAGCGATATGATAGATCTAAAACAATATATCTACTATCTTACTACTACAATACTTCTGTTACTTCGACCAATCTAATCGACAATATTGTAACATCTAAAGCCCTACCAACAGTGAAGTTGTTAAGTTTCGTAGGGTTACTTTTGTTAATGGAAAAACGGCGTAGTGAAAGGTTATAATAAGGGTTGTGGTTAATGGGTATTAACCTATAAGGTTTGTATTATCGTTTTAGACCGCTTATTTTTTCTTCGGAAGAGCCGTTTTCTTTATTCGAACCGCTTTTGTTGTCGCCGAAAGGGTTGTTAATTGTTTCCGGGAATTAGTTTTGTCTGTATATTTTTTTTAAAAGTACGTTTTAGTAAGGGCCTGTATTTGATGTTATGACCCAAGGATCAACTTCAGGTCATGAAACAGGCCAGCGGTCGGCTGCACTATTAAGAGCATGATGTCCAACAAATCAAGCAGGGAATACCTTTTATGTAAGCAACCCAGGGTTAGGGTTAGCCGATGGATCGTTAGGATAGCAAGGCGATCCAAACGATCTAGTACTAAAGATGGTATGAAGGCCATAGGATAAAAAAACACGGTTATTACCATATAGATAACATTTCCTTAATAGCTCTTCAGTTGTAAATCTAAGTATTCAGTCTACATATCTGAATAGCCTCACGACTTTTGATCATTACTTGCATGGTTGCGATATTGTTCACTCAGCACCTCTGCTACCTTCTTGATAACATGAATCCTCTGATACTTTCTATATACTCATGGGTATTTAGTGTGATCATTACATTTGACTCGAGTGGTAGATAATGATTATAGCTCTTTCTCCTGTTTCGCCGATCTCTGAAGCTTTGTTTACTTTTTTTCAGTATACGTTTAATCTTACGGAGCGCCTTATACTTTATGTTTACGAAGTTTTTTTTCTTTTCGTTTTTATCCGCTATTATAAAAATCGGCTTTGGAGCTTTTTTAACTAGTGTTCTTTTACGAATTTCACGTTCATTACTATATCGTCAGTCCATTTTGGCGTTTAAACAAGTCGTGTTATCGCTGTTAAGGCTTTTACGATGAGGCTCTTGTTGTTACTAGTCGTATTAATACCTCTACTTCGTAACTAATTTCGTAGTATTTTACAAATTATACCGATTACTATACGCCATATGTTTGGTGTTGAGTTAACGAAATCCTTCTAGAAATTATCAAATAAGTCGCTCTCTTTAATTAATTCGTTAAAAAAGTTAAAAAATTATAGTTATAACGTATATATTTGCTGTAAAATAGTTTAAATACTCTACCTGTCGGTAAGGTCTCAAGCCTTAGTATTCACGTGAAATAAGGTCTTCACAAGAGTCATCGTTAGATTGGTAGTTGTAGTATAAAAAGATGATTCTCTAAGAAGCATCCAGAGGTGCACGCCACAAGTAAGGGTTTATAAGCCCTCCACCCAGAGCGTATCACTCTAGAATACTTCCTCTAAACCGATCCACGCATTGCCATCGGTTTTGAATACCCATTCTAAACCGATCTATGCTTGCCGTCGGTCTGTAATAGTCATTCCAAACCGATCTATGTATAATGTACTTTGAGCTTTACAAGAGTACATCCTGTAGCATAACACGTTACCGTATACCCTATATAAATATACCTTACAATACAGTACACTTTTACTTAACTTATATATACTATCTATAAGGGTATATAGTAATATCTATATAGGCAATCTTTTCTTTCTTTCTTAATTATATACTCCGTACCTATAGCCTAGTAGTAATAATATTATTTGTAATATTAATTGTAATAGGTTTAAATTAGTAATTTCTGTAATAACAATGTTGTTACTATATCAATCGTAAAAGATTCAAATTAACAATTTCCGTAGTAATAGTGTTGTTACCGTATTAATCGCAAAAGGTCCAAATCAAAAAGTTCGTCTAAGATTAGCAAAGTCAGGCCGATGTGGTAATTATAGTTCGTGTTTTGTTCGTATAATTAAATGGGAGCGATATAGTTAGTGATAACGTTTTTTTTTGTAGTTGACAAGAGTAACTACGCCGGTGATACAGGGGTTGATTACGTAAGGGTAATTGCGTAAGATTAATTACGTAATCACGTATTAGGGTAGTATAAAAAGATATATCGCTATCGGCTTAAGTAAAACCTTTTTTCTTTTTCTTTTAAAGGCGCGTAATCCACAAAGATATGAGTCCCTATTTTAATTTAACCTTTATCCCTTTTAAGTAAACCAAACCGTATCCCTATTTTCCTTTAATTCCTTTAATTAAAACAAACCGCTCTAATAAGTTAGTCATTGAACTAACATCTATAACTAACCTTTCCTCTATCTAGATAACACGTAAAAACCGAACTGTAAGGCACCATTTGGCGCATAAGCGGCGGCATACCGCCGCCGCCGCCGCTGCTGCCGCTATTTATACCTCCACCACCACCAAAAGTAGCAGCCCACTCTCTTCGGGCGACATCTCTTCCATTGCCGCCACGTCGCCAGCCTATATCTCATCTTCCGCCGCTATGTCGCCAAGCCCTACCGCTGCCGCCGCCACGCCGTCCAGTCCTGCTGCCGTTATGCCATCTAGCCTAACCGTCGCCTCCACCTCGCCCCTTCCCGCCGCCGCCGCCTAAACCTCCCTTTACTCTTTTTCTCCTTCCCTCTTCCCTAGTTCGAAGGAGGAGTGAGGGACTTTTAAGGTTATAAACCTTACTCTTTTTTTACGGATAAAAACATATTACCCATAAAGGCTTTTTTTACATCGTAAATACAATTTAGTATAATTACGTTGAGGTATATATATTGTAATCCTTCTGTTTATAAAATCTCAATTCTTTTTATAAATAAAAAATATAAAACGGATTTTCTTTTCCATTTCGAATTTTTTATCGTTAAAATACGTCGTAAAACCTTTTTAATACGTTGAACGTTAAGGTAACGTATCCGGGTTTATGAATTTAAACTGTTAATAAATACGCCTTACATATCGTATATTGCGTTCGTGACCACGGGTAAATCGATTGGCGATTATTATAAAAATAGAGGCCATTTAGCTCGTTATTACTGTTATAAGCGAATTAGCAATTTATACGTCCCCGTTTCGGTGGTTTTAGAGCCGTAAGCTAAAGCTGCATTTCATACCCGCCGATTTTTTAATAAATTGAAATCGAATTTCAAAACCTTCATTTAATAAAAATATATTATTCGGGCCGATTCAAAAAAAAAATCGTCGTAATTAATGAAAATAAACTGATACTAATTAATAATGGGCGTTAACCGGCGAATTAGGAAGACGGTAACCGCCGTCGCCGCCTAGAAACGGGACCTACGTATATATTACGCGGGCGAATTTAACGACGTTATCGTACATCGTTACGAAAAGGGTAATCTTTTTTGTACAATTTTACCTAAAGGCATAATTAATGAGCTATAAAGTTATATCTTCGTTAACGTTAATAAAATCGTTAGTAGTAATAATAGTAACTTTAATATAAAGGGAAAAAACGACGGGGAGGACGGTAAGGACGCGACGACATCGCCTTTTCCATTCAATAGTAGATAAATACCCTTGAGGCCGGGCCGGTATACCCGACCATAATATAATACATTATATAGTAATTTTATAACTTTTCATAACATAATCGTTTAAAGTAATAGACGTAATTTACATCGTTACGATATTATAAAAAAACTGTTAATCTGCGCGAATAATCATATTTAATAAAGGTAAAATCGGCGGTCAAGACGAATAATTTGTTTAAATAAAGGCAAATCGTAAATCGGTTTAAAAGGAATCGATAAGCTGATTCGAATCAGCGAAAATTAATATAGCGTAATAACCTATTAAAATAGTAAAACCTTTTTAATAACCCTAATAAACAACGTACTTATAAATATAAAAGTTTTTAGTACGTCGTTTCATATAACCTTTATTATTATGTTTACCGGGTTCGATTTTTTATTAATTTATTTCATTTTTTCGATTTCCTGTTATTCCTACGATTCGCGTAATGTTATAATATCGATTATCAATCGTTTTTTATCTATAATACTTGATTTAAACAGGTACTCATAAAACGAAAAGGAATTAATATAAACGATAAAAAATGAGACGTAAATTAAGTTTGGAAATAATTATTCAGATCATTATCGTTATAATAATACCTGAATCAAATTTTCTAATTATACTATAAATTTTAGAAGCTAAGACGTTTTGTGTAACCCTTTTACACTTGGTAAAACTTTAGTAAATGATATTTCCTCGAAACGTGAAGCCCTTTCGTGCCGGTATTTCGTTGTCGAAAATTAGGAAGGAACCAATTTATAAGCTGTAATTGCTATTATAAAAGAATAAATCTTTACTAAAAATGAATAACTTTACAATACAAATATTTAATGATATAGAATGCAAATAACGTTTTAAATTATGTATTGATTACGAAAAATATTTATTAAACGCTTTATATATATCGTCCTTCGACTCGGTTTAATATTATACCACGATGAAAAGGTTAAATATTGCCTTTAATTATGTTATAAAAGCAACCTAAACATTGTATACACGTTAGCATTTATATTCGTCGATTCGTTTTACGTTATCCAGAGCAAAAAAAGTAATTTTGTCTAACTAATCCTTTTACATAAGGCTTAAAGTGTCGTTTTAAAAGGCAATAATTATATTAATAAAATTGATTATATGTTTTTTGTTCGGAATATCTTAAATTTCGCGTTTAAGCCATCTTTTAAAAGTTTTCTTCCTTTCAATAGGAAAAACAAAAAGTTATATAATGTTAAAATATCGTCTGTTTATATACCTATTAATATCAAGCCCTTTAAACAAGCCGTTAATACTAATAAATATAGGTTAAAGGTAAAGTTAGTTATATTGAATCGTTACTTATAATATTTTTGGTAAATATTATACTAGTAAATACCCGTTTCAGCTAAGCCGTAAAATAGTTTTATAATACGTGAAATTGTACTGGGTAGGTAGTATTACCTAAGGTCCTTAGGTATGTCGGTATAAATTCATCGTTTTAGCTGTTTCTCAAATTGAGTATAAATGTATATTATATTTCGAAGTTCAATCTATAGGTTATATAAATTGTTAAAAGAAATGGCGAACGTAAGAATTGAACAGTAGTTAAACTGTTATAATATCCTTTTTGCCTTCGTTGTTATAACTCTTCATACTTAAGTAAGTCTTTTCATAAAGCTTTTCGACTTTATCTTTAATTTCGTAGAGAAAACGAATTAAAAAAAATCTTATAAACGTTGTAAACGACTGGGTTAAAGCGTTTAAAGCAAAATACGCTTTAGTTAATAAAAGCTAAGATTTCCGTTTGGGTAAATTATACAATTAAAAGACTTAAAGAGGTAATAATGCCTCTAAAATGAAGTTTTAGGCTGATTTTACGATTGACGATTTCCTTTCATTTAACAAAGAAATTTATATCAAAATTCCTATGGTATTTTTTGGTTTTAGAACCGAAGGGGCATCCTCGAAGTCAAAATTCTGACGGGTTTGGTATGAATAGGCCGCTTTTATTTAGCGTAGTCGGTTTGGATTTACGTTTTAAAAGCGAGGCTAGAATTAAGTTCGGTTTAAATTCCTCGTTTAAGGTAACGTTTTATAAACGATTCTACTCGTCTTACGGTTTCGGGCCGTCTTTTCCCACCTTTTTCTTATATTCTCGTACCATCATCTGGCGAAATAAACTTATTTCGTTGAATAAGTAAACGAACACATTATAACCTTTAAATCTATTAATACTTCAAAGGATAATTTATCAATCCATCGTTTTCCAAACTAAAACCTCAACTTATTATAATAGGTTCAGTACGTTAATCTTACGTAAGCCTTTTTTTTAAAGCTAACGCCTTAAACATATTATTATTTACTTATAATAAATGTAGGGCCGCCATAACCTTAGCTATAGTATTAGCCCTCTACACTATGGATAATAATGAGGCAAAGTCTGTATAAATCTTCCGGTAGGTATTTAAAATAAAGAATGTAGCGATAAGCCTATTGAGGCCAAAAGTATTATTAACGGCGTTAACCGCTATTTAAAGGATAAATTTCTTGGAGCTCATACCTTTTGGTTCTTTTAATAATACTATATACCCTTTTTAGTGGTCTATAATATCGTTTGTAAGTTTCAATACTTTATAGGGCTTTCATTAAAATTAACTTATATTCGTTAATAGTTATCCGAACTTTCATACGTCGTTCGGTAAAATTAAAAGCCGGATCAACGTCGTACGTAATTCAATTTAAGGGCTCGATGTAAACGTTTAACTATGAATAAACTAAAGCGTCCTAATAATCTGTAACAAAGACACTTTATCTAAACTTGATGGCTTAAAATAATATAATCATATCGACAATATAGAAGGCTAATTAGTTATCTAGGTATATAATATTAATAATCACTTCGTAATTAAAGTTTACATCGTTTTAAAGGCGGAATTTAAACCGTCGTGGGGCTTATAAGTAAAGCTAATATTTATGATGAAACTTTTCGATAATTTTGAATACGTCCTTTTTTACATCTATATAATTTACGACGTAAATCAAACGTAAAAGACGTTTAATAACTAGGTATCCGAATCGTCGGTATAAAGCTTGTAATTTTAGCCAAGTTAAGTAAATGACCTTAATTATGCGTATTTTCTAGAAAAATTACAAATAGCCGAATTTAAACTTAAGCGATACGGATACGTTATTTAAAGCGCGAACAAGTTAATTAGTCGTATTCCGAACCTTAATTCTAAGCTCATTTATATCATCCAATGAAAACAAAAATAAAGTTTTAAAATCAATTATATAAAACTTAATCGGTTTAAAACGCGTATTTCTAATGACCGTTCCAAATAACGTTACCTTACCTTTACCAAATAAGACTTTTCGGTATTTTGTTATACGGTTTATCTAAAAATTCGGAAGTTTCGTCGTAAATACGTCGAATTATCGTTTTCCAGCCGTCGAAATTTCGGTTACGCTAATATCAGGTATAATACCCTGAAATCTGGTTTCGTATTTGTTAAAAAGGGTGAATTACGACACAATATCAATGTTAAACACTTCGTTTACATAATCTAGGCCTATAATATGTAAAAAAAAAGGTATTTTACAAGCCGGTAAAAATAAGTAAAAAGTTTTTATCGTCGTAAACTAATAAGTAGGTATCGTTTCATTTAAGTTCATTTTCTCCAGATTTGTTTTCGTAAAGGTATTTATCGATTCCTTATCTATACCTTCATATTCGGTTACGTATACTGTAAAATTAGCTTTTATCCGATCCTTCAAATTGTACTCGGCCCAAAATTATCGTTTAATCGGAATTTACTCGTAAACAGGGTGGTTTATAAATTAATAGCCGATCTTACCGTATATGATACACCGCTTTTATCAATTTGTAAGACTTCGTATATCTTTTCGCAAATATTACTATAATTTCGGTACATTTCTTTTATTTTCGAACGACCATCTCTATCTCTCACTATTAGGGTTTCCTTCCTGGTACCTATACTTTGGACGTTTGTTTTACCTCGGGTAAACCTTAAATCTCCAGTTTAAAACATAGTAAATTATCCTGATAAGGTTTGCTTTAGTAACTTAGGCTTCGCCTTCAATTTTATTAATTACGAATAGTTATTCGAGGTTTACTTATCGGTATATGAAAGTTTTAAATAATATTCTAAAACTTATATAAAAAGCTTTTAAATCCTTTTTCGGTTTTCAAAAATATAAAGTCTAAATTCGGATTCTTACAATAGACTTTTGTTACTATTAAAATAAATAGTTTATCGCTTTTATATTCCAATCCGAGGGCTATTTAACACTTTCGAAACTTCTCCAAGAAAACGGTAAGAATTTCCTTTAGGTTTTTATGGGCGTTTTCCTATTTTTTCCCCCGAATTCTCAAGTTATTTTGATCCAATCTTTATCGTAAAGCTTAAAGTTAATTTCCGTATCAAAATTGGATTTCAGTGGATTATAACATTTCGTAAATATATCCACTTACGTAAAGTAATATATGTACTATTACTTAACTTATTAGGAAAACATACCGGGAAAAATGATATAAAATTAAAATAATTTGATATTTAATATCTTCTACGTATTGAATATTACTCGTATTTTATTATTAAATACGTCATATAATTTACCGTTCGAATTATTATCCTTATCCCATGACTTAGTCAAGTTAATTAACTTTATAAGATCATTTCTATCCATGTAGAAGCGGTGTAATGAGAAGTTGCGGTAAGGGTCGTCATTTATAAACATCGGTCCGTAAGGTACGTATTAAGTTTATGCCGTTTGTTAATTCCAGGGTCGGATTATTTTTGTATCCCGGCCGATACTTTTATAGTCGATCGGATTGTTTCCGGTGTTTTGGCCGCTTCCTCCGTAGCCAATCGGGTTATTTTCAGTGTTCAAAAAGTGTTTTTGTCTTTGCGTTGGTTTAAAGTCGCGTTTTAAGGTGGTTTCGTATTCGACTCTCGTTATAAACGATCGTTACGGTACTTCCTCCTCTTCCATTCATTCCTCTAATTCTGTTTCTATTTCTTAACAGATGTTTAGCCTTACTAAACGCCGTATATCAACCAATAATAGTATTTTATCATCCCTATTTACAACCTGAAGTAAGCGTTTCTAACGTTTTTTTAAATAATATCCCTTTATAAACTTTCCTTCTTTTACTTTATTCTCCGTCTACTTCGGTATTTATATTAGCTTAGCCGTTACAAATAAGGCTTTTTCGATGCGGCTATTGCTCCTACGGAGTGTATTAATACCTTTACTTCGTAATTGTTTTCGTAGGATTCTTGTAATTGTACTATCTACCATTCGCCACATATTTAGTAACTAGTTCGCAAAGTCTTCCCTAAAATCTTCGAATAAGTCGCTTCCTTTAATTTCACCATTGTAATAATTGAAAATTATACTCGTAACGTAGGTATTCATTGCATATGGGTCCAAATCCTTTACTAAAGCCTCGATTTTATTACCCCAAAGGTTAAAATCCAAATATTTGAGGATACTGTTTCGAAACGAAATGTGTATAAAAAGGTAGTTTATACAATTGTTAGCCTTTGTCAGGTCCGTTACTAGTAGGGCTATTGTATATACGTAAAGGGTAATTCATATATAGTTTAAGGTAATTCAAAGTTTCGGAATATCTTAGTAAATAAGGAAATAAGGTAATTAAACCGGTTGGAATAAAGTTTACTAACGTTTATCAACGTAAATAAATTTCAAATGATATGTAAGTAAAGCGTAACCATAAACTAGTTAAGTGTTTCGAATTGATTTTATCAACGTTTGTAACTTTACATTAACGAAAAAATTAATAAAACTTAATACGTTATAAGTATTGACTTGAAATACATAAGGCGAACTCAGAAAGGTGGGTAAGGTAAAGGGAATAAAATTATATAATCCAGTATTAAGTAGTCGTCCCGTATTAACATGCTGTAACAAAAATTTATAAAGGGATCTGTCGGTTATTTGATATGTAACCGATATTGTTAGGGTGGTCGGTTTAATTGTTTATGTATAACCGATCTTAGTGGAGAGATCGGTATAGATTATTAAAAATCGAATAGGTCCCAACGAAGTGTTTCAAAACTCGGTGCTTTTTAACTTATGTGGCCTAATACGTAATAAAACGCCTTTTAAAAAGTGCCTAATTACTTGTTAAAAACGCTAATACAAATTGGCGGTTAATGGAACGTGGCTTATCTTCTTAAAGTTACTTCAGATTTTATAGTCTTGTAACGCTTCGGGTTTCTCGACGTTTCGCGTAATTTCACACTCCCGTATGAGTTTTATAAGGCGTAATATTGAATCACAGGTAGTTGGGACCGTTATAACATCCCGTTATAGATATTTAATGTATATCTATCTCTTTTTTCCTAAACTATTTGTAATCGACCAAATTGGCTATTAATTAATGTCGGTAATGTCTTGAAACTTAATATTCACGTAAAATAAAGTATTTAAAAAATTGATCGTTAGATTAGTAATTATAGTATAAAAATAAATACTTTATACTATCGCTAACTACGATGTAAAGGGTAAATGTTATGGCGAAAGTTACAATAGTGTTACATTTTTTACAGGTTAAAAACGATGGTTCTAAAGCGTTAGATATAAGGAATAGCTTACGCGAAACTGAAGTTTTAGATTTATTATTGTAAGTTAAGGTTTTCTTTTAGAAAACTAAAGACAGATAAATTAGACTTTAAGAGATAAACTGGTTGAAAGGCTATAATATATTTTTTAATTTTCTAAACGGTACGAGTTTTCTTCCCTAGATAATGGTATGAGAGTACAAAAGATAAATGGATAGGAGTGGCTTAAAATCGTCATTCGATTAAAAGTACCGATGGGACACCCTTTAGAACGGCGAATCCAAACCGATTTTAATTTTAACCCACCCCCTAAATCGTATTTTCGACCCGTTTTCTCCAAATGAAAACGGCCCGTTTATACTAACCTTACCAGTACCTCGCTGCCATAACCGTCTTTTTAACTCGAAAATTGAAAAAACGCTTCGAAACCTTTGCCGCAAACTCCTTTATTACTTAAAAGGAGATAACCGATCGCGAGCTTAGCCTAAAGCTTCATTATGACGGTATTATTACCATTTTAGGAGCTCCATTCGAATGATGCACCCAAATAAAAATATTTACCTTAATAAACTAAGGAATATTTCGCTTTGAATGGTTTAACCTGATAATTTACGGCGTTTATGTGATTTTTTTTATTCGCCTCGTATACGAAGTTAAGGATAAAACCGGAAAACGATATGAAAAATTCTATTTAATTATGAATGGTTATGACAACAACGGTGAAGAAATAATATAACCTAGTCGCCTACCTTAAAAATGGTTAGTCACCGTTTGATTTTTGTATTTATAGCCCTTTTTAATACTTTTTATAACTTATATGTTAAATTTCGTAATATTATGTAAGTTTACACCTAGTTCAAGGATCGGTAAAAACGACGTATTTATGACAATATACCTATAGATCTTAAAAAAACTATCTACTTAAAACGATTTTACGTATTATAAAACCGCTTAACGGCTTAGCAAAAGCTGGTATTTACTGGTATAACACCTATTAAAGGTATTATAAGAATAGACTCAAAATAATTAATTTAACTCTCTACCTATATTTATTAGTATTAATAACTCGTTTCAACGGCTTAATAATAATGGGTATATAAACAGACGATATATTAATATTATGTAACATATCGTTTTTGATATATACAAAAAAAAAACCTTTAAATGTTGTCTTAAAGGTTAAACCTAAAACGTACCTAATGGAAAATTATATAATCGACTTTAATAATCTTATTCCTAATTTTAAAAAAGGCGTTTGAAATCCTACGTCAAAAGGATAGTCGATAAAGTTACTCTTGTCGTTTTAAATAGCATAAAATGGGCCGACGAATACAAATATTAATGCGTATATGGTGTTTACGTTAATTTATTAATATAACCGAAAGCGGTTTTTAATCATTCGGTCGTCGGTTAATTTCAAAACGCCTCGTCACACGATGCGTGTAAATCGTTTAACAAGCGCCTCATATAACAAATATATAATCCGAAACGCGGGTTGTAATTTATAGTGTTAGATATAAGTATTACCAAATTATTTATTTTTACTAACGGTTCCTTCTTCAATAATAATAACTACAATTTGTAAATAGGCTTCGTTTTGGGTCTTGGCAACGAAATAACGGCAAGAAATAGTTTGACGCTTCGTGGAAATATTATTCATTAAAACTTTACGAAGTGTAAGCGGATCATAAAAAGCGTTTTGTCCTCGGAAATCTATAATGCGGTTCAAGATTTCGATTCGAGAATTACCATGGCGATAATGGTCCGAATGATTATTTTCAACTTTGGTTTATGTTTTACCTCTTTTATTATATATACTAACTTCTTTTCGTTTTAAAAATATTTTTTTAAACTTAGTATTACGAACGAAAAGCGTTCAATAATCGATATTATGGATTCACGCGAGTTATATAAACGCTGGAAGATCGACTAAACGAGGTGAATCAATGGAAAATCCAAATTAGCGGACGTAATAACTAAGAATATGCAAAACAAAGTATTAAAGATGCTTTTAATAACAAGTACAACATTTTTTAGTGTTATTAAAAAAGTTTCACGACATTAATAAGGTTAATAAACTAAGTTTTACGCTTTATTTTTTTTCTTTTACGCTGTTATACTCCTTCCAATAATTTGAACCGACCCTAAAACTATTATTTACACCGTTCACCGAATAGTATCGCGGTCCATAACTTACATTTACACTACTATCATGAATTTTCCTTTATTTAAATCTACCATTTTACGCCGCTCCTGATACATTATCACACTTTGTTTTACACGCTTCGATCTTACTAAGTTTTTGACTTTTTCAATCCCTTTCTTTGAATTTATCATTTAGCATCGCTGTTGACATACTGTTAATTTCGTTTTACGCATTTCAACTCTATAATATATTTTTACTATTTACACTTTTTTATTCAATTTTACGATTTTGCACCGCTTTTTATATCCTTTTGTTTCTATTCTTTCAACTTCTTTTTTTATATTTATGACTTATACTACGATTGTTTTTTCAATAATCATAAATTTATTTTATGGCGTATTGTACTATGGCCGGGCGCACCGGCCAGGCCATAAAGGGCAACTATTTACTGTTGAAAAAAGAGGGAGAATTCGACGCTATCACGTCCTTACCATCCTTTTGGTTGCCCTCCTTCTTTATGTTAACGTTACCGCTGTTACCGCTATCAACTCCGTTATCGACGTTATCCAAAAAATGGCCCCGCGCCTTTCGCTGTATATCTTTAGCTAAAGGCGCGGGGGGTTATTTACCTTTTTTTACAGCGATGCGAAATAACGTCGTCAAATTCGTTCACATAATATATACGTAAGCCCCGTTTCTAGGCGATAACAAAGGTTATATATTTTCAATCCGCCAGTTAAAGTTTATTATCTATTAGTATCGGTTTATTTTAATCATTTACAAACGTTGTTATTTTAAATGTTTTGGATATTACTTTCTAAGAGAAAGGGATTTTTAAAAATCGGTTAAAACTTACTATAAAGCTGACAAGCTCGTAATATAGTTTCAATTTGCAGCTTTAAAACCAACGGAATTGGGGCGTATTCGTTACCAATTCATTTGTAACTATGGTAACGGCGCGGTGGCGTCAAAGGCGCGGCGGCGCTTACGCATTAAACGGCCCCTATTAAACTTGTTTTTATACGGAATTTATTTAGGGGTAAGGTTGGTATATGGATATTAGTTATGGAACCTACCTATCGAAGCGGTTTGAATCAATTAATTAAAATAATTAAGTTGAAATAAAGACTTATATTAACTTTAAGTATGCGCTTTTAAAAAAAGTTATTTTACCTAAACCGATAACGATATATCTTTTTATACTCATCTAAAATCCATAGCGACGTAATTATCTTTAGTGAACCACCCCTATAATATCTGAGTAATCACATATTTGTTGAAAATAAAAAAAATAGCCATTAATAATTATAATGTTATCGATTAACTATACTAATGAGGATTTTATTAAAATTATTATCGCGGCTAAAAATTACTAATTCTAACCTTCATAATTAGTAACGTAACCATATTATTATTATAAAAGCTATTAATTTGAGTCTTTTCAATTGGTACCGTAACCACATCATTATTTCGGAAGCTACTAATTCGAACCTTTACAATTTATGCCGTAACCACATTTTTATTACCAATATACGTATACGGACTCGTTACAACCACACTATAGATATTAAGCCATAGGTACAGAGTATATAAAAAAAATATTACTTGTATGGATATTACTATATACCCTTATAGCTAGTATATATAAGCCAAGAGACAGTGTACTATATTGCAAGGTGCACTCCTGCAAAGTTCATTAACATGTCACGCTGCAGGCTGAACTCTTGCAAAGTGCATAATGCGTGGCGCGGTCTATAAGGGGCGTTCCAGAGTACTTGGCCAAAGTGCCACTACTCGAATAAAAGGTTTATAACCTCTTATCCGTTGCGTGCACTCTCTGAATACTTCTTTCAGGACTATCATCTATCTTTACTACAATACCAATCTTACGATTACTCTTCATTTACATTCACATGAATAGAGACCCTACCGATACGGATTAATATATCCAAACGAAAGTCCTAAGTTACAGGCCGATAACGTAGGTCATACTGAAAAAATAAAAGAATTTTGTCTTAAAAGGCTGAACGTTCCTAAATTAAACGGGGTCAAGAAAAATACTTTAATTCGTTATAATCCGTTAAAAGATTAAATTGGATACGAATATTTCGTAATTCAAATAACTACGCTTTTTAATAGGATATTACCATGAAGAGGTTTTTGTCATAGATAATATAATTACATTCTGCGTTCAACCATCTTACTAAATAATATATAAGCAGCTTAAACATACCATTTGTAGCCCTTGACGAAAGGCACCCTTTTAAATATATCCCCGAGCAATCGGTTTCCACTATTGTTAGCAGGTCGGGGTCCAGATATACTAAAATCGGAACCGTAACAAATAAATGTTTTATAGTTTCTAAAGAATATTTTTCGCGATTGGTTTAAGCTTATCAAGTTCCCTGTTTCGTGAGAAAAATGAGGATATTGAGTAATTAGGAAAAAGTATTAAAAATATTTTAATAAAAGTTCGTAAACCCTAAAAAAGTTTGACTTTTTAACTAATACAAATGAACTTTTATTTTCGGATGACCCGGAATTTTTCGAAATCAGCCTGAATACCTACGCCGGCCTTTATAATAAAACCAAGGTATTTTACCTCTTTTATTACAAAGTTACATTTCTTTAAGTTTAAGTTCAATCCGGCGTCTTAAAAGCGTCTCAAAACCACGCAAAGTTTCGTTATATAAGTTATTTGATACCGGGAGGCAAACCTAAGTGGTCGTTGAGGTAAGCCGTAACAAAATAATATGTTACATTCGTTATTATGTAATTAATATAACGTTAAAACGGTAATAACGTTCACGATAATCCGAAAATAGTAATTAAATGTTTAAATAAATTAAAATGAATATAAAATGCCGTTAATTACTTTTATCCAGGTACTACTCAGATACGGTATAAAGTTACAGAAATGTCAAACTTTGTAAATTACGTTGAATTGAATTATGCGCGTAGGTTTTTTTAATTAAAGGTAAAGGAAAATGATTTTAATTCGTAATCTGATTTAAATACCAGTGACATATATAAAATCGGTACCCCTTTTTCAACTTAAAAATGAATAATATCGGCGTCGCGACCGACGAAAAACGTACTCATATTTAATCCTTATCTATTAATTCGGTAAACTAATTTCAAAATTCGAAAGATTAATTTTATCGTATTGAATATAACGGTCCTTACAATTCATCCGGCAAGAATCTGTTTTTTTTCGGTTTAATATGAATATAGTAAACGATTCTTCTCAAATATGGGGTAAAACCATTGTCTTTTCCTTATTGAATAAATTCCGAGACTTCGTTAATTCGAGCGAAAAACGGGATCAATTCTCGTCTCCTTGTCTTAACATTAATACCGTTGATTATGACATTCGCTTTATTACGTAAAAGTGTATAACAAAAGTTAATTACGACTAATTCTTTCTAAATTATACGGCCCATTGAAATTGAGTTGTTGATCTAATAAAGATAGCTTTTATGACACCATGAATATTCTTCAACTTAAGGCGTAATGTTATAGTATTGACCACTAGCCCTTTTTAATTATGAATGATTAAACTATTTCCGCTGAGTTTAAAAGTGCCTTATTAATATCGTGTATATGACATAACAAAAATTATATCCCGCGTTACTACGGGAATAATATATATTAATACTGGGTTCAACTATTTATCAATATTTACGCGGAACTTAACCACATATATAATCCGTGTATTCCATCGTCACCCTAATATTGAACCCAAATTTTGAAGACATAATAAACGAAATTACTTTATCTTTCACTTTTGTATTAAAGCCTTGATTATAATACAATAACAATTATAAACACATTGACTTAGGTTTCCTAAAGATAAAGATTATTAAACACATAGAGATACAGAATATATTTTGATTTATATGTATTTTAATTAAAATGAAGTTCGTTTCATTCGATAATATAACTATATCGGTAAAGCTATATAACTTTTGAATGAAATTACATTTATAAGTTAAGTTTAACTGTTCGCCATTAATGGTGAACCTATGTTAACCTCTTCACCTTGAACCGTATATACCTATGTTAGAGGAAGAGTCGAGCGAAATTTACAACCACGTAAAAAGTAATCAAAAAAAGTTATAGCGTAGGCAATGAATGATAACTTACCTAGTCTAACACTTCACCATCGTTGTTTATATCGTCCTGCCTCCTGAATCCCAAATTTATACAAAAAAGCTTATTAAGGTAACCGACCGCGACTATTATAGTCTTTTGATAAGGATATTTAAATGGCGTAAACCCTCATTATAATTATATCTCTATCCGGTCGCAGTATTTATACAAGTTTTGATAATTATTGATTAAAAGGTTATTTCAAGCCTAAAAACTCTATTTTGTTGGCGAATTCGCGTTAATTGATGAAATTCACAATATAGTTAATATAACTAACTTTAATCGTAATTGATTTATCTGGGACACAGAAAAAGATACGGAAGTAAATTTCATTATATTTAGCGGCCATAGGCTAATTCAAGCCACTTGTTTATACTAATGACGTTTTGAGTTTAATAAATAACGGTACCTACAAGTTGTTATATCGTATAAATAATTCTTTTAATTTCATTAAAACTTTATTCATACGGTAAAAGGTTTTGAAAACAGCTTGAATATAATCGAAAAACTTATTCGTATCATATATACCCCTATACCCCCCCCCCCCCGACTTCGTAATACGCTGTAATAAATTACTTAATAGCCGGAGTATAGAGTCTCTATGCGTTAAAAAAGGCATATCGGCCCTACCCAATTTACATTTTATCTGTATTTAGTCCAAATTCGATCATTTAGCTCGTCGCCGCTTAAGTAAAAATAGATTTATCGAACTATAGCTAGTTATATCGTTTCCAGCCGTTTTTGAACAGTTAAAACCCAGCTCAAATAGTCGTTAAATAGGTTTTAAATTGCTCAATATTAATAACGACTTCGGTGAAATGAGACGTAAAAAGATACGCAACAGTCGGCTGGAAAGTAAACGTCGATTGAACGGATTGTTATATATGTTTCAATATAAACGAGACTGAGCTTATCATATACTAAAGGCAAAATTTATTGGTTTAAAGTAGCTTTAATATTGGTATTGCCTGCCTATTAGTAGGCCTTTAGACGTTGTAACGTTGTCTATTTAATTGGTTGAAGTAGCAGTAGTATTTTGTGATCAAGTGGCGAATGTATTGTTTTAGGTTTGGCAGACCTCTAGCCGGTTTGCGTAGTAATTTGTAGGGCCAATTTCTTGGCTTGTGTCCTAGTTTGAAGTGGTCGTATATTGTGCTTGACTTATAGCCAATACAATAGGCTCATATAAAACAATACACTGAACTCGCAGTCATTATAGTTAATTTTGTTGTAATTAAAGTTGACTTACTGCATTACAGTTAGTATTATTCCAACACTGGCGGCTTTTTAGTTTGTGCGCGCATGTTAGTGTGGTTGACTAAACCCTTTCAGTAAACGCTAAACTGCGATCTCGTCAATTAGCTAAACCCCCGTTAATTCAAATTGATCTTTACATCGAATTGTACCTATTTTTACTTCAATTGACCCTAATTTCCGTTAATTTCCCTACAGCTTTGAGGTTCGACTTTATCAACTTCTATGAAAGGTCTTTCGGTTATAGACCTATGCATACCTTTACTTTAGCCGTTTCAATTAAATAAGTCGCTATAGTTAGTCCCCTGGCAGTTTTTATTTCTTTAGTGTATCTCTGGTCGCCGTTGCATGATTTGTTCTTGCCGGATGGCTTATTAACGTAGCCCTCGATATGGTCAGCCTGTTACTATTTACAAACCTTTTAAAGGCCTTGTTCAGTGATGCCTTCGTTACATAATTATCAGGATTGTCTTTTCCATTAATTTACTGGAACATTTCAATTTTATTTCCTTTGTAGGCTCCTCGAAGTACCATTACGTCGATTATTAGAAGTTTTTCGCTAGTGATTTCGAATTTCAAAAGGCATTCGAACAAGCTTTTTAAGTCTGTACAAATGACTACCAAAATAGGAGGAATCTTCAGCTGTCTGGTGATAAAGTTAAGGATTTACCATAATGTTATGCCTATATTAGAGCCTTTCATTATTTCTTATACCTTTAAAGTTAGTATGTTTCGTATAATTCTCTTATATTTAACAAAGGTTTAGTAGATTACTCTGCCGATGATTCTGAATTAATACTTTCGTTTATCCTTATTAACTAAAGTAATTAGAAAACTAATCTGTAAAGATGGGTCTGTATTATTTGTAAAAGGCTCATCTGTAAAGATTATTAACTTGGCCCTTAATATGTCTATTAGGACTTTAGTAATCATTTGATTCAGGTTTCGCATTTACCACTCGAGATTTTTTTTAGCCGGTTAAAATCGTTATCTATTAGGTCTTATGTTTATGCCGCGATAGATTAATCGTATAAGGCCTTCAGTTAATACAGGGTAGCAATATGATTGCTATAGGCATATTATTTCAGGTACCATTAGGTCTTCACCACGTTAGTCTTATCAATTATGGTTAAATTGATACCTTAGCCCTCTTAACGAAATCTAAAGCCATTATTAACACTAAATATACGGATTAACAATTCATTGAAATCAAGATGATTTCCATTTGCCAGCGTCGTGATTAGCTTACATTTTTAAAATTTAAAGTCATTAATCACTTGCTATTTCGATGTTATAAAGCTAGCCATTACAACGAAAAGGGTATCGTTAATTTTTATACCCACCAGATCGAAGTTTTTTTCTTTACGTTACCAGTAAATACGGATTATATATTGAAAACTATTTACTTAGTTGTAATTTAAGGTACGATTAAAAGGTCAGGAACTAATAGACACCTATTTTAAACAATCCGTATAAAGGCTTAATATATCTTATTACCGTTTTTAAAGTTAGATAGTTTGCAGTTTATATGAACATTCTAATAGTATAATCAACTGTAAATTTATTGTTTATTGCGTATAGGTTTGCGTTATATTACGGTCATTGAACGTGAAATTACTTTTAGTTTTGGCTAGCAAAAATACTGTTAAAACGATGATTAAACGTTGGTCAATCTTTCAAATCGGTAGCAATTACATAAGAATTGAGTTTTTGCTTTTATTATTGTATCTTCAAGCTATTAAACGTGATTTTTCGTACGGTCGCCCCGTGGTCTTGCCTCTAACTTCGTAGGTAATCCTCGACTTAAAGATCGTAACATTTGGGTTTTAAATGTTAAAATCGGCTTTCGGTACGAATTATACGACTTTTAGAGTTAATAGGCTGTTAATTTCGACCCTATCGCTTTTTTAATAGGGTTTACCAGAGGTTTTGATAATACATTATATTCGAAGCTTTAATACCAAGTTTTAGTTATCCTTTTTTTATTTACTCAAGCAGTATTATAAACACGACGCGGTATGTATTCATTTTCTTTAATATTTTTTTCAGGGGTTGTCCACGCCGGCGGCGTTTTATCGGCTTATCGATTATAGCTAGAGGTGATTTGTATTAGTTCAGTTGCTTAACTTAAGGGTTTTTATTGTCGGTAGTCTTGATATTGGGCTTGACTTAGGTGGTACAGAAAGTCACAAGATCGTTAGTAATTTTAACAACTACTTTAAAGTTGGCGATATTTAAGGTTTTATATAGGCCCCTTTATTTGCCCGGCTCCCGCCATATAAGAACTTTACTTTACAGTGGCAAAGTAAATACGTCAATTTTCGTTAGACCTTTTTTGGTATTAAGGGCGTCGTTGACCTGGCGGCGTGCCGATTCCTTCCGCTATTCCTTTAGTGCTATACCGTAAGCCACTGCTCGTTTCTTGGTACTTACTAATAGTGGAGATTTATTCGTTAATCGTAGGTATGCTTTGAAAACCAATAGCTTTAGTACTAAATCTTCAAGGCCTATAATATCGTTCAAACCCTTCGCCGCTATTTAAAGGCGTACCTCCTGGTTCGTAAAGAATTTAATTTTTAGTGTAAAGATATTATAAACTAGGCGAAGTAATATATACCTTTTCGACCTTCCTAATACTCTAATAAGCCTTTATAGACACTTATTTACACTAAATACCTTTTATATTACCATATTTTTAAAACTTTACCGCCATAAAGTTAATACTTTGTGAACAACGACCTTGAGTAAACCTAATTACGTATCAATCCATAATATCCTTAGCGTTTTCCACGTATCTTTCGCCGAAAGGGACTTTAAAAACTTCGTTTCGTAAAAAGAGATTACAGAGACAACAACGTGAAAAACAGGCTTATTATACAAGTAAAATATATTAATAAAAAACTTATAGTTAAGCTTCTTGTCGTTTTTAAATGTAAACTTAAATCTTCGGAAAGTTTAGGAATATGTTTGACAGTGGTAATAAAGTTTTTTAATAGTTTTTAAGGCAAAGTATTCCACATCTTTATGTCTCGTAGACTTTAGAACTTAATATAACCTGTAAACGGTTATATAGTTAAAACACCGGTATAATGAACGTATTTCCGACTTCATTATATTTAATACCATGACTTTAAGCCCTAGAAAATAAAACTATAAGTGTCCCTACTAAAAGGCGAGAGGAAACCTTTTACCGTTCTGAATCAGTTCATCAGCGTTAATATCAATGTTAACGCCCAGAGTCTTTATGTCTTTTAGGTAAAAGAGGAAAAGGGTAGGAGATTTAAAGATATAAACTGCAATCGACCGATTAATGATTTAAATTATCGTTGTTCTTAATAGCGATAATGATTAACCTAATTCGAAGTTAACTTTAAATTTGTTAGCATCGTAACGATTTATCCTAATATCTGTAATATTTTTCCTCTATAATGTTACGTATTACGAATAACACCCTATTAAGTATCTTATTACCCCTATGTCTGGCATAATACCTTAAAACATATGGTTTATGTAACGATCGTGAAAGTTAAAGATTTATAAATGGTTAGGGTTTTAATTAGGGCAAAGTTAAAGGTTTTTATCGATCAAGCGGTATAAAAAGATGTAGTCAACTAGTTATCAAGTTGCGTTAGGGGCTATATTTTTATACTACTTAATTTATTTAGGATTATCGTTACCGTTGATTGGTTCGTCGCCTTTAAAGTATGTGATTTAATTTAGATAATCATATTTAAAATTAATAGGGTATTGGATATAATATATTACCTTTTTATTGTTTCGTTCGGCCGGAGGATGATGAGTTAACCAATAACTAGACCTACTATAAATCTAATATATTTTACTATTATTATAACGATAGTTTTCACAGTTAATAGGTCCGTTTAAATATCAATCTTATTCGAGTTAGAGTTATTGTTACTTTTAGTTTATTACCGATAAGCCAAACCTTAGGCGTTAAAGGCGCTTGTAGCCGTATTTGCGGTCAACTTGATTAATCATTACAAGGGATTTTTTATACACGTCCGAGAAGTTGCTATTTTGGGGGTATATACTAAGCTAGTTTGGTGTAAGAGCTATTACAGTTGTAAAATAGGAGCGTAACTAGCTAAAAAAGCCTTTGTAGGTAGAATATAGGCGTTGTAAGGCGTATTAGAACTCCTTAACGCCCGTAACAGCTACCCTTACCTGTTTACGAAGTGTGGTTTCGCCAGCGTAGGCTTTTACCATTGCTTGTTGGTACAATATCAGTTTATTTAGCATCTGGTTTAATATATTTATTAGTTTTTTCTCCCCCCCCCCCCCGCCATTATTATAGTTTACTTAATGGTAGCTTAATTTATATGATATTGGATAAGTTGGACGTCGTGTTCGAAGTGTCTTTTCATACTATCGTAAACTTTGTAAAAGGTGATTGTTTGGGTTAGAAAAGTTAGGTAGTAATTCCAAGCGTACTTTATAAGTATTTTGGGGAATAGTAAGTAAAAGCTAGAAAGAAAAACTTTCATTTACTTACAGATATTTGAAAAAGGCAGTATTTTCATATCGAAAATTTCATAAGGTTTCCCATTATAGTTTTTTATATCGTTTCTAATCTTGGCAAAATTCGTAAAAGAAATTGTAATTAATGTTCATCATTTTTATAGGGCTTGGTGTTAAGTCGTGATAGTTATCCTAGTTTTTATTAGTGTTTCCTGACAGTTTAAACCTTTAAGCTTCCGAAACGCGGTATTAAATATAATTACCAATAGTTTGATACAAAGGGTAAAGTCGTATGGTAAAACTTGTGGTAGGTTTGTATGTATAAATAAACCTACCATAAAAAGAGTTTTAGGAAACTTAAAGATTAAAGATTTAAGGGGTAATAGGGGTTTAAAGGTTTTAAAGGAATCAATGATTTTATTGAATTAACTGGTATAATGCACTAAAGTCAATTCCTTTAACCGCATTGGCGACTACTGCTTCACGCGTTTTTCTGCCGCTAAAAGCATACTTTATCTTATTATGTAAATGTTTCAAGCTGCCGAACAAGTTAACAGGTTTCTTATTGCCAGTGCGTAAAAAGGTTTCATTTAACTAAAGTTAAAGTCAAAGTCATCTAAATATCGTATAAAAGCGTTAATGTTTTTTAACGCATTTACCTTTTTCTTGGAGATCTTCAAAATTAACATTTCAAAGTTTTTTTTCGTTAGGCTAATTTAAAAAAGATTTTCGATAAACCTAACAAGTTCTTTTTTAAAATGTAAATATTACGGCGAGTAATCTCTTTCTTTAACCTAGCTCTAACTGTACATTGAATTATCTTCCATATATCAAGAGTTTTATACTTCAAAACTTACGTAAATCTTAAAAGGCGCGAACGTTGCGGCCGTAATCGTTACCGAAGTTCGTGTCGATAATGTATTGATTAACGTAATTAGTTAGGTAAGTTTTAACCGAGATCTCATTAACATCCGTAATTTAGAACTATTTATCATAATAATTATCGAAAACGGTTCCAAAGGCTTTAACCTTTTTCATATATTCTTAACTTGAAGCTATCCTAGAGTTCTGACTTTTATAGAACGCGTAAGGCGTGAGACTTAGTGATCCTTAGGCGTAGAGACTTAGTAACTTGACGTTGAATCGCGCAACATGGCTTTTTGAACGCGACTTAATATATTTGATGAAAGCAACGATCTTGAAAATTAAATTAATATAGGGGATGTACAAAAAGTAATGTGAAACTAAAAGTTCGGTGTGAAGGGTAAAGTCGAAAGTCGTTTATTATAGGTAAAGGTCGAAGGTTAAAAGTTATAAGCCGAGAAACTTAATAATTTTCGTAGTAGTAACACCTGCAGTTATATTAGCTGAACCGTTTTCCAAATTGCCGAACTTTAAAACTTTTAATATTTAATCTTAACGTCTTTAAAAATGACCTTTGGTAAATATTTATTGGTATTTTCAATAGCGATACCATTGTTACCTTTAAGCTATCGTAAAAACCGACGTAACTCAGAAGTTGTTTCTACTTATTACCGTGAAAACCAACGCAACAGCAGAGTCCCTTCGCAAAAATGTTTACTATATTCTAGTCTTTTACAAAGCGTAACCGGAAAGAAGCTTGTTCTTTTACTTTGCTTATCTGTGTTTAACCTAATAAGCACTGATCAGTATTGGTAAGGCTTACCTATTAGTAGGCCTTGAGACTTTGTAACGTTATCGATTCGATTAGTCGAAGTAACAGTAGTATTGTGTGGTCAAGTGGTGGATGTGTTGTTCTAGGTTTGTCAGACCGCTAGCCGGTCTGCGCAGTAATTTGTAGGGTTAATTGCTTGGCTCATGCCCTAGTATGAAGTGGAAACATACTGTACTTGACTTATAGCCAATACAGTAGGCCCACACAAAACAATACACTCAACTTGCAGTTAATATAGTCAAATTTACTGTAAGTAAAGTTGACTTACTACACTGCAATTACTATTATTCCAACACTTAAAGTGATAAGAGGTATATCCGTAAATATGAAGAATTGGGTATTTTCTTACGACCCATCATTCTTGGTAGTATTAAATATTAACGCGAAATTATTAATATTTACCATTAATTCATTTGTAATGAGGAATATCCTTTTAAAACTTAAAAGAAAAATTGAATTATATATTATAATTCGACCTACAAAAGTATATCAAATAGGTACCAAATAATATTAGCAATTAAGGCATTAAGCAAATCTAGAGAAATTTGTAAAGGTTTTTCGTATAAGACTTATTTTCACGGTCCAAACACGGTCTATTACATGCCCTTGTACGTAAAGTCTGCGAACCGCGTCTAGAATGCGCCTGGACCGGGTACTGCATATCCCGTTACATGCACAATCACGTAACCTATAGACTCAATGGTCAATAGCCTGAGTTTATAACGAAATACTACAATCTGTCCAACAACAAGTTGCTCTACCTGCGCCAATAACATTAATTTAATATTTTAAGTTTTTCTTTCTTCAAATCTTATTTTGTCAAAGTAGGACTTCGTATGTAAAGAACGATTAAATGTTTAATAGCCGCTATTACTTGCATTTCAAGGCGTTATTAGATATTTAGTTGTAACTACCGATTTGGTAAATATTAAGAATTTTGTTTTATTTTAACTTCTCATTATATACACTTTCTATAACCTATTTTATTTTTGCGAAAAAGCTGGATTTTAATTTTAATCATATTATTGACAATATTGTTAAATATAGATAATACGGTGGTTATTTTATTTGTGTCATTCAAATTGTTTAATATATGAAGGCAAAGTAATATAATAATCAACATATATGAGATAGTTTGAATGCACTATCGAATTTATAAGTATAAGTTCATATGAAAGTTCGACGTTTCAAGTAATCGTTGATGTACTTATGAACATACTTTTATATAAAAGGGAAGTTACTGTTGCAGTTTTACTTTATTAAGAGATATTTCATATATTGATGATATCATATTTTAAAGGTTGTAGTATTTTCGTTACGCTGTAAAAGTTGTGTTTCAGAGGTTGTATTTTTAGTTGTTGCATTGTGAAAATCACTGAATTGTTAAGATTTCCGCGTTATACATCTCGCCGCATTATGCAAGTTGTCGCGTTATGAAGATTGTCTCGTTGAAAAGGTTATTATGTTATACGTGCGGCATTATGTTGTAGGTGTTCTATTGTTATTACATTATAAGAATTGCGTCGTTATGATGTTAGCATTATATCATAGGCGCCGCGTATTAGGCGCCGCGCTAGCGCTGCATCATAAACCTTGTTTTATCGTTATATTTCAAGCATTTCATTAGTATTGAGTTATACGCATCGCGTTATTATTGTATTGTGAATGTTGCGTTATTTTTACGTTATGAATATAGTTGTATAAAAGGATAATCCGTCAATATAGATTGAAGATAGAGATAATAAACAATAATTCATGAAGTTGAGCGATCTAAAAGACGTATTATAGGTAACTGAAATGAATTCATGTAAGGGCTACGTGTTAATGTTATGTATTATTAAAATTTATTTATACATATAAGTGGAGAAGTGTTTGTAGGGGTAGTATTACGGGCCGCAAAATATTAATATACTGTTTATACCAAAAAAAAATCCTGTATGAAAAGACATTTTAACGTGTACAAAAAGATGTTGTTATTGATAAAGCCTTTTTTAACGCAAGTTGTATATTATATCATAATTCACTTTAACTATATAACATTGTATCAGGTAATTATATACTGTATAATCAACCGTTATTTATTGCTTTATGTGGATGTTATTATATATCTCCATAGTTGGTAAGCGGCTACACAGTAAGATACACTCTTGTAAAGTGCACGGTAAAATTCCATGCTGCAAGGTGCATTCTTGCAGAGTGCATGATAGTGTGCCACTGCTTAGAAGGGAGATTGGCAAAGTGTATTATAGAGTGCTACTGCCGAGGTAACAGGTTATAAGCTTTTACCTGAGGTGTGCACTTTCTGGATACGTTTTCTCCCTTTTATATATATACGTTTAATATATATTTCTTTATATTTTATTTACCTTTAAGTTAACGAATACGGTATATAAATACTTTGTCAACATTTATTGGTAGTTTGATCGGTCGATTATAAATAGTTTAGAAACGAAGAGACTAACCGAAGTTTAATAGCTATAGTATGATATTATAGCGGTCTTAATTATTTCTTGTTTTAACACTACAACTTATAAGAACTATATAGGAGTATAGAAATACTCGGGAGAGCTTTTGAAACCCGGAGAGTAAAAACACTTTAAGACTTGAAGTGACTTTGAAAAGGATAACTTGAGTACGATATTATCAATTCGATTGGTGTCTTGTTCATAAAAAGCTCCATTACGTTATCCGTCAACTCTGTTGGAGTTTTAGACGTATCTGGCTACTTTTTCAAGAGAGTTTTATCACGTATTAGGCACGTAAGTCAAAATTATCAAGTTTTGAAACCATTCTTTAAGACCTATCCAATTCAAACGTAGTATCCAAACCGCTTAAATATACTCCAGAAACAACTAAAATCACTATTGAAACGCTCTGATAATCACTTTACGCCCTAAAAGTAACATTCAAACCGCTTACCAAATACATATCACGCGCTTAAAGTACATTTCGAAAGGTTTCAGTATATTTTACGAGCGCTAAATACAGTATTCAAAACGATTATCACAAATTGACTTTACATTATATATTATCATTTATGTAAAGGGACTAAGGCCGGAGCTGTCGCTGAAGGTGGTCGGATTTTGTCTATAAATCTCAATGAAGAGAGAAAGGAGAAGTCCTTGGTATGGAGCTGCTATAGAGCTAATATGGTGAAACTTTCGGTAATGTGACGTATGAAAGCGTGTCTCTATACGGCTTCCTCCCTTCTTCAAAGCATCGCAAGAGCGTGAAGTATAAATGTTAAACCCGTTTACGGAATAGATGGAAAAGCGAGTTCTTATAGTTAGCTAATCTGTAACGTGATTCGAAGGTATTAAATATAATGGTATTAAAAAACTTAAAATCGGCTTTTATATTAAGTATTTATAACTTACCCACTTAATTAAAACCTGCCGTTTCGGTAAGTTATAAAGTTGAATACATTCGATTTAGGGTTAATTACAGGCCCGTAATATACTTTCGACGTGGTATTTCGATTTTGTTTTGCCGTTGTCGCCGATAATATTTACGGCTAATAGTTAAAAGTTTCGAGTTCATTAGCTTGAAAGCGGATTTAAAACGGCTTATACAAATTGATTTATATAAAATCAAGGACATTTCCCACCCGGTATGTCTAATTTAAGAATATAAAAGTCGATTACACGCGTTATTCGGTATTTATCGTAAAGTTAACTTAACTTTTCGAAAAAATTCGTCTGGTTTATAGTTTTTTTTAAAAAAAGTTCAATGTTGTCGCCGACCTAAAAACGTTTTAAAGGAGGATTTCACCTGTTGATAGATTTTTTCATACGCTATTATGTAGCCGCCATTACGGCTTATACGAGTTCTGTAACTTCGTGGATACGTTAAACAACGTTTTTAGCTTTCGCGTATAATATTGTAACCGGGACGAGAAAACGTTATACCGGTTATATAAAATCGACGTAATAACCTTAGGTTATAAAAAATAAATTAATATCAATAATAACCATATCTTTATTATTTAACGTTAGTTAATTAATAGATAATAAAAGACTTTAGTCGAATTAGTTATAAATAATGGAAAAAAAACGTAAATACGTTGAGACTTTTTAATTTACACGTTCGATTACGCCGTCGGTTTCGGTGTAAACGATAATATTTAAACTTTACTCTACTCCAATTAGTTCGTATAGTTGTTTTTAAAATCTACCAATCTAATTTAAGTCACGGTTACTAATAAGCGTACGAAAAAACCTATAAACCTGTTAATAACAGTTTAAAACCCATTTCGAGAAACTTTAGCGTTTATAACGGTTTTAACCTCGAAAGTAACGACTTTAATTAAACGATTCATAATAAATATAAGGTAACGTAGGTCGATAATAGGTTTCTAGGGTAGGTCGATTATAAAGTCGACCGAAAGCTCGTTTTAATGCCGTTTGAAAACGCGGAATGGTTTCAGAATTTCTTTCCTACGGTTTTTCCAACAGTTTATACGTTTATAAACGTTATATTTACGGTATAAACGGCGGATCGTAGGATATGAACGAGACTAAAAGTACATTTTGGAAAAAAAAAATAACGTCGCGGCTCGGGTAACTGGTAAAAAGTAAGTTATAGGTAACTTAAATTAGCTCGATAGTAAGCGGATCGTAAATAGGTATCTAGATATGGTCGTAAAACCGTAAAACCTCATCGTTGTTTACTAAGTATTTCGAAATCGAAACTTTTAACGTATAATCTTCGTCGGTATGAATATCCGTTAAAAAATATCAGTTACCTGTACGTATCGCGCCTACTAATGGAAGGTAAGTAATATCGCGTATAATAGTAGTATCCTAATAACTTTAAAGGTCTATATTAGTAAAAAATTTACGGTCTTTTGAAATGGACTCGCTAACAATGGTTAACTGGGAGATATATCTACGTGAAAGTAATTTAAAAGCGGATTATTCAAAACGTAATAATTGAATTTCCTAACCTAGAAAAAGTGGATCGAAAAGGCTTTTAAGAATATTTTATTTTTGTCGTAATGATGTATCAGAACGCGTATAATTTTCTGTTTCATTATAAACTAACCGGAAACGGAATTATAAAAGGCGTTTCAACCAATGAAATTGTCGTTAAAAAAGCTGTTAAATAGTTATAAAGTACTTTAAGTTTTTATGGTTTATTAAAATATTAGATGAGCGTACTGTATCCCAAGCTTCGATTATATACTCTTAAGCAACTTATAATTTCGAATAACTTTTTATCGTAAATTTCATAATTATATTCAGCAGGAAATATACGACTAGCGTAATAATTTATTAGGCGACAGTTGCTGTAGTTATCGTGTTAACGAAAATAGCTTTTTAAGGCCTAACTAAAATAGTCGGCTGTTAAAAACGTATCGCGGTTAAAATCTAATTAGGCGAATATATGTTCGAAAAGAAAGCTAAGTTTAAACCGTTCAAAAATAGCTTTTTCTTCGAGCCCCTGACGAAATAAGGTACCATTTCGGGTTAACCGAAATAATAGTTAAATAATTGTTAAACAATAGCGGATGAAATACCGGTAAAAATTCGCGAATTTGAAAAACCTTTATACCCCTCAAAATGATATAAAAACCGCCTATTTTCAGAGAAAGCGTAGCTTTTTTATGTTTGTACACACGTTAACGCTAATCTTGATAGCAAATCCCAAGTACTTGGTTTTTTAAACGACGAATTCGTATTTAAAAATGTTTAGGTTAGGTCTCATGACGTTTAAAGCGTTAAACATTTGTTTGACCTTAGTAATATAAGTATTAAAATATTGATAAAATAAATAAACATCTTGTTAAGGTAAGCGAAGGAGAAAATATTGAGGAAAGGGTGTAAGAAATTATTAATTTACCGTTAAAAGCTGGCGGGGGCGTTAAAGAGGCTGAAAGAAACAATAAGTTATTTGAAAAATTCGAAACTTATAGGAAATACAGTCTTTTATTGGTTTTCTTTTTTAATACAAAGCTTGTAAAAAACGGCTTTAAGATTTAGCTTAATAAAATACTTAACCTTCAAAATATTCGCGAGCATTTCTTAAATAAAAGGAAACGAGTAACGATCTGCGTTCGTAATAGTATTAAGCCGGCGATAGTCGATATAAAAACGTAACTTATCTCTGGGTTTTTAATGAAAAGTACGGGAATATCCGTTAAAAAGCTACTTATTTCAATATAACTATTGGTAGGCCTTAGACGTTGCAACGTTGTCGATTCGATTGGTCGAAGTAATAGTAGTATTGCAGTAGTCAGATGGTGGATGTATTGTTCTAGGTTTGGTAGACCGCTAGCCGGTCTACACTGTAATTTGTATGGCCAATTGCTTGGTCCGTGCCCTAGAGTGAAGTGCAGCATACTGCACTTAACTTACACCTAATGCGGTAAGTCCACACAAAGTAATACACTTAACTTGCAGTGCAGTTAACTTTACTGTAAGTAAAATTGACCTACTGAACTGCATGTAATACTATTCCAAAACTGGCGGCTTTTTAGTTTGTGCGCGTACGCTAGTGTGGCTGACCAATCTTTTTCGGTTGCCACTAAATTGCCTCCACATTATGACCCAAGCACGTTGGCGGGTCAGGAAACAGGCCAGCATGCAGCTAAGCTACCGAGAGCCTGAAGTCCAACACATCAGGCGGGGAAAATCTCTTTGTCAGCACCAGACTAGGCAACCCTCCAGGGTTAGGGTTATCTAGATCACAAGTGCTCATTGAGCCTCAGTGAGCACCAGTGAGCCTCAGTGAGCACCGGTGAGCCTCAGTACTGAAGATGGTATGAAGGCCATAGGATATAAGGATACGGTCAGCACCACATAGATAGTATTTCCTTCATAGCTCTTCAGTTGTCAATCTAAGTATTCAGTCTCAGTATATTCTGAATAGTCTCACAGCTTTTGATCATTACTTGCATGGTTGCGATATTGTTCACTCAGCACCTCTGCTACCTTCTTGATAACATAAACCCTCTGACACCTTCTATATACTCACGGGTATTTAGTGTGATCATTACACTCGTCAATTGGCTAGACCCCTATTAATTACAGTTGACTCCCATACTAAATTGCACCTAATTTCATATAATTTGACCCCATTTGACCTTAATCACTCCGCCGCTCCAAAATTCGAGTTTATTAACTTCCACACAAAGTTCCTTGGCCACAGCCTTTCGCAACTTTAATTGTGTCACTTAAACAGCTTACCATTATGAATCCCCTAGCAGTCTTTGAATTTGCTAACATATCCCTGTCTGTTGTTACGTAGTATTATGGACAGCCTATTCACGTAGCTCTAGATATGTATAGTTAATCTGTTACTGTTTATAATCCTTTTCAAGGCTTTATTTGGCGATACTTTAGTTATGACGTTCATAGGGTTATCTTTGCTATCAATCCATCAAAAAATCTCGATCTCTTTTTCTTCGTAAACTTTATAGAGTGCTATCACGTCGATTATTAGGCGCTTTTCACTAGTGGTTCCAAGCTTTAAAAGGCATTCGAAAAGGCTCTTTATGTCGGTATAGATTACTACCAGGATATGAGGAATCCGTAGCTGACTAATAATGTGGTTAAGGGTTTCCTATCATGTTATACCTACATCAAATCCTGCTATCATGCCATAAACTTCCAATGCCAATACGTTTCGTGTAATCCTTTTATACTTAATGGAGGTTTAATGTATTAGGTTGCCAATAATACTAAATTGATATTTTTGTTTATCTTAGTTAACGATGGTTATTACAAAGCTGATCTGTAAAGACAAGTTCGTTTTTTTTGTAAAAAACCCGTTCGTAAAGATCAGTAGCTTGGCCTTTAAGAGGTCGATTGGTACCATAATAATTTCGTGGTCCAGGTTTCGTATTTATCACTCTAACCTCTTGTTTAGTTGATTAAAGTTTTTATCCGTTGGTATTTATGCTTATATCGTAATAGATAAATCGTATGAAACTTTCGGTTAGCATAGAGTGGTAATATAGCTACCCCGTATACGTTGTTTCAAGTACCGTCAGGCCTTAACTTCCTTAGTCTTGTCGATTGTAGTAAAAATAGCGCCTTAGCCCTTTTAGCGAAAGCTTAAGCCGGTATTAATACCCAGCATACGGATTAACGATTTATTAAAGTTAAGTTGATTGTTTTCCATCAACGTTGTTACCGACTTATAATTCTAGAACTTGAAGTCCTCGATCGCTTGCTATTTTAATGCTATAAAGCCAGCCGTTCCGACGAAAAGAGTATTGTTTGTTTACATACCTACTATACCGAAATCTTTTTTTTACGTTACCAATAAGTACGGATCGTATATTAAAGACTTGATCATTAAACAGGATTTGAAATGCGACTGGTAGGTTAAAAACCAATAAACACCTGCTTTAGCCAATTTATATAGTGGTTTAACATATAGTATTACCGTTTCTAAAATGTAAATAACACGTAATTCTTACGGTAATTTTAATCATACAATCTTTTATAAGTCCATTAGTAATTGTATATAGGCTTACGTAATATTACAGCTATTAAGTGTACACTTACCTTTAGACTTGGCTTGTAAACTTATTGCTAAAGTAACTACCAAGCGTTAGCTAATTTTCTGAATCGTTAGTGACTACGTAAGGATCCAGTTTTTGTTTTTATCACTGTATCCTTAAGCGATTAGTCGTGACTTTTCGTAAGGCCGCTCCGTGGTTTTACACTTAACCTCGTATATAATTCTCGATTTCAAAATCATAATGTTTAGGTCTTAAAGGTTAAAGTTAGTTTTCGGCACAAATTGTACCACACTTCGAATTAGTTAGCCATCGATTTCGACCTTGTCGCTTTTTTTACAAGATTTTCTGGAAGTCTTAATAATCCACTATACCCTAAGCTTTATTATCAAATTTTCGTTATCCTTTTCTTTCCTATTTACCTAAGTAATATTGTAAATACGGCCCGGTATATATTCCTCTTTTTTATTGTTTTACTCTTTCTTCAGGGGTCGTCCGTACCGATGGCGTTCCATCGGCTTATTAACAAAGGATGGAGGAGGTTTGTATTGGCTCAGTTGTTTTAATTAGAAGGCTTGAAGGTCTTTATCTTTAGTACCCCTGATATATGGTTTAACCTAGGTAGTTCGAAAGAATATAGGGCCGTTAGCAGTTTCAACAACTACTTTAAAGTTTATAATACTTAATATCTTGTATAGCCCTTTCCATTTGTCTGGCTCCCGCTATACTAGGATTTTACTTTGTAACGGCAAAGTAAATACGTCGATCGTTAAAAGACCATTCCTAATATTAAGAGCGTTAATAATTTAACGGCGTGTCGATTCCCTTCGTAGTTCTTTTAAGGCTTTGTCATAGGCTGCAATACGTTTCTAAGTACTTGCCGAGAGCAGAGATTCATTCGTTAAACGTGGGTATACTCTAAAGACTAAGAGCGTTGACACTAATCTATTAGGGCCTACGGTGTTATTAAGGCCTTTTACTGCTATCTATAGGCGTACCTCCAGATCCATAAAGCTTCCAATCTCTAACATAAGGATATTATACGCTGGGCGAAGTAGGATATGTTCCCTTTTAACCTTTACAATACTCTAGTGGGCTTTCATAAGTACCTATTTACACTTGATATTTATTATCTTGACATCTTTTTAGAACTCCGCGGCCGCAAAATCAGTATTAGCATAGTGAACAACGACGTTAGGTGGATCTAGGTACGTGTTAATCTATAGTATCCTTAACGTTTTTCACGTATCCTTTACCGAAAAGAACTTTAGAAAATTAACGCTATAAAGTGAGATTATTAATTTAATGACGTAAAGAATAAGTTTATTATCCAAATAAGATACATTAATAAAGATATTGTAATTAAAATAATTATTGTCTTTTAATGTAAATTTTAATCTCTGGGGGCTTTGGACATGCGTTTGATAGTATTAATAAAGATTTTCAATGGCTTTTAGGGTAAAGTATTCCGTATCGTCATGCCTTACGGACTTTAGGACTTTGTATAATTTGTCAACAATTGGGTGGTTAAATCGCCAGTGTAATTAACGCATCTCCGACTCCGTTACATTTAACACCATTGTTTCTGAACCTTGAAGATAAAACTATAAATACCCCTATCTAAAGGCGAGTAAAAACCTTTAGCCGTTTTAAACTAATTCGTTTACGTTAGCGTTCATGTTAACGCTGAAGGTATTTATATCCTCTAAGTAAAGTAGGAAAGGGGTAGGGGACTTGAGGATGTGGAATATGATTGTTCCTAAAACAGTTTAAACTATCGTTATCCCTAACTATAATAGTTGTTCGCTTGGGCTAAAGCCAACTTTGGCTTTTCCCATATCGTGACGATTAATCTCAGTGGCTGTAGTACTTTCCCTCTGTAGTACCACGTATTATGAATAGCTTCTTGTTAAATAACTTACTGCCCCTATGTCTGGCATAATACCCTAAAACATGTGATCCGCGTAACGATTGCGAAGGTTAAAGGTGTGTAAGGAACTGGAGGCATAGTTAGGGCAAAGGTAAGGGTCTTTACTACCCAAACGGTATAGGAAGGTATGGTCGGCTAGTTACTAAGCCGTTGTATTAAAAGTAGTATTTTCGTATTACTTAATCTACTTAAAAGTGTTAGCGATGTTAATTAACTTATCGCATTTAGTATTTACGACTTAATCTAAGTAATCTTATTCCGACATAATAGGGTACTAGACGTGATACACTGCTTTCCTATTATTGCGCTTGGTGAGGGGGTGCCGAGTTAACCAATAGCCAGCTTAGGAATATATACCGAGCGAGTTTGGTATCCGTGTTATTACGGTGGTAGGCGAACAACAGGTAAAAAAAGCTTTCTTAGGTGGTATTTAGGCATTATAAGGCGTATTCGAATTTACTAACATCCGTGACTGCCGCCCGTATCTGTTTACGAAGTATGGTTTCACCAGTGTAGGCTTTTCCCATTGCTTTTTAACATATTATTAACTTGTCAAACATTTAATTAAAAACATTTATTGGTAATTTCTCCTCTTTCTTCTTTGCTATAATTATAGTTTACCGCGTGGTGGCCTAATTTGTATAGTATTAAGTAAGGTGAACGTCTTGTTTGAAGTGGCTCTTTATACTATTGTAAATCTCGCGAAACGTGGTAGCTTTCGTCAGAAGGGTTAAGTAATAGTTTTTAACGTAACCTGTGAAAATTTCGGGGAATAGTAAGTGAAAACCCGAAGGTGGAACCTCTATTTACTTGCCGATATTTAAAAAGAGCATTATCTTAGTGTTGAAAAGGTTATAAAGTTTTCTGTTATACTTTTTTGTGTCGTTCCAAATCTTAAAAAAGTCTGTTATAAGCTTGTAATTAATGTTAACTATCTTGATAGGTCTTAAAAAAAAGTCTCGATAATTATCCTAGCCTTAAATGGTATTTCCTAATAATTTAAGCCTTAGGGCTTCCGAAGCACGGTGTTAAAGGTAATTGTTAGTCGCCTAGCCCGAGGGGTCAAGTCTTATAGTAGGATATATAATGAGTTTACGAGCGTAGGTGAATCTGAAGGGAAAAGGTTTTTAGCGATTAAATTTCTAAGAGATAATGGGTACTTAAAGGTTTTGGAAGGCTTGATGATCTTGCTTAATTGACTGGTGTAGAGCTCTAACATCAATACTTTTAGCCGCGTTGGCGGCCGTTGCTTCGCGCTCCCTACCGCCGCCAAAGTCATACTCCGCGTTGTTACGTAGCAATACTAAACTGTCGAGCAGGTTAACAGGTTCCTTATAGCTAGTGCGTAAAGAGGCTCAACTTAGTAGAGGATGTATTAGGGGTCTTTTAGAACGTATATGTGGAGATTAAGATCCATTAACCCCTTTCCTTTTTCTATAAAGATCTTAAAGATTATGATTTTAAGGGCAATCTTCCTGTTAGGCTAATTCAGAAAAGGTCTCCACTAGTTTTACTTATGTTTTATCAGAAATGTAAATACCACAACATATAATCTCCTTTTTAACCTAGCCTTAACTGATTACTAGATTATCTTTCACATATAAAGGGTTTAGTAGCTGAAGAACTTGGAAAAGTCTTGAAAAGCACGGGCACCATGGCTGTAATTTTCGCCGAAATCTGTTTCGAGGATATACTAACCGACTTAGTTGATCAGATAAGCTTTATCAAAAGTTTTGTCAACGTTTGTGGTCCAGAGTTATTTATCGTAAAACTTAATGAAAACTTATTTAAGGTTTTAAACTTTTTTTATATGTTCCTAACTTGGAGCCATCTTAAAGGTTTAACTTATGAAGGGCGTATAGAGCGAGGAACTTAATAATTTTAGTTGTAGGGACTTGGTGTTTTGGCGTGAAATCGCGTGTGAACTTGGCGACTTGGCGACTTGGTGTTTTCGCTTAGATCAGCGAACTTGATGATTAAAGTGACGTGGGGAGTGAAAAGAGTGAAGTATGGGTAAAAGTTTGGTGTAAAGGGTAAAATCGAAGGTTGTTAGTAGTGGTAGAGGTCGAAGGTTATTTATTGTGGTTGTTTGGCGTAAGGACTTAGTCGTTTTTATAGTAGTAGCACCCGTAGTAGTACTAACTTAGCTGTTTGCCAACTTGCCATATTTTGAGACTTTTGACAGTTAATATCAACGTCTTCAAAAAGGAACAATAAAAATTTCTTAGTGTTTTCGATAGCGATACCGTCGTTACCTCTAAACTTCCGTAAAAACCGACGTAACTTAAAAGTCTTTTTTACTTACTTCCGTAAAAACCGACGCAGCAATAGAAGCCTTTCGCAAGAATCTTTCCTCTACCTTAACGGTCATATGACTTAGAGTGTAACCAGAAAGTAGTTTTTTCTTTTACTTAGCTTATATGTGCTTAATCTAGTAGGTAAGCACTGATTAGTGTTGGTAGACCTTAGACGTTACAAAGTTTTCGATTCGATTGGTCGAAGTAATAGCAGTATTATAGTAGTCAAATGGTGGATGTATTTTTCTAGGTTTGGCAGACCGCTAGCCAGTCTGTACTGTAATTTTTATGGTCAATTGCTTGGCCCGTGCCCTAGAGTGAAGTGTAGCGTACTGAACTCAACTTATACTCAATGCAGTAAGTCCGCACAAAGCAATACACTCAACTTGCAGTGCAGTTAAATTTACTGGGGGTAAATTTGACCTACTGTACTGCATGTAATACTATTCCAACAATAACTCTAATTAAGTAAATTTATTAGCCTTTTACGTAATATAAAGAGCTTTTTACGTAATATACTATATAAAAGACCCTATGGAACTTTTAAGTATTGACCTTAATTATTCATACGAAGGACGATTTCATAATTTATTTCGAAGCGGTAAGTGGGTAACTTATCGTTAAGGGCTTTATAGAATAAGGGGGAAGATTTCCTAATGTCGGAGGGGAGTTTGTTGTAAACGAAAACAAGTGGTTTTGGGGCAAATGTTTTGGTAATATTTTTGAGGGAAATGGTGGCAAACCACGTAGTAGCGGTTCGGTCTTTACAGACCTTTCGAAAAATAACGTAAAATGTAATAACGCCGACCCCTTTCGTCGTTTTTTAAACGGGCGCGAATCCCCACTTCTAAACGCGATAGTTACTGGCTTACCCTAAAAGTAACATATGTTTCGAGGCGTCGTAGGTAACTTATTAGTATTTTATCTATGGTTTTCCTAAAATAACGTTATATTATAAGGAGGGGACGATACAAGCTTATATACGGTAACTATATTTTTTATGGTCGATATATAAAAAGGTTATAAAGGAAATAAATCGTAAGGGAAAACCGGGGAAATAATACGTAGCTTTACCGAGTTGTCGTAATAGGATAATAAAGCGTGGTAACTATAAGTAATCGGTAAACTATTTACTTCTAACGCTATGATATTTATAACATATATTTGCCAAAATGTGGATAAAACGAATAAAATTATGAAGGAAAGTTATTATAAACGGAAATTAATTTAATAGTTCGGACGAAGTTTCCGAATCAAATTAAAGTTCTATTAATTTATATACGCGACTATATATGAAAGTTATGTTTTTCCCTCCCAAAGGTCGATAAAATCTTCGGCTAAAGTAAGATAAATTTTTATAACGGTTTCGACGTTAAATCTGTTCGAACGCTACATCAGATCTCACGGATAAGTACGAATATAGTAGCTATTCGCGTCGTAACGTAAATATAACCCGAGGTCCTTACGACGGGAAAGTTTTAAGTAATTAACCCAAGCGACGAGCCGTTTGGGAGCGGCTCGAAAAACGCTTACTCTAATTATAATAATATAGCCTTAGCTATCCCGAGCGGGTGCGTCGCTACTATTATTACTACTACGTAAAACGCCCCCAATAACAATAATATCAATACCGTGAAAAGTGAGAAAATTATAAAGGCGTCAGTCGATAAGTTAAATGCGGGTGACCTATTTGTTATAATCCGCGGGTATATAGAGGGGAAGTAACGTGTTAACGAGTATATTATTAATAACTCCCTTTAAAATGGCAAGTTCAACAGCGGATTCTCAGACCATACCGTCAGCTTTCGCGAGTAAAGCCTTTTAAACGTTTGAAAAAACGTAAAACCGTTTACGAGCTTCCGATTTTATATTCGTAAGCCCAACGATAACTACTTTAACCGCGTTAAAGTTGTAATAATAGGTACGAAACATAGTTATTAAGGCGTTAGGATCGTTAATACCAGCGAAGCTCCTATAAACATAATAGCATTTTGTAATGATTTTCGCGGAGTCTTCTAACTATTAAAAAATAACGTAAAAATCATTTTTTTCATACCGATAAACTTCTAGTTTCGATGTAATTTACGTATTATCGTAAGTTTCTATGCCAGAAATCGTAGTTCAATATCAGAAAACTTAACCGGTTAATTGAAAGGTTTACGTTTAGGTAGTCAACGCCCGTTAAAAGGTACGCTGATATCGTAGTCAGAGTTAAAAGAATTCGAATCTTCGTCGTTTAAGAAACTAAGGCGGTTTCCGGTAAAAAACGGTATAGAAGTAACTTTGTTCGTAGCGTACGTAATTTTAACCTCTTAAGAGAAAGGTTATCCCAAAAACGTCAGCGTATCGGCAACTTCGAGTTGACGGATTATATTTGTTAAAGCTTTCAATACTTTGGTACTCCGTTATTCTAGATGTAAAACGTGTTTTCGAACGACTTAGTTCCTCTCGATAAGCTTTGTACGTAAGGCGTTGGTAAAACGTTCGTATTAAACCGTAAGGTAATTATATTAAGCTGCTAAGACGTTTTAAAACTGTTTTCTAACATGCGCGTCGAGAAATTACTTGAAAACCTAAGGGTTTAAATACGGTTGGTCGAAAAATAATAATATAACCCTAAGCTATAACCGCTGATAAATAACCAAGATACCGTCGAAAAGGAATCGAAGTTTATATATAAAGAGATTAAGGCCGAAACTATCATTTAAGGTATTCAGATTTTGTCTATAAACCTCGATAAAAAAAAGAAAGAAAAACTATCTGATAGGAAGCTGTTATAAAGTTAAAATGGTGCAACCTCCGGTCACGTAACATGTGGAAGCGTGTACCCATGTGGTTTCCTCCCTGCTCTAGAGCATGGCAAAATCATATGAAACTACTAGGATTGGATCCCTAGTAATACTAGCCAGGTACTAGCCTGTAAAACTTTACAAAAATACCTTTTGACCTTTTATCCCCGTTTATATTACTCCGTTTGTTTTATATTAAACCACTTATTTTATTTTTTAGTTACGACGTTTGAGTTTACAGGTTACTTTGCTAGTATAGCGCTTGTAAATTACTAAAAAGACCAATTTAAGACTCTTGATCAGTTTGTAACTTCGCCTTATGTGCATTTTATTCGTATTAACAAACGTTAGACACCTTACTCTAAACTTTTTGTCACATTTTATTTTCTTTTCATCTATATATTGTGGGGTTTCATTTGGACCGTTTCATATCGTATTTTCTCATTCTTCATTTCATTCCAAGACCCCTTTAAATGAAGTATTTCAAGCGTATCCGAATCTCAATCACCGGGTTGCAATAACTTTTTCATTTCTCCAGCAATTTCGGTAAACGCCTTAACCAGATTTTAAAACGTCCCGAGAAATTTTATGCTTTCACAAATGTATATGCACTAACGAAAAACCTGGAAAAAGCTAACGAATATATGGAATATTCATTCAAAAATACCTCGCTTCGGAAAAACGCTTTGAAATACATAAACCTTAACCTATGTGATAATAAAATTAAGGTGCTAGTGGAGAATTTGAATCTTTGTACGGTAAATATATATATATTAAATATAATATTCAATTATTATAACGCAGGAATATAAGGGTGCTACTTGTTTAATAATTTCCGAAAAGACTTTGTAAACTAGATGCCGGATATATAGCGTATAGTAGACTGTATAGTATTGAAAATACTATGGAAATAATGATGGAGTAGGGGCATTAATACGACTAGTGACAATAATAGTTGTATTGTAAAATATTTAATAGTAACGGCCTAACTTATATAAATACTAAAATGGACAAACGATAAAATGATTGATGTGAAAGTCGTAAAAACATACTAGTTGAAAAAGTATAAAAACAGGTTTATTAAGATAACTGATAAGGACAAACGAGGAAAGACCCTGTAAATACAGGGTATAAGGCGCTTATTAAGGTTAAACGTACGTTGCGAAGATCAGACGGAGCTTGATTGATCGATAAAAAGGGAGGAAAGGCTATAAAGATTATTTATTACACGGGTCAAATATAGACTCTTTCCAAAATACACTTTAAAAGAAGATATAGACTAGACCATTTTCTGGATATAATTAACGCCCCTTTTAGCCATGATAAAAACGCCTTAAATAAGGAAAACGACGTTCCCAGCGGAAATATAAGCGACGCCAAACGACAATACTAGCTTTATGAATCAATGACTACTAATCACAACCCTACTATGATCTCCCGCCACATCGGTTTCTCATTAATAAAAGTGACTTAACGAAGTTTACCAACTTTGCCAAGCTATAAGATAAGGATAAAAACTATAGTGGCGAATTTTACGATATTGTTGGTAAGCCTTAGACGTTGCAACGTTGTCGATTCGAATCGTGGTCGAAGTAACAGTAGTATTGCAGTAGTTGGATGGTAAATGTATTATTATAGGTTTGGCAGACCGCTAGCCGGTCTGCACTATAATTTGTATGCCCAATTGCTTAGCCTGTGCCCTAGGGTGAAGTGCAGCGAACTGTACTCAACTTAAACCCAATGCGGTAAGTTCGCACAAAGCAATACCCTTGCAGTACGGTCAACTTTACTTAAAGTAAAGTTAACCTATTACACTGCATGTAATACTATTCCAACACTAGCGGCTTTTTGTTTTGTGCATGTACGCCAGCGTGGCTTGCCATCAATGTAATGATTACACTTAATACCCGTGAGTGAATAGAAGGTGTCTGGGGGTTTATGTTAGCAGTAAGGTAGCAGAGGTAACAAAGGTGCAATATCAAGAAGATGTTTGTTCGTGCTGTAGAATGATCACTAGCCGTTAGGCTATTCATGTGTGTAGACTGAATACTTAGATTGACAACTGAAGAGCTATGAAGGAAATACTATCTATGTGGTGATAGCCGTGTCCTTATATCCTATAGCCTTCATACCATCTTCAGTACTGGACCGCTGAAGTCGCTGGTCGCTTCCTGCGGTTCTATGTAATATCGACTGGACCGCTCTTCGGTCCTTGCAGTCCCAACCCTAACCCTGGGTCCTTACATAAAAGATATCCCCGCTTGATGTGTTGGACATCAAGCTTCTAGCCGCTGGCCTATTCCATAGTCTGCAGTTGGTTCTTGAGTTATAACAATCAATTGGTAGCGACCTTTAAAATCCCTCCTTAATCCACAAGCCAGACCCCTGTCAATTCCGATCAATCTGTACTTAAAACAACCTCAATTACGACCCCTTGTAACCCTTTTGCTCTACCCTTCCGAGACCTTCGTTCCTCAAATTCCGTACATAGATTTTTCGCCACAGACCTACGCATATTAAGTACGGCACCACTTGCATACCTTTTGCCAGTAATTCAGACTACTGCCATCGCTATCATTACCATTTCTTTCCTGGCAGTCTTCCAGTTTGCCAGGGTAACCCTATTCCTCCACGTCACGTGCCGGGCGGTCTACGTATCCCTCAATTCGTATGGTCAACGTATTACTGTCCACAAATCTTTTTAGGGCGCTATTGGACATAGCTTTAGTTATGGAATCGACTGGGTTATCTTTGCCTTTAATCCACCTAAATTTATCGATTTCTCCGGATTCGTATACCTCCTTTAACGCCATTACATCTATTATAAGGCGTTTTTCATTCGTCGTGCCTAATTTCTAAAGGCATTCGTAAAGGCTTCGGGAATCTGTATATATCACTACAGGTATCGGTAATAATCCTAGCTATTTGGTAATAATCCTTAACATACCGTTGGTTACTATACCGATATTAAAGACTGTTATTATACTATAAACCTTTAAAACTAATATACTCCAAGTTACGAGTTTACATTTAATAGATATTTAATACATAAGGTTTCCTGTAATAGTAAATTATCTTTCCGACTTATCCTTATTAATTAATATTATCAAAAAGCCGATTTACAATGTGAAATTAATATTATAAGTAAATAACTCGTTTACGAAAATTATTAACTCCATTTTTGTCAAATTCACAAAGACTATATTGATTCCTTTTTTCACATGGTCCATTTACCACCAAATCCGATTATTTAACTTATTAAAGTCTTTATTTTAGTGGTTTTATCTTTATATTACAATAAAAAGGTCGTATAATACCTCTAGCTAGTATAACGTAACGATATAGGCCGTATGTGCCCTTTATTCCAGGTATCTCTGTAATCTTGCCTCGTCAGCCTTATCGATAATCGTTAAGCTCATAACTTACCCTTTTGAATATAGATTAATATAAATGCCACTTTTAACCTTAATACTATAAATACGGAGTAATGATTCGTTAAAGTTAAATTATTTATTTTTAGCTAACGTTTTAATTAACTTTCATTTACCAAGGCTTAACTTTTGAATAATACGTTATTCTACCATTACAAACACAATATCATCGAGGAAAAGGGTATCGTTAATTTATATACCTATAGTATTAAAAATGTTGCCTTTTATAATTAATATGTATAGGTTAAAAGTTAAAGTCTTTATACTAAGCCTATTTTTCAAGTACGCTTAGTACGTTAGGAACTAATAGACGCCTACCTCAGCCAATCCGTATAAAAGCTTCATATAACACATTACCGTGCCGGCTAAAAACCTGTCCTACAGTTTTTTCAATAGTTTCAATAATATAATCCGCTGAAGATAGGTAACATATTACATATATATTTACATAATATCCTGGCTATTAAGTGTAACCTAACTTTTTACGCCAACAGTCAAACTGGTAGTAATGATGACGATTAAACGCAAGTTAATCTTTTAAATTATAGGCGATTAAATTAAGATTTAATCCTTACCTTTAATGCTATATCCTTAAACGATTAGTCGTAACTTTTCGTACGGCCGGTTCGTAGTCTTACCTTTAACCTCATAAATTGTCTTTAACTTAAAAATAATGATATTTTAGCTTTTTAATTACGTTAACGGCATAAATTATATTACCTCCCATAATAAGAAGCCGTTAATCTTTACCTGGTTACCTTATTTAAAGCGTTTATCCAGTATATTCATAATGTCTTCGACACGTAATTTAAGGGCAAGTTTTCTGTCAGACTTCCCCTTTTTAGACACCTACGCCGTTATATATAACTTGCCGAGCCTATAATCCCCATCGCCGTCCTCCTTTTTAATATGTATCCTTCTTTTGGGTAGTCGTTTACGTTTACAGTGTTTTATTAGCTTATTAACAATCAGCTTAAAAGGGTTATATTAACTAATTCTCTCGGCTCGTAGATTATCGACGTTAGTATTTTTATTAAGCATAAGGTACTTGAGGGGTCTTTGATACAACTTAATCTGTATAACTAGGAAAGTTATGGGGCCATTACCAATTTTAACCACGATATTTAAATTGGTAATGATTAAAATATTATACAACTTATCTCATTTACCTGGTTCGCGCCACCTAAAAACTTTACTTTAAAAGGAGAGTAAAAACACGTTTTTTATGACAGGTCTGTTCCTAATATTAAGGGTATTATTAACCTGGCGGCGTGCCGATTCTTTTCTTAGTTATCTTAAGGTTTTACCATATATTATAACACGATTTTAAGTGTTGAATAAGGTTGGCGATTCAGCTATTATATGTGGATAAGCCCTAAATACTAGTAAAGTTGGTATAAGTCTATTAGAGCTAATAGTATCGTTAAGATCTTTTACCGGTATTTAAAGCCGATCCTTTTAACTTGTAAAATTTTCGATTCCCAACGTATAAATATTATAGGCCTTTTGTAGGAAGTCGTATGCCTTTTCGATCTTACTAATACCCTAATAAACTTTAATGGGAAGCTATTTATATTAAATCCCTATTAACTTTGTATTTATTTAAAACTTTATTGTAACGAAGTTAATACTGGTATTGTAAACTAGTACGTTGAATAGGCTAAGGTACATGTTAATCCACAAAGTATATAATACCTTTTATATTTTCTTCGCCGTAATAGTTTTAAGGAATTTGGCGCCATGAAAAGCCGTAATAGAATTTATAACGTATAGTATTAATTTGGCGTCAAAGTAAAATACATTTACGAAAACTTTCAAATTAAAGTTTTAATTTTCCTTTAACGTAAATTTAAATATTAAAAGGGGTCAAAAGTGTATTTAGCAATAATGGTAAAGGTGTTCAACTACTTTTAATACTGGTAAATTTATATATTCGTAGCGAATTGCCTTTGAAATCTTATAAACCCTGTTAGTTGTTGGGTGGTTAAACTTACAATATAATTAACTAAGTTCCGCTTCCGTTAGGTTTAATACCACGACCTCTAGTCCTTAAAGAGAAAATCAAAGATACCCCCACTTAAAGCTAAGTAAAAACCTTTTATCAGCCTTAATTTATATCAATTCATTAACTTAAACGTTAAAATTAACGCTTAAGTTCTTTTTATCTTTTAGGTAAAAAATGAAAGGGGTAAGGGAATCCAAGATATGAAAAATAATAAGGCTAGTTTTAGATTTAACCGTCGTCGATCCCAGTAAAGATAGCTTTTTTTCAAGACTAAAGCCAACCTTGGCCTTACCAGCATCCACGGAGTTAAGTTCCGTAGTAATATTAGTATACCATCGTAACATAATATATTTTAAATAGCCTTTTATTAAATACCGTATTTGCTCCGTATCCAGCATAATCCCTTTAAATACTTGTTTCGCGTAGCAGTTTCAAATGGTAAATAATTATATAAGGTAAGAGTCTTTATCGTCGTGGCGGCGGTAGGGGTCTTTACTTGTAAGGCGGTATAGAAAGGCGTGGTCATCTGGTTATTAAGTTGTTTCCGAACCAGTACCGATACCAATACCAGTGTTTTCGTGTCTGCCGATAGCTTTAGGCTTATTTTCCTCCTTTTTAACTTTATTTCCTTCAAATTACGTAACTTACTCCATGTAGTCCTACTTAAAGACAAAGGGGTATCACATATAGTATATCACCTGATTTACGTTACACTCGGCAGCAGTATGAAGTGTTAACTAATAGCTCTGTTTACCGAAAATATAACATTTATTAACGTTTAAGTTAAATTTGTTTAACCGACTTAAAAACTTTAAGGAAAAGGAATACCTTTTTTCATAGTTAAAGGTCCGTGCTTTCCGTTAACCGTGCTAGCCAGACCTTCTATACTGTTGATTAATGTAGTACGAATTGAAAAGTTTTTTTTTCTTCGTTATTAAATTATGGAGTTTAAAAGTACATATCAGTCGAACCGGAAACTCGAATAGTCACTTTCGCCAACGAGGAATATAATTGGCTAAAAAAACTCTTTGTAAGTAACATCAAGGTATTATAAGGCGTATTCGAAATTTTTATAACCCTTAATTATTTACCAGACCCATTGACATAGGGTTCCTTTACTAACTCCCACGTTTCTCATTACTTATTGGTAAATGATTGACCTTTTAACCATTTTATTTAAAAAAATCTATTTTACTTTCCAACTTGTTCTTATAATCTAATTTATGGGATTAATTAATAATTTTCTAGTTTGTATGGTATTAGGCAAAATTAATATCGTATTCGGAATAACCTTTTATGTTATTATAGATTTCAAGAAAAGAGGAGTGATTTGTTAGGTACCGAAGGTAATAATCCTTAGCTCAGCCAGTAAAGATACTTGGAAAAACGAGTAAAATCATGGCAATTCAACTCTTATGTAACAGAAAATATTGAAAGAATAGGCGTAACTTAATATTGAGGAGGTTATACAGCTTACCGTTATAATTTTCCTTTTCTCTCCAGATTTTAACGAACGTTGTAATCGCCGTATAATCCGTATTGACCATTAAAACGCGTTGTGGGGGAAAGGTAACATACTAGTCATAAGTACCTTTTATATTTTCTAACTTGTAAAAAGACTAAGGTTATTACTAGTATTGGTAGGTAGGATAGTTACCTTTAGCTGAATTTGCAGGAAAAAAGCCAGTGGTTGTGCCTATAGTAGGCTCTCGTATAAAGCCAGTTCTTCCTTAATTTGACTGCTAAAACTAAACGCGTTAAGAATCTTAGGGAAAGTGAGCCTAAGGGTTTCCATCGCGAGGGACTTGGCGATAATCCTTTTGGTATTAAGGGGTTCGACGAGGTTTATATTCAATTAACTGGTAGATTTAAGGGTTTATAAGATATAAGTCTATTAATATTTTACGTCCATTTATTTAAGCTTAGGCAGGTCTTTACGAACGCGTGTATAGACGTTAAAGGTTACTATTGTCAGTAGTCTCCTTACCCTTTACTAGGGATCATTAAGGTTCTTTATCCATAAAGTAGTTGTAGGATAAGTTAGCCAGGTTACTTTCCTTTCCTCTCTTTGTAGGGAGTTCAACTCTTCAAGTAAACAGTTCGGTTTTTATTCTTATCTTTGTCTGCCTTTCCACCTATTTCCACATATCTAGACTCCAGTCGCGGAACTAGTCTTGAAAATCGTCGAGGGATATAGGTCCCTAGCTGGTTCTAGTTGTGTTTGTATCGATGATAAAGTGGCCAATTATATTGTTCAGGTGCTCTTGAGTAAAGTCTTCAGTGGGTTCGGTAAACCAGATTTCTTCATCATAGTGCTTTTCGAAGATGGCGCCAAGGTCCTTAATTGCCTTCTTTCTTTGGAGTCGTTAACAGCATTGATTCCAGTGCGTTCTGAGGCCATTATGATAATCTGGCTAGTTTAGGGTGTTATGGACTCAGGCCGTTAGCCATTGAGCCTATAGGTTACGTGACTGTGCACGTAACGGGATGGGCAGTACCCGGCCTGGGCCCGGCCCAGGCATGGACCGGGTACGGTCCGGTTACAGGCCAGATACGGTCCGTATACAGATAGGGTACGGTCCGTCTACGGTAGGTATAAGGGAAAGTAACGGGCTAAGTATTAGTCTTTCCTAAGAGTTCTACACGTTAATTTATAATAACCCTTTTTAGTTTTCCTTCACACCTTGATAATAAATCCATTTAATACTTATTTGGCTTATTATCATAGGTCAAATTATAATAGATTATTAAATTATTTTTTCGTCTTTTCGAAACAATATTAATTATAATAAATTAATTGATAATCAATGTTAATGATTTAACCTTATAATTTAACGTTATCGCAAAGGATGGGCCGTTGGTGAATACTTAGTTTTTTGCCTTTCTAAATATACCATGGGAATGTTTAAAGGCGACTTAAACCGATATTTTTCGTTTATAAAATACCGTGAGTTATACGACAATGGTAAAGCAGGCGGTTATGACGTATTATATAATGGAAGTATATAAAAATATATATAATATAGGGAAGTTTATAAATTATATCCAGGCGATTTTCAGTAACCTTTACTACGCGAATAAGGTATTAATCGAATTTGAAAGTTTGGTTATAAATAATAAAAATTTATGGGTATTATTCGTTATTAGGTTAGAAATACTTTTAGTTCAAGTAAGCGGCCTAAATTGGCCCTCGGTTGAAAAATGTAATTATTTGCGTTTCCGCATATCGTTACGTATTAGCAATAAGTTTATTAAGGTAAGTATTTGTCGGGTAAACTATATTATAGCTTAGAAAAAGTATCGCGAATTTATCCACGAGTTAAAGTTCTTAATTTAAAGTAACTTTTTGGTTATTAGCTAACGAAACCCGTCTAAGTTTAACAGCCAGATAGCAATACGATTATAACGGGAGTTAACGCCTTTGAAACTTTTTCGTTAAGGGGCCGTTTTAATTGCAATTAATTATTTCGATACCACGGTTAGTTATTTTAACAAATCCGTTCGGTACGCGTTTAAGATTAAGGACGTAAGACGATGTAAACGATAATAAAGGAACGTTGGGTTAAGTTTATTTTGAGGCGTTACATACGTTATAACTTATCGAATTATTGTTGACGTAACTACAATCTTCGTCCGGCATTACCTTTTATGTAAGTGTATACGATTTAGATTGAAAAGGTAAAAAAAGGTTTTTTATTAACGGCGACAAAAAAAGCCTAACTTTTAAATATAGTTTTGTTAAGATTTATATAACCTGAACGATGTAATTGTAAAATCAAATGACGAAAAATTTAGTTTAATTAAAATACGTATAAACGATAAATCATTTTTCATCCTCATATTTTTTCATAATATTTACTTTTTGGATACTTAAGTAGATTTTGACTTTAATTATTATTGTATTATAAGTAAGATTTTAGTATAACTATTAAGGATAAAACAAATTCGGTCATTGTACCCGCGAAATTTCGATATAATATTAGGTTTATAGTAATGTAAGCGTATTAGTTAAATAGCCAAGTTTTATATAGATATTAATAAATAGCTGAACCCGATATTAATATATATTATTTCCGGAATAACGCAGTATATGATTTTTGAAATACCTTAGACACGATAATAATAATTATCTTTAAACGCGGGCGGTAGTCGTTTAGTAGTTTAAAGTCAAGGCGGCTTAATTGTTAAATTATTGTTAATATACTTTAAAACTGGAGATATATAAGTCGTAATAGATTTGGTTTTCCTCGGATTAGTATGACTTTTGTACCGAAAGATAGAACGTATAGGGGACCCGTTTCGGATAATTTATATTATAAACTTTTACGAAACAATACAGATTTTGTAAATAACGGTAACGATTACAGTTAAGGAAGAAAAAAATCAATTATGTTTTTTACCAGAATTAATTAAATTCAACAACCTATTCGATAAGTATAAGGTTATAACCTTACATTTATATAAAGGGAAATTGAATTATGATATTTATATTAAACATAATAAAAATAAATTTTCATTAAAACGATTTTAAGTGTTGTTATATTTAATGTTACGAGATTGACTTTTAAAACTTCGACGATAAGTGGCGAAATTGATAAATAATGGTCAAGCTCGGGTAAATTCTTTATCAGTGATCACACCGGTATTCATTATCCGTAAACTGGGGAGGGATGAACGGTTTGAAATCTATTACCGGACGTTAAATAAAATTATAAAGTAAAACCGCTTTTTTTTTTGCCTTAAATTAAGAAGACTCTACATACGTTGTCAAAGTCGATATATATTTACCAAATTAGATATTCGAACGGCCTTTTACCGTATTCGAGTAACATTTGGGTAAAAGAAATTAAAAACGTTTTATACGCGGTTCGAGTTATTGAAATAGCTGATTACCCCTTAAAAATTAACGAAATTACCGGCGACGTTTTAGCGATATATTAATTATATAATAGCTGATATTTTGGAAGATATCGTTATTATATACTCAAACAATCTCCTGTTCTTTTCTTTAAACATTAAATAGGATTATATAACGAAAGTTCGTGTAGTTTTGGGACGTTTCGTAATACGGGGCTAAATTGAAATCTGAAAAAATACGATTTCGTAGTTAAAAAAGTAAAATACCTAGACTTTATTGTAACGGTTCATGTGGGTATTCGGGTCGAGCCTAATAAAGTCCGGGAAATCCGCGAGTAGGAGTTATTACGTATAGTCCGGGATATTTGAAGCTTTTTAGGTTTTGCTAACTTTTATCGTAGTTTTATTAATAACTTATTAAAGTTGGCGGATTATTTCGTTTGCCTAACGAAATAAAACATTCTTTAATTTTAGATGAAACGGAAGAAATATGTGTTTTAAACCTTAAAGGATACCTTTATTACGACCCCGATCCTAGCGTATTGGAATCCAAATCGGCTAATAATGATGAAAACCGATTTTTCTGAAACGGCGCTAGGAGGATGTTTGTTGTAGCGAAACGAAAATAGTATTTTAAAGTCAATAACTTACCATTTCGTACGATTAACGAATACAGAACGTAACTATACTATTTATAACAGGGAGCTTTTCGCGGTAATATCCTATTTAAAAATGTGGTCTTTTAAGTTACGTAGTATTAATATACCATTCAATGTTCTAACAAACTATAAGGGATTAAAGTATTTTTCTTCGTTACGGTTAATTTCGAAATGATAGACTAGATAGGCTGAAGTTCTTTCCCTTTTTTAATACCACCTATTGTATAAGCTCGTAATTCAGGGCGTCCGACTGAATACGTTAACCCGTAAGTTACAAAATAAACCCGAGGGTAAAAAATGCTGCGTACAGGTTTTTTTAGCTTGTTTCTATTATTATATTAAACGTAATATCGATAAAATGATATATTGAAGGGATATAAATTAAGGCGGGTTATATAAAAAAGTTTAACGAAACCGAAGCCCAGTTATTGAATTACGACGATATATATCCTAAAAGTAAGTCTAGGGCTTTTAAAAGGCCGTCGAAAACGACATCGCCTTGGACTCGATCCACGTTCGAGTCGTTATTGGAGATAACGTCAGGGGATTTTAGTACGGCGGTATCGGCGGTATCGCCGCGAGCTTAGCCCACATTAAGCCCGCCGATATCGCTAACGTCGAATAATTTTCTCATTTTCGGATCGAATACGTTGACGGAATTATAAAATCAAGGAGTAGCAAACGACCCGTTATATAAAGTTCGTCTTTTAGTGGTTTTTGAAAGCGTTAGGCGCTTCCTACTTGAAGTAAAACAGTTAGTATAAATTATAAATTGCGGGATTAATCGGCGAGGTGTATTACGTTACCGTAATCGTTTATAATTTTCGAGTTAAAAACTATTAATAACGAAAATCTTATAATAAACCTATGACTTACTTATTACATGTTATTTGGGTAAAAACATTTTATTTCATATTTTTAACGGAATTACGATTAAAAGGGTATAGTTATACATATTTGATGTTTATGTCGAATATATATGTAGTATAACGGGATAAAGACTCGTCATACCTTACAATAAAGCCTTTTTTAACCTCTCTTTATCCCTGACCAGTATTAAATGTATATTTCGGTCGATTTTATAATCGACTTGCTAATTATTAATAATGGTCTTTAATGCTTATTAATTATTACGGATCGCTTTTCCAAGTTTATCTAGTTAAAGGTTATATGGTTTATAACTGACAATACGAACGCGGAGCGTTTTCAGAATGTATAATAGAGATTTTATAAATTCCTAACTTTTATTATTAATAATTGTAGTTTCAATTAAATTAACGTATTTTAAATTTTATTTTTAATAAGGGTTGAATAACTTTTATTTATAATGTTTTATCTATATATAGATAACGATATTGAACGGGTAAATTAAAAGGTTCGAAAATATTTACGTATCGTCGTCGTTTTTCGTAATACGATTAGGCTTTATATTTACCCGTTTATCAATTTACGTTAAATAACCGGGAGTCGACGGTTATAGGGTTTAATACAAATAGTTTAGTGAATAGGTACGAAACATTACCTTTCTTAAGGGTAAAAAGAGATTTAAAGTCGTTAATTAATCCGGCGGGGCGAGCGATTACGTTTTTAACTTATTTATACGAAAGGAAGAAATTAGCTTAAGCGGCGATAGTTTATATTTAGTAATAAATTAAAACGGCGGCGAATCGTAAACGACGTTCGGCGTAATGATATAAGGTAATGGATTAGATTTAGTTAAGTTTTTGTAATATCAATATTAACCGACCGAGCAAAAAGTTTAATTAGTTTTATAACCAATTCCAGGTGGTTGGTGTTCCAAACCCGTTTTATATCGCATTAGATATTTCTAGTTAATATCCAGTGTTTTATATAAACTGAATTAAATATACGATTTTAGATCCCTTTTTTTCGTAAGTTTTATCCGATGCTCATACTCGCCTGAGATCAATTTTCATGGTTGATAATATAAGAAAAAGTCAACATAAGGAACTTGAAATATAAGATATTTTTACGGTAAAAACGGGTAAAGACGGGATTCGTTACGTATTAGTTAATTAAAAGGGTTATTCTAAACCGCAAAAGAAATTATTGAAAAATTATTAGTATATTATAACTCTCAAGCAATTTAAAGCGAAATAGAAAAATATTCGGGTTTGTAATAACCCGGTATTTAGACGTCGATGTTAAGCTTATATTAAACGATAAATGAGTAATAAATCGTTTATAACCTCGAAATAATATTTTATTTATGAATAAAAAGAAAATTTTATTATTAAACGAAGTTATAATATAATAGGTAAAGTTAGATAAATGTTACCCGATTATTTCGAATACGTATCCGACCATAAAGCGATTTTTACTATAACTTAACGAAAATTTACTTATTTATTTTCATTATTTTTATTTGGATTCAACGAATACCGGCGTAATTGAAGTTAAAGGTCTTATTGTAATTAACTTTAAATATTAAGTAATATTAAGGGAGGGGAATGGCAAAATATATGGCGAAAACTAGTAGACGCCGAAAAGAGGGGTTGGTAAAAGGCGGGACGGATACGAGGCGACGTTAAGGATAGCGAATAACGCGAGGAGAGGCGGGCTTTAGAAGAGGCCGATAGCGGATAATGAGAGGAGGGACGGACGCTAGAAGAGGCCGATGATAAAGGATAACGTTAGGAGAAACGGGCGTTAAAGGAAGCCGACGATAACAGTTGATGAAAAGCAAAGCCGGGGGCGGGCCGGAGGAAATAACCCTTTAAACGGATTACCAAAAACTATAATACGTGAATTTAAGCCCGGGTAATGCGGTTGGCCCGAGCGTAATCCAATACTCGTTTGGGATCGGCCGGATTAATTCGTTTTTATTTAAGGTTAACAAATGAAATACGGGTAAAATCGGAAATTTTATAATTAAACTTTAAACGTCGTTTGTAATATTTTATAACCCGTAACTTATATTAATTATGAAGAATATAACTTAAGTGGCTATATTCTTTTGGCCCTTTAAAATAAAATTACGAAATGGTATACGATGGTAATTAAAGGGGGCTGGGGCGAAAACGTTACGTGTTAAAACCCGGTCGGCCGAAGGCGTTTTATTTTTATAAATAGGTGATATAATAAAAGGTGACGAAAAGACCCAGGGTAAAAACGGACCCGGAAAAAAAGGGCGGCATAAGTATATAGCCAAAGGGGTAACGATTTATACAACCAGTATAGTGGAAATTCCCTACGTCCGAACGACATTATGAAGTTAGGTAAACTAATTAACTGATTTAAAAAAAAGCGGGGGTAAAAACAGATTGATAACCTAGAATATCTTCCTAGTGTTGAAGCATAAAAAATAGGATATAACCCTTATTTTTTACCGTAACAATTGATTATGGTAAAAATAAATGTAAACCGGATAAAACCATAAATAAGTTTATTTCCAAAATATATTACAGAAAAAAAATTATAAACGGTTAGGTTTTTTATACAGGTTATTTATAAACTGACCTTATTATAAACCTTTCGATATATGCAGTACCCTTACATCCGATAAACTCGAACGTAAAATAAAAGAATATTGAAATTAAAAGAACGATTAATATATAATATATAAACGTTTTTAACTTATAAAGAAAAAAACCTTATTTCTATTTTTATTACTTTTAAAAGCGAGTAAATCTTCTATAACGTAAAAAGGTTATAACAGGCAATTAATAATAGGACATTAACATATAATGGGATAATATACTGTACGAAAAGACTTATTATCTCTTTTAATATGTCTGTGATAATATAATTGAAATTAAAACCGTTATATACGTCGCTTATAATAATGAATTAAACGAAAAAATCCGAGATATATTAGCGTAAATAACTAGCTAATATATATTAAAGAGATTTCAATTGGTTATAGAAGGAGTGGTTCATGAAGGGAGGTGGTAGTATAAAAGGGAAAAGGATGAATTTTAAAAACATCGGGGGGGGGGGTTGTATTTATAAGGATCATTAAATCGGATTCGATAGGGGTTACGTATTATCCGGGGCGTATTATACAATATTAAAAGTAAAAACGTAATTTTATTTAACGTGTCATACGATATTGGCGGTAAAAGGATTTTATGATAAGATGCGTTAAAAAGAGTTTTATACGGCGTTAACCATAAGGAGAATATATTATACGACGCGTTAACGGGTACGTTATACAGCGTCGACGGTAAGGAAAATATATTATACGACGTATTCACTAGTACGTTATACAATGTTAATAACTGAAAAAAGGTTGGCCGAAACTTTATTCCATATATCAAATGTAATATTACCAGTTTAAGTTCGATTTACGTATTAATTAGATACAGCTTATATTCGGTATTTATTTCAAGGGACGTCGTAACCTTTATAATATGCGGGGAAAAGGGGGTATATTATAAATTCAAGATATTGGTTATTAAGCCTAAAGTTTACGTAATTATATACGTAATAGAATAGATAATACCTGGCCTAGGCCCGGCCCAGGCGCGAACTGGGTACGGTCCGGGTATAAGCCGGACACGGTCCGTATACGGATAAGGCACGATCCGTACACGGCATGTATAAGGGTACGTAACGGACTGGGCATTGGCTCTGCCCAAAGATCCTGCACGTTGGGCCATGGTAGCCTTTTCTAGTCTTCCTCCGCACTTTAATGGTAAATTCGATTTGGCATCTTCTTGGCTTACCATCGTCGGTCGGATCATAACATAGGGTGTATAAAGCGAGAGGCTTGGTGATCTAGGACGTATGTGACTTGGTGTTTTGAAGTGAGGTCGAGCGACGTGGCTTTCTTGGCACGACTTGGTATTTTCGCTCGGAGCAGTGATCATGACGATTGAATTGGTGTAGAGAGTAAAAAAAAGTGAATTAGGGCAAATATTTAGTGTAAAGGGTAGGGTCAAAGGTCGTTACTAGTGGTAAAGATTGTTTGTTGTTTGGTGTAGGGACTTGATCGTTTTTATTATGGTAGTAGTACTCGTAGTAGTCCTAACTTAGCCGTTTACTAACTTGCCGAACTTTAAGACTTCTAACAGTTGATCTCAACGTCTTTTAGAAGGATTAATAATTTTTTTTTTTGGTGTTTTCGAGTAGCGATACCGTCGCTTATTTCTAGACTACCGCGAACAACTCAATAGTCTATAAGTCTTTCCTACTTGCTATCGCAAACAATTGTATAGCGTATAGGGGCCCTTCGTAAGAACCTTTCCTCTACCTTACCTAAAAAGGACAAAGCGTAGCCCGAAAACAGCTTTTTCTTCTACTTAGCCAATCTATGCTTAACCTAATAAGTACTGATCAGTATTGGTAGGCCTTAGACGTTGCAACTTTGTCGATTCGAATCGTTATTGAAGTAACAGTAGTATTGCAGTAGTTAGATGGTGAATGTATTGTTCTAGGTTTGACAGACCTCTAGCCGGTCTGCACTGTAATTTGTATGCCCAATTGCTTGGCTCATGCCCTAGAATGAAATGCAGCATACTGTACTCAACTTACACCCAATGCGGTAAGTCTGCACAAAGCAATACACTTGCAGTACGGTCAACTTTACTTACAGTAAAGTTAACCTACCGCACTGCATGCAATACTATTCCAATAGATATCCTTAATAATAAAATTCGTGTAACGTTAAATATTTGTAAAATATTCGATATTAAACCCTCCTAATTTTATATATTTTTGCGAAATATATTGACTAGATAAAATGAAAAGTGGTATATATATTCACATACGTTAGTATATACGTTTCTGAAATGTTATATCCGTGTGAAGGAACCAAGGCTGGAGCTGTCGCTCAATGTTGTCAGATTCTGTCTATAAACCTCGATGAAAAAAAAGAAGAAAAGGTCCCTGCTAGGGAGTAGCTATAGAGCTAAAATGGTACAACCCTCTTTCCAGTCATGTGACGTGTGGTGGCGTGTCTTTAAGCGGCTTCCTCCCTGCTTTAAATCATCGCAGGAGTGTATAGAACTACCAGGGTTGGATCACTGGTAATACTATCCAGGTACTAGCCTATAAAAAACCGTTTAAAAATGTATTTTTATACAGAAATAAACTATAAATCTTTTGGCAATGATTAAACAAGTATTACTTAGTAATTCATTAGCAATTATCGTAAAAATATTGATAAACAATTATAAAAGGTATTGACCATATAATTAGCAAAGTCTTATAAATGTCAGGCGGCCCTTAAACCTGAATATAAAAGAAACATAGGGTTGATTTAAGTAGTTACGAAAATATACTGTATTAACCTAAATTTAAACTTTATATTATTTCAATCGAAAATAGATTTTGAGGCTATTGGTACGAGCTTTATAACGTCGTTTAAAATTTACATGAATCGATAAGCAAGTTTCTAATTAACGTTTATAGCCGCGAAAGTTAAGGACGACAGCTCGTAAATTACGAAAGAAGACCTCATTAAGACGATTTACCACGTTTTGGATCAACGATTCAAAATGTGCCTAAGGTACAAAGAATATAAACGCTTTAAATAGGGTTATAAAAACGAATGACATTAAGGAGAAAGCCCTAAAAACCGAAGAAAAAGTATTATTGACGAAGATGCTCTTATACCCCAAGACGAAATTTACCATACATATTGATATACCTATGTAAAAGTAAATCAAGATTTGCGGTTTTCCAAAAAAAAAAAAAAGTTATATAATATATAATAAGGTTGGCTATAAGTCAATCAATTATTCTGTATACGGAAAATTTGGGTTAAACGACGATTTTAAATTGATTAACTACTCTAATACCAGACGGAAGCCAAATTTACAATATATATACCCTATGACGAAGAATTAAAAAAAAAAAATTATACGTTTACCCTTACGAATATAATTTTGAAAAAGACGACTAGAAGGAAAACGGGACCTCCATAGCGATTTAGGATAAAGAAACAGACCAAAGAGTATTTGCAAGCCTATAAGACGCCTGATTTCTGTATAATGTAAGCTTACATGGCAAAATCGGAGTGTTAAACGCCTATATAGCGTCGTAATTTACAATTTTAATGGATATAGCAACCGGTTCTAGGGCATTATATTAAATACCGGCGGGGAAAAAATCTCGACCACTGAAAAACAATAATTCGACGCTTTCGTATCGAAATTTTCCAATTTTAAACTCGAACGATTGAGAAAATACCGGGAAGTTTTATTAAGAAAAAGTAAAGCGTTCTTTATTAGTATCTTCGTTATAGATATAATATTCGGCCTAATCAAATTTTGCATAATAGATTTTTAAATGCTGTTGTTGCCATTATTAAATAATGTGAATGAGCTCGGAATTAAAATTCGAAATACGAAAAACTAACTCATCATCATTTAGGATAGTATATCCATATCGTTCCATCTAAAGTTCAAATACCCGTGTTTTTTTTTTTTTTTTCAGAAAACACGTATAATTGAAATTATTTACCTAAAGTAATCAGAATTAAAGATATTATACCAAAGATTTGTATATCCGGTGACGAAGCGCCTTTTACGGCTGTTTTAAGTAGTAATATATACAAATATTTATAAAAAGAACTATCGAGAAATTTTATAATGAGTGTTAATTATATTCATAAAATTTACGACGGTTTCAATTCCGTTTCTAAAACGACATAGGCTTTAATTACACAGTTCTTGTAAATATAATATACCTTAACGGTTAGCTTGTTTCATACGCCGTCGACGTAATAATATCATTTTAGTCCGAGAAATTTACGCGAAACATTGCTGTTACAAATTGTTAAGATGTTTTGGTGGATTATAAATAAACGTTTATTTAGAGCCTCCGGACTAAACAACCTACGATACAGATATAGTTTTCGATTCGACTAAATAGTGAACCAAGGCTAAAATCAGCGAAACTAAATGTGGGTAAATACCAGTAAAGGCGCTTTAAGGTATCGGGAAATGCGAACAATATTGCAAACCGTTTGAAAGAACGTAAACGGTATTATCTAAGAGAATGAAGGATGATAATATTGAAAAATCAATTTTAAAAATGGCAGTAAACGTTATAAATAATACTTTTAGCCTGGGTAATCTAATTTTAACACTTTTTTTCTTTGGCGCTTACACTAAAGTCTATATAGATTTGGTACCGTTACTAGCTAGAGTATAAGGGGCAAATACTATAGCGAAAGTTATGGTAGTATTGCGTTTTCTACTATTTAGGAATGATATATCGAGAGAATTAGCTATAAAAACGACCTAAATAAGCCTGGCGTGTTGGATTTACCATTATGGTTAGAAGTCCTGGTTTGGAAAATGAAGGACGGATAAACTAGCCTTTAAAATATTAACCGGTTTAAAGGATACAATATCTTGGTAAACTTATTAAATGGAACGAGTTTATTTCTCTAAATGATGGTACGAGAATATAGAAAGTAAAAGGTAAACGATAACTTCTCGAAGGCATAATTCGATAAATGGTATTAACTAGATTACTCCTATAATAACGAATCCAAAGCTCCCACAAAATCTACATATTCACTGGATACACTTTTGTAACCTCTGCCACCTTATAAGACCGGTTGATTTATATAAGCGAAGCCGGCACTACGTTATTGAGGGCGGTTGTTTAGCTTGAAAAATAAAAGACGCTTTAAAACCTTTATCGCAAACTTTTTGTTACCTAAATAGAAACGGAAAACCGTAAATTAAAGAAAAAACTTCGTAATGAGGGTATTATTACAGATTTAAATGGTTCTTTCAACTATTTAAATTATGAGGAAATTTCCGCTTTGATAGAATAGGGCGTTTTTTTTTATTTTGAAAGGTTCAATCTATTAATTTATGGCGTTTACAAAATATTTTCCACCTGTTGAATTTAGTACGTAAAGGAGAAAACCGTCAAAAATTATAGAAAGAGTCGTTTTGTAGTTGATGGGTACGATAACGATAGCAAAAAGAATATTATAACCTAATCGCCTACTTTATAATAAACAAGTTATTGTTTGATTTTAACGTTTACCGACTTCTTACGCACCCCACATAACCTTTGTATTAGGCTTTGTAATATTGTATTTGTTGGAATAGTATTACATGCAGTGTAGTAGGTCAAATTTACTTACAGTAAAGTTGACTATACTGAACTGCAAGTTGAGCGTATTGCTTTGTGCAGACTTACCGCATTGGGTGTAAGTCGAGTTCAGTACGCTACACTTCCCTCTAGAGTACGGGCCAAGCAATTGGCTATACAAATTACAGTGCAGACCGGCTAGCGGTCTGCTAAACCTAGAACAATACATCTACTACTTGACCAATGCAATACTACTGTTACTTCGACCAATCGAATCGACAACGTTGTAACAATCTAAAGATTTGCGAACACTGATCAGTACTTATTAGGTTAAGTACAGATTGGCTAAGTAGAATAAAAAGCTATTTTCCGGTTACACTTTACGTTAACAATGGCAACTGGGGTAGAGGAAAGGTTTTTGCGAAAAGCCTTTATTAGTACTGCGTCAGTCTACAATGATAGGAAAATAGAGAAAACTTTTGGGTTACGTTAATTCACAATAGTAACCTGGAAGTAAGCGACAGTATAGTTACTGAAAAACACCAAGAAATCTTTATTAACCCTTTTTGAAGACGTTAAGATTAACTGTCAGAAGTCTTAAAGTTCGGCAAGTTGTTAAACGTCTAATTCAGTACTATTGCGGGTGCTACTACTACAAAAACGACTAAGTCTCCACATCAAACAAACCTCTACCACTAACCAACGACCTTCGACTTTATCCCTTACACCAAACCTCTACCCCTAATTCACTTTTTTCACTTCCCTTATGCTACTTTAATAGTTAAGTTCGCTACTTTAGACGAAAACACCAAGTTATACCAAGGAAGCTACGTTGCGCGATCTGACGCCAAGTTGCCAAGTTCCTACGCAACTTTACGCCAAAACACTAAGCCATCCAGTCCCTATATTTAGGATCACCAAGTCCCTCACCCTATACGCCTATCAAATCCTATATAGGCAAAAACTTCAAGATTTATATCGCTAGCGCTTATTTTGAAGTTATTACCAACCCTGTCCGGAAAGAAGTAATTAGGGCGCTCGGAACTGCTTTTACCAAGTTTTATGGCAACGACTTCTGGGTATTGAATGTCAATAAAGACTTAACGGAAAAATACCTTACTAACTTCTTCGGTTGTTACTTTATTAAACTAGATGGAGGCGAAGAACGTAACCATAGTAGTCGGTAAGTTTTTTAACAACTAGATTATTGATATGTGAAAAAATATTTAGAAAGCTATCAAGTTTAAATTAAAGGAAAAACTTGAACGCCGAGGGATTTACGTACCAAAAAAGAGTTTCAATAGGTTGATAAAGACTTTTTTTAACTTGACTTAACTTAAAGAATGCCTATAAGACTCACGACAAAAAAGAAAGGGCGTTAAGAAACCTTAACGCCCTTACATACAATATAGGGGACCTCCCTCTTATCCCCAGCTAAGTTAAGCCTCTTTACGCGCGGGCTATAAGCATGTTAACCTGTATGGCAGCCTAACACCTTCATGTAATAGCGTGGAGTACGCCCTAAGCGGTGGCAGAACATGTGAAACAAAGGCCGCCAACGCGACCAGAGCGTTAGCACTCTACACCAGTTAATTGAATAAGATTTCTAAGCTTTCCAGAATCCTTAAATGACTATTCCCCCTTAGAAATTCCACCGATAGGTTCTTTAAGACCTTTTCCTATTCAGGTTCGCCTATACGCGAGAGTCTATTACAAATCCTACCACAGAACTTTACCCTTCGGGCCAAGCGACTATCAATTACCCTTGACACCGCGTTCCGAAAGCTCTAAGGCTTAAATTGTCGGAAAACACTATTTAATGTTAAAATGACTATCGCGGCCTTCCCCTAAAACCTATCAAAATGGTTAATATTAACTATAAATTGTTTACAGACTTAATTAAAATTTAAAACAGTATGAAAAAGAATAAATAAAATCCTTATAACCTTTTCCATACTAAAATAATACCCTTTATAAATATTTCTAAGTGGATGGAAGTTCCCCTTTTAGGTTTTTATTTACTATTTCCCGCTATCCTTATAAAATACGCTAGGGACTATTACCCAACCTTTCTTATTAGAGCTATTACGTTCCACGAAATTTACGATAGTATAAAAATATATTTCGAATACCACATCCACCTTACATAATACCATATAAACTAGTCCACTACGCAGTAAATTACAATAGTAACGAAGGGGGAAAAAATGATACCAATAGAAGTCCTTAATTAAATATGTAATAAGTTAATACTATGTCAAAAATTAATGGGTAAAGCCCACGTTAACGAAGTTATACTTCGCGAGCAGGTATGGGCAATAGTCACAGGCGTTAGCAAGTTCAAATACGCCCTATAACGCCCAAATACCACCTGCGAAGACTTTTTTAACCAGTTGCGTTCCTCGTTTGCCTCTTTGATAACACGTATACCAAACTCGCTTTGTATATACTTTTAAGCTGGAAACTTCCTTAACGTATATAAAGAAAATCTTACAGTAGTTAATTACGTCGACTGTAAATACGAGTGCCTACAACGCTTAAGACTTGGCTTATCTGCTATAAACTAAAAGTAATAGCCAATTTGGCTCCAATAAGGCCAAGATTTAGACGGACTTGTTAACCGTAAGTATTATCATCGTAATAGTGGTAAAAAATATTGGATCTGTAGCAAGTCTAACTATGGGTTAATTCGGCACCCTCTTGCCGAGAGTAACAATAAGAAGACAGTATATCACGCCCAATACCCTATTTCTTTTAAATAGGATTACCTAAACCAAATCGCAGACTTCGAAAATGACGAGCTGATTAAAAGCGCTAATGCTACTAAGTAAATTAAGTAACATGAAAATAATATTCTTAACGCGGCTTAATAACTAGCTTACCACGTTTTCCTATACCGTTTAGCTGATAAAAACCCTTACGTTTACCTTAACTAAGTCTCTAACCCCTTATACACCTTTAATCTTCGCGATCATTACGTGGACCACAAGTTTTATGGTATTATGTTAAATATAGGAGTAATAAGGTACTTAATAGGAGGTTGCTTATAATATGTGATACTACAGAGAGAAAACATTATAGCCACTAAGATTAATCGTTACGATGCTAATAAGGCTAAAGTTAACATTAAACCCGGTAAATAACTATCGTTACTAGAGATAACGATAATTTAAACTGTTATAAAAGCAATTATATTTTACATCCTTAAGTTCCCTACCTTTTTTTACTTTGTTTAAAGGACATAAAGACTCTCGGTGTTAACATCGACATCAACATATACGATCTGGTTAAAAACAGTTAAAGGTTTCCATTCGCCTTTAAGTGGGGGCACCTATAATTTCACCTTTTAGGCTCAGAAACAGTAGTGTTAAACCTGACGGAATTGGAGATATGTTAACTATATCGGCGTTTCAACTATCTAGCCATTAATAGGCTGTATAAAGTCCGAAAGTTTACAAGGTATAAATATATGGAATACTTTACCATAAAATCTATTAAATGACTTTTCCACTACTGTTAAACATATACCTAGGCCCCCTGAAGGTTTAAATTTACATTAAAAACGATAAAAAATTTAACTATAAAATCTTTATCGATATATTTTACCTGGATAACAAGCCTATTTTTTACGTCGTTAATTTCGAAACCTCTTTTTATAGGGCTAAATTTCTAAAGTCTCTTTTGGCAAAAGATACGTAGGAAACGTTAAAAATAATATAAATTGACACGTACCTGGGCCCACCTAACTTTATCGTCTACAATACAGATGCCAACTTTATAACGGTTAAGTTTTAAAAAGATACCAACATAATAAGTATTTAATATACACAGGTACCTTTAAAAGCCTATTAATGTATTAAAAAGGTTAAAATAACATACGCCTTACTTCGTCGAATGCATAATATCTTTACATTAAAAATGAAAATCTTTACGGATCTGTAAATGCGCCTATAAATGGCAGTAAAAGGCTTAAACAATACTATAGGCCTTGATGGATTGGTGCTAACTCTATTTGTCTTTAAAGCATACCTACGACTTACGAGTGAATCTCTGCCCTCGGCAAATATTTAGAAATATATTACGGCTTATAACAAAGCTTTGAAGAAACTGCGAAGAGAATCGGTACGCCGCCATATTAATAAAGCCCTTAATACCAGAAACGGCCTCATATCAATTAATATACTTGTTTTACCATTATAAAGCAAAGTCCTTGTAAGGCGAAAGCCGGGCAAATAAAAGGGCATATATATAATATTAAGTATCAAGAATTTCGAAGTACTTGTTAAAACTACTAACAGTCTTATGTCTTTACAAACCACTTACATTAAACCCTATATTAAGGCTACTGATGATAAAAACATTTCAGCTAAGCGACCAAACTAATATAAATTTCTTGACCTGTTATCAACAAACAGATAAACGCTGCCGGCTAGGACGACCCCTGAAGAATAAAAATGTTGAAAAAGAGGAATATACACCGTAATATATTTACGATACTGCTTGGATAAACAGGAAAGAGAAGCATAACAAAGAATTAGCACTAAAGCTTCGAATGTAAGAGATTATTAAAACCTTCAGTAAACCCTTTAAGTAAAGAGATAAGGTCGAGATTTTAACGGCTTATTAACTCAAAGGGTTGTATAATTCGTATCGACAACCGATTTTAACTTCTAAGACCTAAATGTTACGATCTTTAAGACGAGGATTATTTAAGAGGTTAAAAGTAAGACTACGGGGCGACCGTATGAAAAATCACGTCTAATCGCTTAAGGATAAGATAATAAAGGCAAAAACTGGATGTTCATATAGTCGCTAACGATTTAAAGGATTAGCTAACGTTTAGTAATCGATTTAACAGTAAGTTTGCTGGCTAAAATTAAAGGTAAGTTTACGCTTAATAACCGTAATATGATGTAAACCTATATACAATTAGCAACGGATTTATAACGGATCGTACTACTAAAACTGCTACAAGAACTACGTGTCATTTACCCTTTAGACACGGTAATACGATATATTAAGCCACTATACGGAATAATTAAATTAAACATACGTTAGTCTTTAACCTACCAGTTGCATTTTAAATCACAGCTAGTAATGAAATCTTTAACTTATAACCCGTACCTATTAGTTATGAAAGAAAAGGATTTTAGCATAATAAGTATATAAACTAACGATAACTTTTTCGTTAAAACGGCTAGCTTTATAATATTGAAACAATGGGCGATAAAGGACTCCAAATTTTGAAATTATAAGCTAGTAATGACGTTAACAGAAAACAGTTCATTTGACTTTAATATATCGTTAATCCGCATACTTTGTATTGATAACGGCTTAATTTCGCTAAAAAGGCTAAGGTACTGTTTTGGCTGCAATTAACAAGACTAATATAACTAAGGCTTAACGGTACTTGGAACATCTTGTAATGATCACACTAAATACCCGCGAGTATATAGAAAGTGTCAGAGGGTTTATGTTATCAAGAAGGTAGCAGAGGTGCTGAGTGAATAATATTGCAACCGTGCAAGTAATGATCAAAAGCCGTGAGGCTATTCAGAATACACTGAGACTGAATACTTAGATTGACAACTGAAGAGCTATGAAGGAAATACTATCTATGTGGTGATGGTCGTGTCCTTATATCCTATGGCCTTCATACCATCTTTAGTACTGAGACTCACTGGTGCTCACTGAGGCTCACTGGTGCTCACTGAGGCTCACCGGTGCTCACTGAGGTTCACCGGTACTCACTGAGGCTCACCGGTGCTCACTGAGGCTCACCGAGAGATGTTCCCCGCCTGATGTGTTGGACTTCAGGCTCTCGGTAGCTCAGCTGCATGCTGGCCTATTTCCTAACCCGCCAACATGCTTGGGTCATAACACAACGTACTCGAGGTAACTTTATTACTACCTTATGCTAACTAGAAGCCTTTTACGACCTATTAATCGCGGCGTAAGTATAAAAGATAAAGGATAAGGACTTTAACCGGCTAAATAAAAGGCTTAAGTAATAGATACGAAACCTAGACCACGGAATTAATATGGTTCTAATCGACTTGTCGAAGAAAAAGTTAATAATCTTTACGGAAGGGTCCTTTATAAATAACATCAACTTATCTTTACAAATAAGCTTCTTAATAAACCTCGTTAACTAAAATAGACGGGAAGATCAGTTTAATATTATCGGCAGTCTAATTTACTAAACCTCCTTCAAGTGTAAAAGGATTATACGAAACTTGTTGGCTTCAGAGATCTAAAATATGATAACGAGTTTTAAGATAAGTATAAAATTCTAAAAAACCCTTAACCTTATTACCAAGAAGCTGAAAATTCCTCCTATTCCGGTGGTGATTTATACCAATTCGAAAAGCCTCTTCGAATACCTTTCGAGACTTGAAACCACTAGCGAAAAACACCTGATAATTGACGTGATAGCACTCTATAAAACCTACGAAAGGAGGGAAATTAAGGAATTCCGGTAAATTGACGGTAAAGATAATCACTTAGATGCTATAACGAAGGTAACGCCAAATAAAGCCTTAGAAAGGTTTGTGGATAGCAACAGGCTAACCATACGAATCGAAGGCTACGTTGATAAGCTGCCCGGAAAGCCTAAATCACGTAATAACAGACTGAAAGACTTCCAGGGAATTGACGATACGAACCTGTTTGACTATTATGGATAAAGTGAAAGCCTATAAAGGTCTGTAGTAGAAGAACTTTCTATGGGAGTTAATAAATTCGGACCTTGAAGCAACTAAGAAATTAAGGTCAAATAGGGTCAATTTTTATATAATTGGGTGCAAATCATTATGGAAGTCAATTGGAATTGACAGGGGTCTGGCCAGTTAACGAGAAGGCAATTTAATAGTAACTGGAACAGATTAGTTAGTCACACTAGCGTACGCGCACAAACTAAAAAGCCGCCAGTGTTGTAATAGTATTACATTCAGTGTAGTAGGTCGACTTTACTTACAGTAAAGTTAACTATATTAAACTATAAGTTACGTGTATTGCTTTATGCAGACTTACCGCATTGGGTGTAAGTTGAGTGCAGTAAGCTGCACTTTACTTTAGGGCATGGACCAAGCAATTGACTATACAAATTACAGTGCAGACCGACTAGCAGTCTGCCAAACCTAGAACAATACATCCACCACTTGATCAATGCAATACTACTGTTACTTCGACCAATCGAATCGATAACGTTGTAATAATCTAAAGATCTGCGAACAGTATGGTCTTATATATAATTGAGAAACCTTTTAAGCAATACGTTTATATTTATATACTTGTAAAGCTTCAAAATTATTAGTTATCCGGAATAATATTCTGGACCTTGCATAAAAAGGAAAATTAAACAAATTTACTTTTATTAGCCTAACTAGTATGAAATGAATTACCAAGTATAAAATTTAATGTATACCTAAAGCTTATATTATATAAACCGTACAGCTACAAGCTGAGTTTATTCTGTTTACTATTGTATAATATTAGAAATACCTATCGAATAATATATATAAAGCACTTAATAAACACTTTACGTAGCAAATAAGCAATTTGACATCCTTCCCGACACATTCATAGGCGAACCCCACATTCGTTAGTACAGCCACCAAACCATTATAGGATATTTTAACATCATAAGAAAAATTCTTCAATATCTCCTTTTATAGCTACCGCAAAAGGGGCTAAATCGACCACACGCACCCTTAGTGCGCCTACAAAGGATACCCAACCTTTATATATTACCTAAAGGCCTTAGTCAAAGCGTTAGGTAACTAAACCACCCCTGGCGAAGAAGGATGTTGTTATGTACCGATCCCTACGTTTTAACATCAAGTCCTTATATAAGGTGTTCGATGTATAAAAGCGCAACCTCGAGGTCCGTTATTCCGTTTACACGGCGTACTAACAGGCTATTAATGCCTCCGTCATTCTTTATAACGGTCTCGGCTTTACTGAGTACCAAGCGTTGATATTACATAAAGTAACGTACGCTATCGAATACCTGGCTAATAAGGGCTTAGTGATACAGATTACGGGAAATACACTCGCGCCTAAATATAAGCTTACGTATCCCATAAGATAATACCTTACCTTAAATGACTAAGTTCTAGAAAAACCCTTAAAAGCCTTTCGAACTCTTTTTTCGGCCGATTTTACGACGGTTTTAATTTCGTTTACAGCTATAGCTAATAAGAGCTTTACGATTATCACCTTTACCATTTCGGATTAGAACATTATATAGATTATGGTGGTAAGGCGAAATAGGACTCTAGTATTTTTAACGTCGCGAGATCCTTTTACATTTATGAAGGGACGTTAAGATCCTATTTTAAACTAATTAAGATTTTACGTTATATAATGTATTGTATTTTAAAAGGCGGCGAAAAATGTGTATTTACGGGTTTCTATTAGGGTTTTTAAAGGTTTTAAACGGGACGTCGAGTGGTTTTTCCTCCAATATACTTTTATTAAAAGGTTATAACTAAACTCGACTGTTATCAAATCGGTGAATAAAACTTTGCTAAGGTTCTTTATACAGTGTGCGGATATAATGCCTCAAAATAAACCTTTTTAGGAAACTATACCGATATTATTATATCTCTTCAACGACACCTCCATCATATTATATTAAACGTGGTATACGCATATAATTAAGGAGATCTCTCGCGTTATCTATACACCCTTTGAAAACATACTAACAGAGGTCTCGAAAGTAATCAAGGAGGAGATTATTATGTAAGCTAAGGTTACGCTAATTAACGCCTATCTTTTAGTTTATAGCTGGGACGTATATAGAAGTTTAATAACCTGGATTATCTTTTTTCTGAAGCCTGTTCAATTCTTCCGCCTTTTTGGCATTGGTGAAAGGGCTCGAGCGATAAATAAACGATATATGTCATAGTTTTGTAATGATAGGTGCCTAAATCATTATGTAAATATACTGTATATCCGGCTGATTCGTTACTCTAATTTCTCGGTTAAAGTTAAAAATCACGTGTACAGAGTGTATATAAAGACTTCATAGTGTTATAAATATTATAGTCCTTTTTCTTCATTATAAAACGACTATTTAACGGCTTTTAAAAGAAAGGAGGGTAAATATATACGTATATAGAAATATCGTTTCAAAAAAATCAAATATTTCGATAAAACCTGGTATAATACTAAGGTGGTAGCGGAGGTTTTAGCCAATAACGTTACAACCGCCTTTAAATCCGCAGAGAATATCGTTCGCTCAACGAAAAGAGATAAAGAGTTAAAACTTTATTATATTAGTATTCGGTAATACTCCGCCGGCAATAGGGTGGTACGATATACTCCCCTTGTATTTAGCTACGAAACTGGTAGTTACGTAGCTTTACTTTCTAGTATCGACATATTACGTGATTAGCTTCTTTTAGACTTTACGCCACCCGGGGAAAACGGACTAAAAATGTTCGAGGCGAAATTGTATTGTTAGATTCCGCGAATAAATACCTTATGCTTCCCCCTATAATGATTTCAATCCTAAAATGGTTAACTTTGAATAAATACGATATGCAGTCCGTAGGTAATTAGGTTAAACAGGCTATAAAATTTAAGTTACGTACTATAGGATACCTTTCGACTAAGGTTAGAAAAATTGAGTTTAACGCTTTTAAAACTTTATCTTTTAGGGTTTAAACTTTACTAGTAGCTATTACTAAAACCCTTAGGGATATTAGGCTACTTACATTAAATTTCACTACGTTTATATCCAAATTCGATTTTCTGCTGTTTTTGAGTACCGATATTACATAAGTCTACCCCATCAACCTTATGTAACGAAGCGAAACGTCGGATACCTATCCCGCTACGTACGAGGGCTTAACTATTTATAATAGTTTTAAATGTTAGGTACGCCCTTTACGGAAATACTTAAAGTGATTAGGCGTTACGGAACGCTGGAAATGAAAACGGGACTTAAGATTGCTTAGGTTAATGTAGGTAAGGTTGCTACTATATATTAAGCTTTACTTATAAGTTACGCGACCGAGTATATTAATACAATTAATGTATAACAACCAAGGTACGTTAAAAAAGATAATGGGTACAGATTTATACAACGTTACTTAATATATATATATATATATATTTACTGGTTTACGAGTAAGGAGTTTCGCTTTTATCCAAGAGGAACTATGGGAACTGCTATCAAGTACTCGACTTCGGGTCTTAATATATGTACTGAAAAGCGTATCCCTTATCGTTACGTATTTAAAATTAAACTCTGGTAAAAATTCGTTATAGCTACACGTTAACAGGATTTATATTATCGATATTTATAGAAATCAGTTTACCGACGAGGTTTTTCGAAGGTATATAATTGGATACCCGAGTCTTAAAGTATCATAAGAAGAGACTTTAACCTCGTTTATAGCCGTACGAAACCGATGTAAAATAATATATACAAATGAAGAGTCCTAGATATTTAGGTATTTACCACTGATATATATTTTGATAATAAAATGAAACTTTTTACGTACCGTTGAGGATATATCCTCGACTTTACTTTTACTAATACTACCAGAGCTATTATGGTTATCCGCCTTAATCTAAATAATAAGTCTAATTATAAGGTTTTATTTACAATTTGTTTAGCCCGTATATTCCCCTTTACCCCGATTTTTCTAATTATGGTTTTAGAGGCCAACCAATTTAGGTTTAGGGACCTGGTCGATGTTTATATAACTTTTCTATCTAACGCCTCGTATATAACAGACGAGGCTGTAATATACAGCTAGGCGAAGGCTTTCGTATACCTGTATTTAAATGTCTTTTATACAGTCAAAAAACCAATTACGATATAGGTTAAATTTACGAAATAATAAACCTTTAAACTAAATCGGCTCCAGTATTATATAAGGAAATGGAACAAAGCCCGGCCCCGAAAAACTAACTTTACTAAACATAAAAATTTCCTGGCAAAGGTATATAAAGTATGAGTCGGTTTATGAAACAATAAGCTTGATCGGGTCACCGATTTCATTAAGATATATGGTATTGTCAATTAATATAAATCTCAACTATTTCGGGCTCCCTCTTTTAAGGTAAAGGTCCGGTTCATTTTTAACGAATGTTGATAGGCTTATGTACTTCGAAACAATATTTTAATTGGTTTTTAACTGTTAATAATATTGCCGACAGCCTTTTGAATCATCGGGACGAATCTGAATATACGGTTTTGTTAGGTTTCAATATTTTTGACAAACAGGTATAACTAAATATTATAAGCGTTCGAAATACATTCGCAGGGTCTAACGATATACCAGTACGACCTTGTAAAGCCTATAAGGTTTGTATCGCAAGACCTTTTTACATATTTTGCAACAAATACCTCCGTTTGAAGGTCTTCCTATGGATATAGCGATAATCGAAGGATTTTACAATAACTAATTGAAGGGATCGAAATTTCTCTCAATTATAGTTTTAAAATATCATCGTATTAATCCCAATATAATTTAAGTAGTTGAAATATATTGTAACCAAACGTATTTTTCAATCCCTCACTATACTAGGTTTCGGTAACGTATAATACTGAGAAAAAACACTTAAGCGGTTCGGAACCAATTTATTTGCGGTTTTAACTTAAAATATAAAGTTCATATTTTTAATGGTAAGTTTACGTTTATCTTGTTTAAAGACATATAAGAGTTTTTAGATGCCTTACTTCATAACTCGCTTATTTACAAAATACAACGTTGAAGATTTCACTAAAGTTAACTTACATTTATTAAAGGATTTTTAACCGGAAGGGTAGTAAAAATACGATATTAAACGGCGATTACAAGGTTTTTAAATCATAATTACGGTACCCCGTAAAACTTACCCTTTTATACAGTACTTTATATAATTAATATATTAAACCTTACCTGGTATTATATCAACCGGATTTTTCTTACGCCGATAATATGTTTCTTTTGCGAATTTCGATTTTTTTCAAAATCATATATCGTAGACTTTAAAGCTAACGCATTGGAGGCGAAAGTATGGGTAAATAGTAACCGGCAGATTTTCACATCGGAAAATTCGGAATTATTATCTATTATTAAGCGTTAAGGTCCTATAGACTTTTTTAAATAGGTTAATCCCTTCTTTTCTATCGACTTAAAATCGATTCATCCGATCGTAAGGTTTTCGTCTTATACGAAATTCCAAAGCATGTAATAATTAACGTTTTGATTCGAACACGCCCTATTAGGATGTGTATATGTCGGGAAACGTATAATAAAGGCCTTAAAAGCTGTTCGGCATTATAAGTGACTTTTAAGAATAAGATACAAGTTTTTAACTTACCTTTTATATACAGTAGCTATTACCGCGGTGGTATTTATACTTATTCACTATATTAAAATTGGTAATCTGAATGCGGGTAAAAGAGTTTTAAAAGATAGGTTAAGATCCTACTTATCGTTATAATAATGGTGATTACCACTTTATATAGGATTATACAAAATGTTATCGCTTTTCGGAATTCCGGGTTACCTTCAGGTAAGGTCGCCTTAAAATAGCAACAATTTTATTTCGTTTACCGTTTAAAAACCTTAGAATTTATGCTTCCGCTCGTATAACGAATCGAATTATCACTCGTAACGAAGGCTATAAAGGCTGGGAGAGCCTCCCCTATAACTACGACAACCAGTAAAGGAGGAGTTACGTACGGCGCTTTAACTCTTAGGAAATCCTTTCGACTTTGGATACGCCTGGTCTACACGACTTATAACGACTTCGGCGACCTTTCCCTAATATTAAGGAGGCCTAAATTGGCTAAAATACATTTACGATTCCTCGTAACCAACCTTAAGTTTCCCAACTTTGTACGGCTTATTTTACTTACTTTACGGTTTACCTTAAACTTTCTTATTAACGTTACGTGCTGAATGATTAGAAACGATATAACCTTATTTATTTTTAAAATTCATACGCTAAATTTAAATCGGTATGAGATTATAGTCCTTACCAATGGGTTCGAATAACTTTTCAAAAATAGGTGTTACATTGGGTACAGGTACGTAGTATATTGGGATAGACGAACAGTTACAAAAAGATTCGGTAACCTGTACCCTGATATATATATTTTAAACGCGAAGTTCATTAGCGTCATACCTTCAAGGAAATAATAATTTGTGTAAATAATACATTTGTAATTCAAAGCTTAACGAGAGATATTACCACCTTTCTTTAATAGGCTTTCTGGGGTTTCCATACGGTAGTTGAGGCGTGTTCGGACTTTATTAAAGTTAAATAAAACCCCGGGTATATAAAAACCGTTGGAAACAAAGTCGCGGATAAATTTGTTAGTTTCAGAGCTAAATCCCCTACCCCTTACGAAAACGATAGCTTACCCTATGTAAATGAGACAAAATCGCTATTATAATTTAATTTTAAGGTCGTGAAAAGGGAGTACTACGTTTAAAGAAAGGTTAAGTTATCTCTGTAATATAAGAGGTGAGGCTTTATGTATATTATGAGGCCTGGATCCGAATTTGGTATAATTCGCGGATCTAGTATTTTCCTGCTTATTATACTGTTATTATAACCCATTTTACATCGTTTTTTTATGATAAGGTATGGGTACGGGGACCTCGCCTTATATTTTCGAAGGTTTTAGCTTTTAGAGGCGAAAGGGAAGTGTTATCATTATAAAGGCGAACGTAATGCGGCTTACTTGGTTCGTTACTCTTTTTTGTTAAAAGTTTGGTAACTTTAGCTACAGGCCTTTAGAAAGCTTTTGAATGTGTAGATACATACTTTTTATATAAAAAGGGTTGTTACAGACCTTAAAATTTTCCGGGACTTCATTCGTGTTATTAATTATTTTTCGAACAATAAACGTAATTAAATCATAACTTTATAAGGCCGCGTATACCGCCCGCCGGTAATAACTACGTTTTACGCCCTCCGGCGATTAGGTATAAAACTCGTCAGTTTATATTACCACTATTATTACCATTATTATTAATAGTATTACTAATACGGAGGAACATAACCCTTTATCAATTTTACCACGGTCGTTACTAAGGCTTTTATGGCAATCGCCCGGCGAACCCATCCTTTTCGACAGGGAGTTATAAATACTAGGAAGGTATTCAGGGTAATATCGGGGGCGGGAGCACGGAGAGCGGTAAGGGCGACGATGGGCGAGGGAATAACGAGTTAATTGGAAATGGAATTCGTTTCTTTCCCATTACTAGATTCGTCGTCGTTGGCATCTACTTGGACCCCCCTAATAATGGAACCCTGTCGTCTTAGTAAAGCCTTTATAACGGCTTACGCCGTGTTACCATTTTACGTTTTTACGGCAGCGCGTAGGGGTTGTTGTAATATGGTAAGGCGTTTAAAAAGCGTTTTTTGCCGCGACGGCGACGCGGTAAGCCGTTAGCGGTTCGGCGAAGTTAAGGGCGACAGGAATATACCCGCCTTTAAATTTAGTTAATAACTTTATACGTTAAGTTAGCTTACTTGTAATATGGATTTTAAAGGTGTTTTACGCGTATAATAGACTTATTTTACGCACTTTCCCCACAGTATAGAACTTATTATTAGCCTCCATTAAAAGGGACCGTACGTAACATGTATAGGGTTACGCAACGTTAAAGGCGAGGTGGGGGTTGATAAGTCGGGTCGAAGGGGTAGGAGGGATAGGGAAAGAGGAGGATGAGGGGGTCGGGAAAGGGGTTGCGCCAGAGGCGCGCTTAGTACATTTAGAACGTAAAGGCTCCTTAGCTCTGGCACGGCGAGCGCGGTCGCAAGTAACGCGACCTTTATGGGTAGATATCATTAGCTGATAAGATTATCTAGGGTACCCTAATTAAAAGGGAGGCGAAGTATAGGAGGGGGCAGGTTAGGTAAAAAAAGGTGTTTACTATTATTAGTTATTTTGACGATTCTTTTAAAAAAGGTTTAAATTTAATGATCGGATTAAAAAAGAGTGGTTTTTATATAAAGTAACAACTTATAGATTACCGCATATATATAAAGGGGCCTTTTATTAGTTTGGAACTTTTTTTAACTTGTATATATGTCTATACGCATGTTTTACAACCGCCTCTTTAAGGACTTTTACCACGTTATTTTTTATCTTTATAAGGTTCCTTTTTTAAGGGACTAGAACTGGTTGTATATCCAGCGCAATCAGGCGTTGACTGTAGATTTAAATAGCCACATTACGTAGCTTAATCAGAGCTACAGTTTACATACCTACGGGTCTCTAAACTACGGGGCACCCTAAGATCTTGATTGAAAGGGTGGCTATGGAAGCCAACGGCCCTCTGCGGTTGTATAAACCCACGTTGCAACCCCTAACGCCGGTATCTACAGGGATATTTCGTAGTAGCTAGTGCGTCGCTTGGCAGCGGGCACTGCTCAGTGATAGTATTTCTTTTTTTAAAAAAAAACAAGCAATCTGAAACGCGGTTTATACTTTATATCACTCGATATACGTATAATAAAGCCTTTTATTCTAACTAATAAATCATTCGCAAATTATACTGATTATAACTTGTAAATAAGATTTTTATTCATTTTTAATGACGAATTATTCAGTCAAAATATATTTACGTTGTATAGTAACATTATTCATTAAAGCTTAATTAAGTGTAAACGGGTTACTCGAAAAAATTTAACTTTGAAATTTTACAATATAGTTAAAAAGCTCGACTCCGGAATTATTATAACTATAACGGTACGGATAATTGTTTAGGCTTTGGTCTAAACCCTTTTCTTTTGGTAGTTTTATTAACTATTTTTCATTTTACGATGCCTCGCTAAATTAGGTATAACGAATAAAAAGCGTCTTATAATTGATATCATGATGTTACATGAATCGTAAAAACGCCGCAAAATTAAAGGAATAGGGTAAATTAACAGAAAGTTAAATCCGGTGGATACAATAACTAAAAGCGCTTAGAATGAGATATTAGAGACTTATATTTATGAATATACTTTTAGTTAACCTTGATCAAAAGTTTCGGGACCTTACCCTAATTGAATATTTTTATATATTACACTTACTACTTTCCGACTGTATTACATATTTATGTCACTTTTAAAATTTTATCTGTGTTTTAAAATTTACCCTTCATATCTCTTTTAATATATTATCACTTTTTAAAGTTATTATTTACGCTGTTTTTAATACATTGTCACTTTTCATATTTACCATTCACGTCACTTCTGAAATAGTATTACTTTTTGGTTTTTCTCTTTACAGATTTACTAAAACATTTTCACCTTTTATTTTAATATTTTATATTCATGTTAAAATTTTCTTAAGAAAGAACCTTTATTATCATGTGGAGAATTACACTAAGGCCAGATAAGTCGGCAAATGTAAAAATAGGCAGCTAATCGCTCTTAAGTAACGAGGGGAAGGGAGTGATTACGTCTTTTCTTTTTTTTCGCTCTCTTCCTCGTCGTTCTCGCTTCCGTTACTATTGGAGCCACTGCCACTATTGTGATCGACACCGTTATCGGCGTCGCCGTTTGGAGGAGGGCCTTGCGCCTTAGGCTATATGCCTTGGCTTCTTACCTTTTTTGCGATGATACGCGATAATATTGTTAACTTGCCCACATAGTATATACGTAAGCCCGCCTTCTAAGCGGTAATAGAAGTTTCCGTTTTTTAAACCGCCGGTTAACTCCTATTACTAATTGGTATTAGCTTATTTTAAGTATTATGAAAGTAGTTGTTTTCAACAACGCCTCAATTAAGGTATTAGAATGATAGGTAATAAGTGAATGCGGTTAGAATTACGAATTAAAAAAGTGATTAATTCACCATAGAGATGCGGGTGCATAATGAAGCCTCGGCTTACGGCTTTAAGATTATTGGAATAGGAGTGTGTTTATTACTAATCGACTTGTAATGGTAGTAACGAGTCGATCGAACTTCGCTTTATCGATAATGGCCAATGAATTGGCCCGCGGCTGTGGACGTAATATACGATATATAAAGCGTGTTTATTAAGGGCCCGGAAACGCGAACCCAGATACGTCATTTTAAAGCTTTAAGTATTAAAAAGGCCTCGCGACGTACCATCGTAAGTTGTAGCTCGAGGCGGCAGGCGCGTTCGGTCGTTTTAGCTTTATTTACAAGAATATTTATATAATATAAATTAAAGGGAAAAAAATAATATAAATTGCATTATAATTCGACGATATTGCGTTTAGGAAGACGGGAGATGATCGTAGGTAATAAGGTTTTTACCTGCGGCAAAAAAAATAAAGTTAATAACTTTAGAAGTTTTTGGTTCTTCCCCTTATGGTATGGGAAAAAGAGGGGAGAAGGAAAGGGAAAAAAGATAGGGGGGGAGATCTTAGTCAGCGGTGGGTGACGTAGGAAGAAAAAAAGGGATGAAGACTTGATCAGCGGCGATAGCGACAAAGAGACCAATAATGAAAGCTGGTATCGATAATATACTATCTGAATTGGAAAAGCTGGGGCTAGGCTAGCGGCGGACAACGACGGTGGCGACTTTTTTACGCTTACTTTACCGCATTCAACGGCGTTGTTGAAACCTGTTTTTACGGGTCATTCATTTTGAAAAACGGTTAGGACGTGGCATTACTCTAGTGACCGACCTATACAAAAGGTTTTATGGTGAATTAAGATAGTGGTTTAGGTATATATATGTCGATCGGTTAATTAGGAACTTACCTTATAATTAAAGACATGTTGTTGGAAAAAAAAGAAAAAAGTTTTACCTAAATCGATAACGATACATTTTTTATATTAACCCTAAAATACGTAACACTGACAATAATACCTTTACAATCACACAATTATAGACATTAACAAACTTCTTGGTAAATGCCGGTACTAATTACCTAAATTAACTAAGGTGTTGGTAAGGTCTCTATTCACGGGAATGTAAATGAAGAGTGATCGTAAAGATTGGTATTGAATTAAAGATAGATGATGATGATTATTAAGAAGAAGCATCCAGAGAGTGCACACCTTAGGTGAGAGCTTATAAGCTCTCACCCAGAGCGTACGACTCTGAACCGCCCCTTCTAGACCGCGCCACTTCTCAGAAGGGAGATTGGCAGAGTGCATGGTAGAGTGCTACTTCCCGAGTGAGAGCTTATAATCTCTCATCTGAGACGTGCACTCTCCTGATGCCTCTTCTCCCTTCTAGTTATCTACCTTCAATATACACTATTCAATCTTCTACTTATCTTCACGTTAACGTATAGGGTACGAAAGATCTTACCGACACTATCCTTTTAGTTTTTTTATCAGCTAGTCAGTTGAGATTCCGCTTCATAAATCTGTACTTAAAGAGTAAAAGATTTAGGTTACCGACTTTTGAAAGAAACAGGAAATAATTTTCATTTTGTAAGAAATATTTTGATGCATTTATTGACGGTTTTCTACATATATATCGCCTAATTATGTATTTTTATTAGACGACCAATGAATATATTTTCCCGTGATTCTTCAACGTTTTAATAAGAAATTCGCTGATATTATTTGCAATTTTTCAAGATTCTCCACTGACCAATTTAAGCTGTGTATTATCTGTAACATGTGGAAAAAAGTGTGTTCAAATCAAAATGTGTTTTTATTAAGTAAATATTAACTTTGAAATGATATTTTGTAGTGCTATGATATATATATATATACGTGTTAATATGCAGGCAATATTTATGTATTTGTATATTGAAATTTTCCAGTAAATTGAAAAATTTAGGAAACATATATATATATTGTTGGAATATTAGTAATTGTAGTATAGTAGGTCAACTTTACCTACAGTAAAGTTTACTATACTGACTGCAAATTGAGTGTATTATTTTGTGAGTTTACTGTGGAGACTGGCTAGTAGTCTACCAAACCTAAAACAATACATCCACTACTTAACTATTACAATACTACTGTTACTTAGACCAATCGAATCGACAACTTTATAACATTTAAAGCTCTACCAACACTGATCAGTGCTCATTGGGTTACACACAAATAAGCTAAGTAGAAAAAAAAGCTACTTTCTGGTTACACTCTACGTTAACAATAGCGGTTAGAGTAAAGGAAATATTTTTGCTAAGGGTCTTTATTAGTACTACGCCAGTCCATAACGGCAGGAAAACTGAAAATACTTTTAGGTTATGCCAGTCCACAACGGCAATTTAGATGTAAACGAAGGTATCGCTATTTAAAACACCAAGAAATCTTTACCAAATATCCTTTTTGAAGACTTGAGATTTATTGTCAAAAGTTTTAAATTTTGATAACTTGGTAAACGGCTAAGTTATTACTACTATAGGTACTACTATTATCAAAACGACTAAGTCCTACGGTCAAATAATTATAATAAATAACCTCCCACCTTACCCTCAACGTTAAGCTTTCTCTTTACTTTACTATTTTCACTTTACATACGCTAATTTAATTATCAAGATTATTACCCTAAGCGAAAACACCATAAATTGTTAAGTCAAGTCAAAAGAACCACGTCGCGCAACCCAATACCAAGTCGCCAAATTCCCATGCGACTTCAAGCCAAAACATTAAGTTCTTACACCTCCAAATCACCAAGTTTCTCGCCACTTACCCACTAAGCCTTACATAAGCTAAAAATTAAGATAGCTACCGATAGCGCTCACTTTAAAGTTATCACCGACCTTGCTAAGAAGGAAGTAATTAAAGCCCTCGAACCCTTTTTTTTCAAGTATAACGATAAAAAGTTTTGGGGTTCCAATGTCAACGAAAAATTAACGGAAAAATAACTGGTTAACTTTGTCGGCTATTACATTGTCAATTAAAAAAATGGCGAAGGACTTGATCACAGCTACCGTGCTTTTCGAAACTTTCGTTACGGTTTTAACAACGAGACCATTAATATATTGAAAAAGGTTTAAAAAATCGTTAAGTTAAGGATAAAGGGAAAATTAGAACGACGAGGGATTTACATGCCAGAAAGGGGCTTTACCAAGCAAATGAAAACTTTCTTTAAATTAACACAACTTAAGGAATACCCTTAAGACTTACGCCTTTAGGAAAAGGGTGTTAAAGAACTATAACGCCCTTATATATGATTTAAGGGATCTCCCTTTTACCACTAACTAAGTTAAACCTTTTTACGCGTTGACTATAAAAAACCTATTGATTCATTCAGGAACCTAGTACCTTTATGTAATAGCTCGGAGTACGCTTTTAGTAGTGGCAGGGCGCGTAAAGTAGCAGCCACTAATACGTTCAGAAGAATTAATACTAGCATTTTACACCAGTTAACTTTATAAAACCATTAAATTTTTAAAATCCTTTAAGCCCCTATTACCCTTTAACCCTTTAATTGTTAAATTCCCTAGGAGCCTTCCTACAGCAGGTTTACCTATATACGTAAGCCTATTACAGGTCCTACTATAAAACTTTACCATTCGGGTCAGTCGACTAGTAATTACCTTTGACACCGTATTTTAAAGGCTCTAAGGCTTAAACTGCTAGGAAATACCACTAATAAAGACTAGAATGACTATATCGTACGGTGGTTAGTTACATCAACCCAAAGTACGATTATAGGCGCCCTTAATACCTAATGGTCATAAACTAAAGGTAATAACTACGCTAGCATTAACAGGGCTAAAGTTCAAACAAATCTGCTAACCGTAAAAAATATAGTCGTGATAATAGAAAGAGATATTAGATTTATATCAAGTCTAGCTATTAGTTAACTCGCCACCTTTCCACCAAATATAATAATAAAAAGATAGTATATCATATCCATTATTCTACTACATCTTAATAAAAATAATTAGATTATATCGCATATTTTAAAGCCAACAACGAAATTAACGGTAATGATACCCCCGAGCAAATCAAGTGGCATAAAGATACTACTTCCAATACGGTCTAATGACTAGCTGAGTATATCTTCTTATACCGCTTAGGTAGTGAAGACTTTTACCTTTGCTTTACTTAAGCTCCTAACCCCTTATACGCCTTTCACCTTCGCAATCGTTACGTGGACTACATATTTCAAAGTATTATACCAAATATATGAGTAACAAGGTACTTAATAGGAGGCTATTCACAGTACGTAGCATTACGGAGGGAAAGTATTACGGCTACCAAAATTAATCGTTACGATATTAATAAAGCTAAAGTTGGCTTTAAATTAGGCGAGTAATTATCGTTACTAGGGATAATGGTAGTTTCAACTGTTATTAACTCGATTATATTTTACATTTTTAAGTCCCCTACTCTGTTTTTTTTTAGTTTAAAGGATATCAAAATGCTAGGTATCAACTTTAACGTTAACGAAGACGAACTAATTAAAAACGGCCAAAAGTTTCCCCTCGCCTTTAAGTAAAGGCACTTATAGTTTTATCTTTAAGATCTTAAAATATTGGTATGAAACCAAACAAGACCAGAGATACGCTAACTATATCGGCGCTTTAACCACTCAGCTTTTAATAGGCTATACAAAATCCTAAAGTGCGTAAACCATAAAGATGGAGAATACTCAATTCTAAAAGCCATTGAAAAGCGTTTTTACTACTATTAAACACATGTCCAAGTCCCCCTAAAAATTAAATTTATACTAAAAGACGATAAAAACTTAATCTATAAAGCTTTTGTTAATGTATTTTGTATAAATGATCAACCTATTATTTATATCGTTAACTCTGCAACTTCTTTTCACAGATCCAAGTTTTTAAAATCTCTTTTAGAAAAGGTTACGTAAAAAACGTTAGAGATATTGTGAATTAACATGTAACTGGGTCTATCTAACATCGTCGCCTATGATACCAGTACCAAATTTGCGATGGAGTAGTTTTAGGAAAATGCAAAATAATGGGAATTTAGTGCTAACAGGTTCCTATGAAGGCCTAATGCAGTATTGGAAAAGTTGAAGGGGAATATACCCTACTTCGCCGAACATACCACATCCTTACGATGGAAATCGAAGGCTTTACGGATCTGGAGGCACGCCTTTAAATAGAGGTAAAGCGCCTAAACTATATTGTAGGTCTTGACAGTATAATGCCGAAGTTCCTGGTTTTTAAAACGTACCCACGCCTAATGAGTAAATCTCCGCCATTAACAAATACCCAAAAACGAGGGGTAGCCTACAGCAAAGCACTAAAGAAACTAAGAAAATAATAGGCACTCCGTCCAGTTAACAATACTTTTAATACCAGAAACAGCCCTACGATAATCAATATACTTACTCTACTGTTAGATAGTAAAGCCCTCGTGTAGCGGGAACCAGGTAACTGGGAAGGCCTATACAAAACCTTAACTAACATTAACCCTAAAGTAATTATTAAAACTACTAACAGTTTTATAAATTTTCGTATTATTCAAGTTAAACCTTATATTAGGGTTACTAACGATAAAAACCCTTAAGTCAAGTAACCGAATTAACAAGAATCTCATTTACTAATAATCTATAGGCCAATAAAACGCCGTTGGCGTGGATGACCCCCGATAAAAAGGAATGTTAAAGTAAAGTAATATATACCGGGCTGTAGCTATAATACTACTTAGGTAAGCCAAAAAAAGGATACCAAAAACTTGGAACTAAAGCTTCGAGTATAAGGCATTATCAAAACCTCCGGCAAACCCTTTAAAAAAAGCGATAAGGTTGAAATTAATAGCTTACTAACTCTAAAAGCCGTATAATTCGTACCGAACGCCGACTTTAACTTTTAAACCCCAAATATTACGATTTTTAAGTCGAAAATCATCTAAAACGTTAAAAGCAAGATTATGGGGCGGCCATACGAAGAAAAATACGCCTAATTGTTTAAGGATACGGTAAAAAAGGCAAAAATTGAATCCTTACATATTTTCTAACGATTTAAAGGATTATTTAACGTTTAGTAACGGCTTTGGTAATAAGTTTACTGACGAAAACTCAAGACAAGTTTACACTTAATAATCTAGATATAACGTAAACATTCACGTAATAAGCAACAGACTAATAAAGGATCAGTTTACTAGAATTACAATGGGAATAACGTATTAGCTACTCTTAAAACCCGGTTATAAAATATATTAAGCCTTTATCATAATTGGTTAAAACAAGCATCTAATGTATTAATCGCACTTTAAATTACAACTAAGTATAAAGTTTTTAAAATACGATCCCTATTTATTGGTAACGTAGGGGAAAGACTTCAGTTTATTAGATATAAAAACACACTATATCCTATTCGTCAAAATAGTTAGTTTTATAATATCGTAATAACAGGCGATTAAAGACTTCAATTTCTAAAACTATAAGCCGATTACAACGTTAACAAACGGTAATAAACTTAACTTCAATGGATCGTTAATCCGTATACTTAATATTAAAGCTAGCTTTAACTTTCGTTAAAAGGGCCAAAATATTAACTGAAATATAATCCACAAAACTAACGTAGTTAAGGCTTAACGGTACCTAAAACAACGTGTCCGTAACAACTATATTACTGTCTTATGTTAATAGAAAGCCTTATACAACCTATCAATCGAGGTATAAGCACAAGACCCGATAGGTAACAACGTCAACCGGCTAAATAAAAGGTTCGAGTAACAAATGAGAAACCTGGACCAAGGGATTGATATAGTTTTAATTAAAATATCGAAGGCTAAATGAAGAATATTTACAAATAGATCTTTCATAAATAATACCGAACTATCTTTACAAATCGACTTCCTAATGACACTCGTTCACAAATACAGGCAAAAGGATCAGTTTAATATTATTGGCAATCTAAGCCATTAAACCTTTATCAAATGTAAAAAAATCATACGAAGCGTGCTAGCTTTGAAGATCTACAGAATAATGGAAAACTTCGATATAGGTATAACACTATGGGGAACCCTTAACATTATTACCAAACAACAAATAATTCCTCCTATTCTGGTTATAATCTATATCAACTCGAAAAGCCTATTCGAAAACCTTTTCAAACTCGGAATCACTAGCGAAAAACGCCTGACAATCAACGTAATGACACTTCGTGTTATGGACTCAGGCTATTGGCCATTGAGTTTATAGGTTACGTGACTGTGAACATAACGGAATACGCAGTACCTGGTCTGGCCCCGGTTTGGGTGCGGTCCGTCTACAGCATATGCGAGGGTACGTAACGGGCTAAGTACTGACCATATCTATAAACCCTGTACGAAGAGCTATTGTAGCCTTTTACAGTCTTTCCTCGTACCTTAATAGTAATCTTTATTTTGCACCTACTTCGCTTATTAATATAGGTTGGATTATAATATATTATCATAGTTTTCTTTCATTTTTTGAAGTAAAATAATTCATGATAAACGAATCGATGGCAAATAGCAATTATTTTACGCTACAATTTAACTTTATCGGAGAGGATAGGCTGTCGGAAAATATCTAGTACATCACCTTAATGGATTTATCTCTTGCCTTTTCGGGGCCACCTTAAGCCAATATATTTTGTTTACAAGATATTATAGGCTATATCGTATTTACTATAAAATAAGTACAATAGGTAGGATAATGAACTTTTGTTATCGACCTTATACCTGACTTTACGTAAATTGTAGTTAATATTTAATAACTTGAAGCCGATTTGACAGAAATCCGTATTATGTTTTTAACGTTTAAGGGTAAACGAAAACGTCATAATTAACCATAACTCGACGGATCTGTTTTTACATGGGCGGCGACGACTTAAACGATTGAATTTGTATTAAAATCGAATAAAATGTAAATCGGAGAAGGTTAATATACGTTTCTTTACGTATAGGGTTATTATATATCGGCGGTAAAGCAAGTTGTTATAGCGTATTACAAAGCCAGCAGATACAAAGGTACATACGATATAATTAAGTTCTTTAATTACATTAAAGCTGTTTTCGGCGACCTTTATTACGCAAATTAGGCCCTAGTCGAGTTTAAGGGATTGCTTATATACGATAAAGATCTTTGTGTACTATTTTTTATTAAGCTCAGGATATTATTAGCCTAAACGGAAGAATTAGACTGGTTTTTGGTCGTAAAGTGTAATTACATAAGTTTTCGCGTATCCTTATGTACACGCAATAAATTTATTACGACAAATGTTAGCCGGGTCGACTTCGTCGCGGCTCTAGTGAAGTACTGCGAGCTCATCGACGAATTAAAGTCTTTAGATTTAAACCAACTTTTTAGTCGACAATTATCGGGATTCGTATAAGTATAATAGTTAGATGGAGACATAATTATAATGAGAGTCTACGATTTAAAGGTATTTTAGTTAAAGGGTTTCGGTAATTACAGCTAATTATTTCAATAAATCCGTTCGATATACGTTTAAAATTAAAGACGTAAGGTGACGTGGATAAAGGCGAAGATACACCGGGTTAGGCAAATTACAGAACGTTATATACGTTATGGTTCGACGGACTACTATTAACGTAGTTACGGATTCCGTTCTATATTGCATTCGACGTAGGTGTATGCAGTCTAAGTCGAGAAGATATATAAAGATTTTCCACTAACGGCAATGGAGGAAGCATAACTCCTAAATATAGTTTTGTTTACGAGTTACGTGACCTTAACTACGTAGTTATAGGATTGAATGAAAAGGAGTTTAATTTAATTAAAATACCTATAAACGAGGATTTATTCCTTATCTTCATTTTTTTAACTACATTTACGTTTTAAGTACTTCAGTTGATTTTAATTTTAATCAATCTTGTATTATAAATAAGGCTTCGGTATAACAGCTGAGGATAAAGTAAATTCGGTTATTACATTTTCGAAATTTATGCATGATATTAGGGTTATGGCGAAATACGCGTTTTATCTTAATAGCCAGATTTCGTATAAATATTCATAAATAGTCGAACCCAATATTAAAATATATTATTTCCGAAATAACGCAGGATATAATTTTCAAATAACGTTGGATACGACTCAAACTAGTGATATTGAAAGTTTTCGATAATCGCTTAATAATTTATGATTAAGGAAGATTAGCCATCAATACGGTTATAATACGCCTTAGGTTGGGGGATATATAACGCGTTATAAAATCGGGTTTTATTAATTTGGTAGTCTGTTTTTAACGGATAATATTATATACGGGGGATGAATCGTAGTTAACTTTTACTATAAACTTTCGTAAAATAACGCGAATTTTGTAATTGATAGCTCCGACTATTACGAGAGGGAATGGAATTGATTACATTTTCTACTTAAATTGATAAAGTTTCGCGACCTATTCGACAAGGATAAGGCAATAGCCCTACCTCCATATCAAGGGAAACTCGATTATCATATTTCATTAAACCGAAAGAGAATAGATTTTTATTAAAGATATTATAAAGACTATTATAATCGATATTACGAAATCAATTTTTCGAGTTTAAATATTAAGTAACAAAATTAGTACATAAGGGTTAGGTTTATATGAGTTTTTTATCGACTGTGGCGCCGGTAATATAATTTTTTAAGCTAGAGAGTGGGGGATAACGGTTTTATATTGATCATTAGGTATTTAATAAGATTACCAAATAGGATCGCTTTTTTTTACCCTCAATTGATGAAACTTTACGCGCGTTGTTGAAGTCAACATAACTTATAAAGTTAGATATTCTAACGGCCTTTTATTATATTAGGGTTATATTTGAATAGGAAAATTCAACGGCTTTTCGAATATGTTTCGGGTTATTTAATTAGCTAGTCAACTCTTTCGGGCTATTGGGAATGCCAGCGACGTTTTAATAGTATATTAATTATATAATAACGGATATTTTAGATTTTTCGGTTGCAACTTACCTAAACGACTTTTTAGTTGTTTTTTCCGGTACTAAGGAGAACTATATAGCGAAAGTTCGCGTAGTTTTAAGACACCTTTACGATACAAGGTTCAACCTGGATTTAAAAAAGTGTAATTTCGTAGTTAAAAAAGTAAAATACTTGGAGTTTATCGTAACAGTTAGTATAGGTATTTGGGCCGACCCCAAAAAAGTCCGGATAATACGCGAATAGAAGTTTTTATGTATTATTCGGAAGATACGAAGTTTTTTAGGTTTTGCTAATTTTTCTCGCGATTTTATCAGTAATTTCTCCGATTTAACGGATTATCTCATTCGACCAACGAAGTAAAATTTTGTTAAGCGTGTATATATATGGAGAAATATATATTTTAAACGTTAAAAATTGTTTTCGTTACGTCCCTGATTTGGTATATTAGGACGCAACTGAACTAATGGTGGTGGAAACCGATTATTCGGAAATAGCGTTAAAAGGGTATTTATTGTAAAGAGATAAACTGGTATTTTAAAGCGAATGGTTTATTATCCCGCACGATTCATGGATGCGTAACATAACTGTTCTATTTACGACAAGGAGCTTTTTTCGATGGTATCCTATTTAAAAACGTGGTTCTCAGAATTACATAGCGTCTGCACTCCATTTACTATTTTAACGGATTATAAAGGATTGTGATATTTTTTTCCTTGTTAAGTTTGATTTCGAAACTTTAGGTTCGATAAGCCGTAATTCTTTTTGGTTTTTCAATATCATTTACGATGCCGGCTCGTAATTTAAAGCGCTCATTGAAATATATTAACCCGTAAATCGTGAAATAAACCCAAAATTCAAGAGAGTGACGCGCGAGTCTTTGAACCAATTTCCATTAACATGTTGAATATAGTAATAATAAACTTATATATCGTAGGAACGTATATTATAGTGGGATATAGGGATGAATTTGTTAAAATGCAGGCATAATTACTGAATTGCGATATTATATATTCCGATGGAGATGTGGAGGTTCCCAAGTTGTCGAAATTAACGAGATCTTCTCGGGACTGGCCCGCGCCTATATCGTTAACTGTAATAATGCTAGGGGTTACCCGGACGCCGGGAGTTGTAATACAGTCGCAGGCCCGGCCCGTACTAAACCCGTCAACTTCGTTAACGCCGAAGAACTACATAATTTTAGGGTCGGGTATTTTTACGAAATTTTAATATTGAAGAATAACGAACGACCCGTTATATGTTATTCGCTCATTGATGGTTTTCGAGGGTATTAAACACTTTCCTGTGAAGACAAAATATTCGATGTAAATTACGAATTATAAAGTCGACTTATGGGGCACATTATGTTACCGTAGTCAACTATAATTATCGAGTTGTGAACTATTAACGACAAGTTTTTGTAAAATATTTACAACTTACCTATGATAATTTATTCGGGTCAAAATATCTTATTCAGAGTCTTTTAACGAAACTAATATTAAGGGGAGATAATCGTAAATATTTGATGTTTTTATCGAATATACACGTAATATAACAATACTAAACCTCGTCGTACCTTATAATAAGGTTTCCTATAACTTTTTCCTATTATAAATTCATATTAGTCTTATATTTCTATTGACCTTATAGTTAACCTATTCATTACCGACGGAGGCGCGTAATATTTATTGGTTTTTATAAACTTCTTTTTCAAATTTTTCTATCTTGGGACCATTTGGTTTATAACTACTAATACGTGTACGGAACGCTTTTCGGATATATAATGAATATTTTATAAATTTTCAGCTTTTATTATTGACGACCGCGGTTCGGGTTGAGTAAACGCATTCTAAATGACCTTATATTTTTTATTGAAAATTAAGTAATTTTTATCGATAACATAACAATTTTATACCAATAATGGTACCAAACGTAGAAATTAAATTTTTTAAAAGCACTTGAAGATCGTTGTCGTTTTTTCGTAATATAATTGGGTATTATACCTATTTACTTATAAATTCTTATTAAATAGCTGGAAGTAGATGGTTGTCAGGTTGAGTATAAACCGGATGATTAATAGGTACAAAATATACCTTATCCCTAAGTTAAATAAGAATAAAAAGGTATCGATTAATATGGTGGAATTAATTGCTGCGTTTTTGGTATACTTATATAAAGGTGCGAAATTAACTGAAACAGCGATGATATATATTGAATAATAGACAAAGATAACGGCGAATTATCGGTGACATTCAGCTAAATGATATGAAATAGTCAATTAAGTTTAACTTAACTTATATAATATTATTATTAACTGGTTAAATAAAAAGGGTAATTAACTTTATAATTGATTTTAGGTAGTTGATGTTTCGAATCCGTTAGATATTATATTATAAAGTTTTAAAAGATACCTTATATTTTACGTAAATTTGATCAACTATCGGTTACGGACCCCCTTCTTTCGTAGGTTTTATCTAATACTTGCCTAAAACTAGTTTTTGTTGTTAATAATACGGGAAAAGGTATATACGAAAAATTTAAAGTTTAAACAATTCTTGTTGTAAAAACGGTGCGAAACAGTGTTCGTTATGTATAAGTTAAGTAAAATAGTTATAATAAATCGCAGTAAAAATCATTAAAAATCATTAGTATATGATAGCCTTAAATAGGTTTAAGGCGAAATAAAAGGACGTTTGATTTTATAATAACCCGGTATTTCGATATCGGCGTCGGATACGTATTACGTAATTTATACAGGTCGAATCGTCCTGACCTTGGTAATAATATAATATTTATAAAAAGAAATCAACTACTATTATAATATAATACGATAAATAAGGCTGGATATATATAAACCAATTTTTCAAATATATATCCGACCGTAAAGTGGATTTTATCACGATTTATCAAGTTTTATCTAGTCGTTATTATTATCTTTATTTGAGTTTTTCGAATAGTAGCGTCGTTAAATTTGAAAACACTATTACGATTAACCTGTGATATTGGGAAAGGCTAGTAAAGGCGAGCGACGGGGAGCGGAGCGGGTGCTGATTAACGTCGACGAGGGTGGCTAGCGAGGGGTTGAGCGAGCATTAAACGACATCGACAATAACGGGTAACGGTGAGCAGGACGAATATTAGGAAAGGCCGATGATAGTGGCTTATGCGGGGTGGAGCGGAGAAAGCGACCTTTTAGGTAGAATATCAAAGACTATAATATATTAGTTTATATTCGAGCGATGCGGTCGGCTAGAATACAATTATCCGCCTTTTTTTGATCGGTCTAGTTAACCCGTTTTTAAAAAAGGTTAGTAAATAAAATACGAAAAAAAAAGGGTTTTCACGGTTAGGTTTTGGACGTCGTTCGCCACATTTTATATGTCGTAACCTATATTAACCATAAAGGATATGACCTATGTAGCTATATTATTTTGACCGTTAATGCTAAATTGACGAAAAATTATACGACGGTAATTGGACGAAACCGGCGTAAAGATATTTCGTATTAATATACAGTTAATAGAGGGAAATTTATTACGATAAATAGGCGATAGTATTAACAGTAACGGGGGAGTTTTAAATGAAGACGGGTTAGGAAGGAAAGGGTAACGGTGAAGTATAGTAAAAGGGGTAACAACTTATATTACCGGAATGGTAGAGATTTCTTAAGTTCGGGCAATGTTTCGAAGCTGAGTAAATTATTTAATTTACTCGGGAAACTCGGTAGTAAAAACGAGCCTGTGATTCGAGACATCCTCCTACCGCTTCCGAATGGGAGATAATATATAATCTTTATTTTTAAAAGTTACGATTAATTTCCTTAATAGGGCTCGTAAACCAAAGGAGGTTACTAGTAAATTTATCATTTGAATATACGATAAAAAGGAGTTAATTTGCGGTTGTATTCAGTATAAGATTGATTTTTTTGAACTTATCTTATTTTAAACCTCCCGACACGTATCATATCCTCACGTACAATAGATATGAATATAGGTAAGGAGAATTCCGGAATTGAAAAGTCGATCGATATAAGAAATATAAGCGTATTTTATTTGTAATAGAGAAAGTTTACTTTTATTCTCATTGTTATTAAAGATGAACAGGTTATATATAGCACGAAAAGGCCGTCAAATATCATTAGCGATAAGGTATTTATATATTATAGGGTAATATGTTTTATAAGGTAGTTGATTATCTTCACTAAGGGCGTTTATAGTATTATAGTTAAGGTCAGAATTATTATAAAAATTAGTTATATCGATAGGAGGGAGGTTGATAGGTCACGAAACATTAATAAGTAATTAAAATCTAAGACGAAAATAGGGAATAGGTAGGTGTAATATAGTGGTTATAAAAGGTACATTGTGGTGAAAGTTATTAAAGGGATATTCACGAGGTAAAGAAAAGGGAAAGGAGGTTTTGGGGGGCTACGATAAAGGCTGTATTTATAGGTATAAGCGGATTGGAATCGGTAGGGTTTATACGTTACACGGTACTTTAAGAGGCGCGTTATACGACTCCTGCAGTAAAAGTAATGTATTATATGATACGTTAAGGGGCGCGTTATACGGCATCGAGAGTAGAAGTAATATATCATATAGCACGTTCATGGGTGTATTATACGACGCTAGCGGCTTAGGATTAAACCGGCCAATACGTTATATGACGCGTTAAAAGGCACGTTATAAGCCCACGTCTGGCTTACGCCCAGTCCGCGTATTAGGCGGGTACAGCCTGTATCCTACGTTTAGCTAGCGAAATATTACGGCTTTTACGGCGTTTAATAAAAAGGGGGGCATATTATAGACTTAGGCCATTAGCTATTAAGCCTATAGATCACGTAACTGTATACGTAATGGGATACGCAGTACTTAGACTGGGTCTGGTCCGGGCGCGGTCTGTATACAGCACGTGCGAGGGCACATGACAAGCTGGGTACTAACCATGCCTATACGCCCTATACGAAGGGCCCTTGTAGCCTCTTCTAGTCTTCCGCCTGTACCTCAATAATAAACTCCATGTTGGTAGGCCTTTATCGTTGCAACGTAGTTGATTCGAATCACTGTAGTCAAAGTAACTGGTGCTGCGTTGATATTGTTCATTGGGGATGTGTAAGTTCTAAGTTTGGCAGACCGCTAGCCGGTCTGCACACTAATTTGTATGCTCAAACGCTTTGGCCTGTGCCCCACTTTAAAGTGGGCACCTACTATACTGTACTTGCAGTATAGTACTACAATCAGCAGTTAATACAGTCAACTTTACTGTAAGTAAAGTTGACTGATTGCACTGTAATTGACCTGCTAAAAATAGCAGCTAATATTGTTCCAACACTGGCGACTTTTTGTTTTATGCCTGTGCACGCCAGTATGACCTGCCACTGATTGGTAGCAACCTTTGAAATCACTCTTTAATCTATAATCTAAACTCCTGTTAATTTCGATTAATCTGTATTGAAATCAACCTTAATTACGGCCCCTTATAGTCCTTTTGCTCTACCCCTTCAAGACCTTTGTTTTTCAATTCCCGTACATAGATTTTTCACTATAAACCTATACGTATCCCGTATTTTACTACTTACATACTTTTTGCCAGTAGTTTGAACTACTGCTATATTGGCAGTTTTTTAGTTTGCTAAGATGTCTCTATTCCTACACGTGATTTGACCTTTGCCAGGTAGCTTTGTCAAGTGGTTTTGTCTTTAGCCGATACCTTTGGTGTGTATCTCGACCTTAACAGGCTTTTTAGTCCTACCGGCCTTACTAGGCTTGCCAAGTCTATTACGCCTGTTACGCTTGTAGGTTAACCTTTTGTACTTATTGGGCTTTTGGTGCCTTAATCTTTTGAATTTTCTGGGCCTGTAACGCCTTAGCCTTTTAAACTTGTTACCTCTATGGCGCCTTAGCCTTTTAAATTTATTAGTCCTGTGGCACCTATACTTTGACCTTTTGTTTAGTTACCTGACCAGCTTTTTAAAGATTTTCAAGGGGTAGGTTTAAAGGATTTTAAGGGTTTTCAACTTCGTTTTGAAAGGGGTTTTCGTTTTAAGGAGTGTTTTTGCCTTAAAGATTAAAAGTGTCTTTGTTTTAAAGAAGGTTTTTATATTGAGGGACTTAAAGGTTTTCGGCTTAAGGAACTTAAAGGTTTTCGACTTAAGGAAAGTCCTTGCTCATAACATACTTGTAAAATGCGTTTGTTAAATTACCTTGTTTTCTTTTCTTTATGAAAAGTGTAACTTTCTGTTTTGAAAGTTTAGTTTTTAACCTTATTTTAACTTGTTTATTTGCCTTTTTCTATATTTCCAAAGTATAGTCATTAATATGATTTTAAAAGTTTTTAAGTGTTCGAAATCTTTAAAAGGTTTTAATGGGGTTTGAATCGAAAACTAAGCGGCAAATATTATTAGTTAAGTGTTTAATTAAGAAGTTTTCGTTAGCTTTTATAAACCAAAGGTCTTTATCATAATACTTTGCGAAGGTAATACCGAAAGCCTTAATTACTTCTTTTTAGTAAGGTCCTTAACGATATCTAGCTTGATGTTTTTAGTAGGAATCTTAACGTTCTGGCTAGTATAGGGCTTGGTGGTGGACTTGGCGATCTGGGGGCGTAGAGACTTGACGATTTAGTGTGGAGTTGCGCGACGTGTTTTTTCTTTTCTTTTTTGGCGCGACTTGGTGTTTTTGCTTGTAGCAGCGATCTTAATGATTGAATTGATGTAGGGAGGGAAAAAGAGTGAAGTAAGGTGGTGGGTCGTAGGTTTGCCGTTAAAATTGGTGTAGGTTAAATGTTGTAGGACTTAGTTGTTTTTACGATTTATAGTAGTAGTATCCGTAATAGTATTAACTTAGCCGTTTGTTAATTTGCCAACTTGATAATTTTCGAGATTTTTGGGCGGTCAATCTTAACGATTTTTAAAAAGGATTAATAAAGATTTCTTAGTGTTTTTAATAACAATACCGAGACCTACTTCTAAATTGCCGCGAAGACAACACAATTTAGAAGCATTCCTTACGTACTGCCGTGAAGACGATATAGTACTATAGAGATACTTCGCAAAAACTTTTCCTTTACCTTACCTAAACAAATAAAGCGTAATAACTGAAAAGTAGGTTTTTCTTTTACTTAGCTAATCTATGTTTAACCTAATAAGTATTGATTAGTGTTGGTGAGCCTTTATCGTTGCAACGTAGTCGATTCGAATCACTGTAGTCGAAGTAACTAGTGTTGCGTTGATATTGTTGATTGATGTGTGTAAGCTCTAAGTTTAGCAGACCGTTAGCCGGTAAATACACTAATTTGTATAGCCAGACGCTCTAGCCTATGCCCCACTTTGAATTGGGTACTTACTGCACTTCACTTGCAGTGCAATACTACAACCAGCAGTCAAGACAGTCAACTTTACTATAAGTAAAGTTGACTGATTGCATTGCAATTGACCTGCTAAAAATAGAAGCCAATATTGTTCCAATACTCCATTTGGTACCTACTTCGCTTACCATCGTAGGTTAGACTATAACACTTCGTAAAACTTACGAAAGGAGCAAAATTTAAAAGTTCCGGTAAATTAACAGAAAAAAAAATCTTACCGATGCCGTAAAAAAAAGCATTATTAAATAAAACCCTACAAAGGTTTGTAAATAGTAATGTGCTAACTATATGCATCGAAAGCTACATTAATAAACCGCCCAATAAGGCCAAATTACGTAACGGCAGCTAGAGATACATTAGCGAAATGAAAGACTACTAAAGGACTAATGATAACGACTTATTTAAGTGACACGACTAAAGTGGAGATTTGCATAGGCCTATAACGAAAGAACTTCTTGTAAAAATTGTTAAACTTTGACCTCAAAACCATAAGACGAATCCAGGTCAAATAGGGTTAATTTAAAGAAAAATAAGTGTAATTCAATATAGAGATCAATTGAAATTAACAAAGATTTGGCCAATTAACAAGGTCGCGATTCAGTGCTTACTGGAAAAGATTGGTCAATCACACTAATGTACGTGCATAAACGAAAAAGCCGCTAGTATTAAAATAGTAATAATTATAGTACAGCAGGTCAACTTTACTTATAGTAAAGTTAACGATACTAACTGCAAGTTAAGTGTATTGTTTTGTAGATTTACTATACTAACTGTAAGTCAAGTACAATATAACACTACTTTATACTAGGGCACAGGCCAAGCAATTGACCATACAAATTACTGTGCAAACCGGCTAGTGGTTTGCCAAACCTAAGACAATAATACATCTACCACTTAACTACTACAATATTACTATTACTTCAATCAATCAAATCGACAACGTTGCAACGTCTAAAGCCCTACCAATATATATATATATATATAGCTAAACTATTGAATAATATATTGTAACGTTTTTCGAAAATTGAAAATGGATGTTTTTAATACTAAATTCGAAATCAGTTTCGTAAAACGATTTTTATAATCATATAGTATTATTACCATTGGTAAATTTCATAACGATTTTCCCGTTCGCTTAATTGAAATGATTTAAGAAATTGTATATTCGCTTTCATTGAGCAATATTGTAAGAATTGTAATTAATCACGAACTAATATTGCTCAATCTTTATTTTGTCAACCTATTTATCCGATTTAAGTTTATAAATCAAACGAACAATTATATAATATAAAGAGAAAATAGATAATTCATTCTTTTCAAATATTTGAGGCAGCTAATATTCCCCCACTTTATAATTTATATAACGGGGTTAATACGTACCCTTTTTTATAAGAGGTAAATTATTTCATCTCTTTATGTTACCATCAAAATAGGTGGTAGCAAATTCAAATGATATGTTTTAAATAAATAGTATTAGTCAAGATAATACGTTAATGCAATAAACATAGTCAAACGTACTGTATATGCTATAATAACAATATTTATATTATTTGTAGATAAACCTAGGAATAATAAGATCACTATCAAAATATATCGAAACTTTGTAGCGAAGATAAATCAAATTTATCAAGCTAGGAATATAGGTAAATCAAACTCAATAAAATAGATATTGGATTACTACTAGTGAACCAGGTGTATACATGAAAGCTTACGTATGAATTCGAGTTAGTAAAGCAGTAACAAACGTAAGAATTCATTCTGTGATTTCCCGTATGTACATCCCCAGTACCGTAGTGTGTACCACAGTACATTCAAAAACACGGTGCGGAGGCATCCTTGCTACAGCGACATCGGGCTCCTGCGAAGGTCCTTGAGACACCACACCACAACCACGACGACCACCACCAGCCGCTGCTGCAAGAATAGAATGGTGAGCTGGACTGTGGCGTGGCGCTCAGGCGCCGTCGTCATGGCAAGTAGGTAAGCTCCTGTGCTCCTGTGCCCAAAGGGGCTCGCTCTCCAAGGCCACCGGCAAGTGGCGAATCTGGACCAGCGTCCGGCCTTATCCAACGGCATCCCATCCTTGAGCGTCGATTGCTGTGGCCCCTTTTAAACTTTTCGGCAGCTGCATATTTTGAATTCTTCTAGAACGACCGACAAATGGACTAGTCATCGACTCTCGACCTTGCCTTGGCGAAACAAATTAAATCGAACGATAACAAACGAGCACAAGCCCACCAACAGTCTCGATCCTACTGCACAGTCGACTCGTCCTCACGCGCAATACACACACTACACACACCACACACGCCGCTCACACCACACACAACACCTTCGTCATGGCTGCCAACGGCACCAACGCTACTGTTCGTCTCCACCTCGCCGCACCGGCCACCAACGGCAATGCCAGTGCCACTGCCACCAACACCTTCGCCGTGAAGGCCGGCCTGGCCCAGATGCTCAAGGGCGGCGTGATCATGGACGTTGTCAACGCCGACCAGGCCCGCATCGCCGAGGAAGCCGGCGCCTGTGCCGTCATGGCGCTCGAGCGCGTGCCGGCCGACATCCGCAAGGACGGCGGCGTGGCGCGCATGTCGGACCCGGCCATGATCAAGGAAATACAGGACGCCGTGACCATCCCCGTCATGGCCAAGGCCCGCATTGGCCACTTCGTCGAGTGCCAGATCCTCGAGGCCCTCGGTGTCGACTACATCGACGAGTCCGAGGTGCTGACGCCCGCCGACAACGCCTTCCACGTCGAAAAGAGCGGCTTCGGCGTGCCGTTTGTGTGCGGGTGCCGCAACTTGGGCGAGGCCCTGCGCAGGATTGCCGAGGGCGCTGCCATGATCCGCACCAAGGGCGAGGCCGGCACCGGCGACGTGGTCGAGGCCGTCAGGCACATGCGGACCGTGAGCACCGACATTGCGCGCGCCACGGCGACGCTGGCCTCCGAGGGCGACGGCGGCATCCGGGCGCTTGCCCGCGAGCTGGGCTGCGACGCCGCGCTCCTGAGGCAGACGGCCGAGCTGGGCCGCCTGCCCGTCGTCAACTTTGCCGCCGGCGGTGTGGCCACGCCCGCCGACGCGGCGCTGATGATGCAGCTTGGGTGCGATGGCGTCTTCGTTGGCAGCGGCATCTTCAAGTCGGGCGATGCGGCCAAGCGAGCCAAGGCCATTGTCAAGGCCACTACACACTTCCAGGATGCCAAGGTGCTCGCCGAGTGCAGCACCGGTCTTGGCGAGGCCATGGTCGGAATCAACTGTGGGAACATGAGGGAGGGCGACAAGATGGCTGGGCGGGGCTGGTAGCGCTGTGCCTGGTTCGGGGCTTGCCGCTGTTGTCGGGCGTTGTGTGTGTGGGCGTGTGTGTGGGCTTTCCACGTTCCCAAAAGTACAGTCAGTCGGTAGTAGCATCATGGTCTTCCTTCACCTTGTCATGTCTAAGCAAAGCCAGCATCCGCTCCCCCGTTCCCTCGGCTCCAGACCTCCTCTGCTGCTGCTGTCCGGGCCCGTCTGCCGACCCACTCGTCCGTCTGCTCTGCGCCACCTCTACAGGTTGGCGACCAGCAGGCTGACAGCAGAGGATTGCGTGGCAATCGAAGCCTCGGTGTAGGGCCCATTCCACGAGAGGCCAAAGAGGTGGCCCTCGTTGCGGTCCTTGGTCCACGCGGCCCGGGCGTTCTTGTCGAGGTAGGCCGTGAAGGGGTTGCCGTCCAGCAGCACGTTGAGCTCGGCGAGATTGCGCGCAAAGATGCCCTTGAAGGCCTGCTGGTTGTTGTCGCAGGCATCGCCGGCGAGCTCGCAGGGCTCCGTCAGGATGCCACCCGGTGACAGTCCAGCGCTCGCGACGACGGCGGTGGCCATCCTCGTCGCCTCGGCCAGGAAGCTCTTGTGGCCGGTGGCCAAGTGCAGTTCCGCCAGCGCCCCGAGGATGACGCCCTGGTTGTACGTCCACACCGTGCCGCCGTTGTTGGTGCACGAGTCCGTCAGGCCGTCGTTGGCCAGGTGCTGGGCGTTGACGATGCCGGACTGGTGGAACCAGCGCCAGGCCTGCAGGGCCTGGTCCAGATACTTTGTGTCGCCGGGGATGCGGTTGTGCAGCGAGGCCGCCACCTTGATGAAAAGCTCGTTCGAGATGGCGTTCTTGTACGAGAGCGTGGGGATGTTCCAGACGACGCCTCCGCCGCAGCTTGCGCTCCAGTAGCTGTAGATGTAGTCCGAGTCCAGCTGGGCCGTGTCCAGGTAGGTGCTGTTCTGGGTCACGTCGTACAGTCGGATGAGTGCCAACGCCCACCAGGCTGTGGAAGAGTCAGGTCAGCCTCTTCTGCCCTGGGCCCGAGCAAGCACGCATCGCCAGGTCGGCCGGACGTCACCCACCCGTGTCATCGGTCGAATCAGCCCTGAAGTCACCGCCGCCCTCGGGCCACCAGTCGAGCGGCCCGGACTGCTTCTGTACCGTCTTCTCGGCAAGGCCCACGTACTGGTTGTCGCCCGTGACCATCACTGTGAAAGGCGCTCGGTTAGCATGGTGGCTGGCTTGCACGCTTGCTGCATCAGATCAGGGCCGTGGCTTGCTGTAGTCACAGACGGCCTGCAGAGTGTGGCCAGTCAACCACCACGCGATGGTCGAGTTCCATCTCTGCGTCCCGGTCAGCATGGAGCTCCGTCTTGCCATGCAATGGACGAACCCACCCCGTCTGTCTCGTTGTACCTGGCAAATGGTCCGTCAGTATCCACAATACGAATCGGAGGCTCGGGCAAGACGAGAGTCGGTCCCTGGCCCCCCCAGACGACGGTCGATGTACTGTACCAGGCTGTGTTCATGGCGTCTATGGCCGCTTTGACGTCTCTGTGAGCAGCATGTCCGCCGGCACCCTCCAGATGGAGAGCCCTGGTTGGTTGGGCAAGCCAGACCAACGCAAGTACAGGGAAGGTAGTAGTGATGCCCATGTTGGCGCGTCAAGTCATGGCAGGTTGCCTCCAAGGTGAGGGCCGAGAGTGTGTCCTTCAAGCTGAAGCAAGCGGAGCAGCCGAGCAGCCGAGCAGTCGAGCAGTCGAGGAGTCGAGGAGTCGAGTAGTCGGGGTAGTGGCTCACGCGAAGGAAGCTGAAGGGATGCCATGGCCATGGACTGACTACTGTGACTTGGTAAGTCACAATAGCCTTCCAAGCATGTGAAAGTCGCAGCGGTCGCAACGAGTGGCCACCAGCTCCCCCCCCACACATGATCATCCATCCTCCCGCTGCAGCATACAACGCGGCCAGTGCTGTCCACAAGGGACTGCACGATGCATGTTGGCGTTGTACATGCAGGCGGCCAGGTTGCCACCACGTCTCGCAGCGCGTGAATGTGACCCGCTCATTGGCCTTCTCGCCCCTGACCAGCCCCTTTGAACACGAGCGCGGCCCGCGGGGCTTCGACGTTGTGTGGCCGGGCCAGGAGGTATTGCCGCAGCAAACAGCCTTACAGCCTGGTGCGGCATCAGATCCTATCCCTTCGTCGCAGAGCGCAAATCCAAGCATAGGCCCGGCATCCTGGGCCCCAAGTGGAAGCCTTTTCATGCCTCCCCACGCTCCAACGACACCATGGTCCATCTCTTGGGCCGTCTCGTCATGTCTGGTCCCTCCAGCGACAGAGTCTGTATCAGACCGCTTGTTGATGGACTCCTTGGCCTTGTCCCGTTTCCCACGGCCCATCGACGGCGAGACGGACGTGCCACTGTGGACAAGCTGGCTGGTGCCTTCATCGTTGCAGGCTTGGCCGCCGTGCCCGTTGTCCGGTGTCCGGTGTCACGGGGCGGCGCATCTTGACAGCGAGTAGAGCAGGCGGTTGACTTCAACGGGCAAGCACCGTACTGTACTGTACTGGATTGGTGAGTGTTTTCATGTCGACGTGCCCGCCCCGGTTATCCCACCTGGCTTTACTCGTACGATGCTTGGTATCACTTACGAGGCCGTTGATATTGTTGTTTTGCCCCTTCCATTGCTGTCCGGTGTGAGCCAGTGCCGCCGGCCGATCCTAAAGACGACATTCTTCTGGAATATAGAATTCAACCGAACCTTTTTCTTTTCCGAGCGCATTCGCCGTGAGGTCCTCTCTCTCAGCGCGTCAATCCGACCACGTCACTGGCTGTTTACCGACCTCTCTTAAACCGGTATGATAAATGTGTGGCCCCAGGGCCACAGTCCAGACTCTGTGTGCCGGCACGCCGGCCGGGGGTACCCGGCCGTAGTAGGACAGATACCTTTAGGGTGCATAAACACCTTTCCCTACCGGGAATGGTAAATTTAATCTTTTTTTTTTTGATAAATACGCTCAATATATTTATATTTCTATGCATTTAACCATTTTTATTGTCTTTGAATAAAAATTAATAGTATTTGCTATATGTTTTTAAATTGTTACATAATTTTTGTCTTATAAAACAACGATTTTTGAATAGTAAAAAACACATTCTTCATATCACCATACCCATTTTGATGAGATAAGTACTGATTTATAACATTTTAAATATACGAAAACGATACAAACCTAGTCAAAATGATTTTAACCCGGGTATTTAAAATAATATCAAAGTCTAATATAGTTTAATTAATATGAATATTTAATAGTTGGTTGTTAGTTATTATAAGTTTACTTAACCTTTATATGAAATCGTAGTTCGTTAATTTCGACTGGAAATTTCCTATTTGAAATGAAACAAATTCAATTCCAAACCAAAAAACGTTATTATTCAATTATTATTAACATTTGTCGTCAATGTTTTAATTGAATTGATTTTCTTGTTTTATCTTTAACTTTGTTCAAATTGTAAAAACACAATAATGTTATATTGATGTAGAAAAATTTCTTCCATGAAAAGAACGGATACTGTTCAAGGTAAAAATATATGTTGGTATACGCAAAAATTCATTTCGTACAAGTGGATCAATTAATAAGGTATGTTTCTATAGGTTAGTTGGTTTGACAGGCGGTTCGCATAGCTGCACCTATTAAATCTTCAGAATTTCCACTTTATTTATGTATGTATAGCCTTTTGCATCCAATAGCTAATTCAATTGACTTACAAAAGTCACAGTCTAGCTATCTACACTAAATCTAGCAACTTCACTAGCTGTCTCGCAAATACGACCAATTAAAGGGCAACTGTTTATAATTTATACTAATTAATCCACTCACTATTTAGTCACATGAGGTGTGATTTGTACAACTATGTAAAGATATCACTATATAAGTTATTAATTCATCATAACCTAACTTAGTTCTATTTCGATATCATTGATATAATATTACCTTTGTAGGTTTTGTTATACTATGCTACTAGTAAAGATAATGAATGGAACTTATCTACCTTATAAATTAAGTCCTACCGACACCAATCAATGTTTAACCGGATAATAAATTAACAAGGTAACATAGGAATATGAACTTAAATTTCTGAAAATAGAAATTTTGAAAACTCTTAAGGGTTTAACTACCCTTAAAATCGATAACAAATTTTGATCTATAAAACAAATCTAATGATAAATTAACATGCGCACAAAACAAACGCATATATGAAAAAAACCGTAAACACAAAAAACTAACTCCAATATAAATTAATGAACACCTCGACAAAGAAATGTAATATATGTTATCAATCTCGACAAATCAATCTATTATACACAAAATACCTTGATAATTACAATAATAAATAAAAATTCAGTAGCTGAAACTGTCTTTATAGAAGCTAATATATTGAGAATGCCTTGTAAAACGGTACATAAAAAACCAGAAGGGAACTAAAAATCGAAAGAAAACTCAAATCTATGCTATTAGCATAGGAGTTTGTGTAAGACGACATTACAACTACGACCTCTAAATTACTAAAATTACCCTTCAATTGATACAGAAACATTAGATAATGTGGATATTATTATACCCTCATAGATAGTATACATAGGGCAAGTAGCAGTGCACTGTATTGCAATGTGTACTCCTGCAGTGTGCACTATAACGTGTCACACTGCAGGCTGCACTCTTGCAAGTCGCAAAGTGCTCCATGCATAGATCAGTTTGGAATGACTATTCCAAACCGAACGACAATGTATGGATCAGTTTGAATTAACTATACCAAACCGAGCGGCAATATGTGGATCGGTTGAAAAGGAGTATTCCAGAGTGATATGCTCTGGCTGGAGGGTTTATAAGCCTTTACCTTTGGTGTACACCTCTAGATATTTTTTTTAAAAAATCCATTTTACTATATATTATAATTACCAATTATCTTGATTACTTTTTAAAAAGCTTATATTTACGTGAATATTATAAGCTTAAAACTATACCAATACTAATTAGTAACCGATTCGGTTGATTACAAATAACTTGGGAAAAATAAATAAATATACGTTAAATACTTATAACGAAATGTTATAACGATCTTAACTATTAATACTTTAATACTTTGTTTTTATAAAACTTATATGCTGACGTATATGAAGACTATAAAAACTAAGTAACTTTAAAAAAGATAACTTAATACGATACTATTAACCCTTATTTAACATTCTATTTATTAAAAGCCCCATTACGCTATTGTTAACTTTTATTTGGCGCTTTAATGTACCCGGGCACTTTTTAGAAAGCATCCTATTACGCACCAGGTAACATGAATTACCAAGTTTCGGAACCTTTTATTAGGACCTATCCGATTTTCGACAATTTATACCGATTATTTTACTAAAATAGGTTATATACGAATATCTAAACCAATCGCCTTAATAATATCGGTTATATACCAAATAACCAAACCAATTATTCTACTAAATTCGATTACGACACATTAATTCGAACCGACAACTAAACACCAGATTATATAACGTTTCTTCCTATAATTACACCCTTTATTTACCTTATTCATCTTATATTTCTTTTACCTTATTTAACTTCCTGCGTTTACCCTACGTATTTTAAATTTAGTATCTATGAAGTTTAAGTTCTCCTAGTCATTTGGTTGACGTTACGTTACTAAATATTAATAAAACTAATTTAAAACACCTAATTAGTCTATAGTTACGCCCTAGTTATCCTTTAATTCTTTCTTATATTAATAAATACTAGTAAATACTATTCCAATTTATTTGAATACTTTATTTACTTTATATTTACTGTTTGTAAGATGTATTAAACTAGGCGTTAAAACTTAAACGTTTCCGAAATCTTATTACAACTCGAAATTACTAATTTAAACCGCTTTAACATACCTAATACACATAAAAACCATTCCAAAACACTTATAATTATAGTTTTAAGACTAATATTACTAAAAAAATCCAACGCCAACTTCGACTTTCTAGTCGAAAATATAGGAATTAGAAAGGTTATAATATACGAAATCGACCTGGGCCTTTAAAATAACACCATAGATTCTCCAATTAAGGATATCAACCTATATACGACAAATATATACATTTTAACCGTTATATTCCGCTTCATAAAGAGAAAAATTTAATATTCAATTTACTGTATACTTTTTTTAAAAAACCTTTCAAATTGGATATTGGATATATAATACCTAGTGTATCTTGTTACTATCAAAGCCTTACAGATCTAATTATGAATAAAAGGTATTAATACTGTATGAGGCAGGAATAGCCGCCTTATAAAAACTCTATTCAAAATAATATAACTCGTAGATGTATTAGACTGGGATAATAAAGATTTGTACCTAACGGAATTTATGAAAGGATATTACTTTACGGAATAAAAGAGACTATTATTAAAAAGACGAAAACGAAACGTAAGACGATTTAGTCCTATACCTATACTTTAAGTTGAAAAAAAAAACCCTGAGGGAAAAAAACAACCATAATCCTTATCTACCATACAAGTATAATACACTCTTACACCGATATATACTTTGAAATAAAACCGAATACGAAATCACTTTCCGAATATTAAAAATAACCCGATCGATTACGGTGGGAGCGGCCGAAACACCAAAAACAACCCGATCGACTATAAAAGAATCGGTCAAAACACAAAAAACAACCCAACCCTAAAATTGAAGAATGGCATAAAACGCCAATACGTACCCTACGGATCGATACCTGCAAATCACGACCCTTACTATAACCTCCTATTATACTTCTTTCCTACGAATAAAAACGACTTTACAAAATTAACTAATTTTACCAAGCTATAAAATAAGGATAACAATTATAGAAATAGACCGTACGAGGTATTGAATAATAGAATACGCATTATATTTAACACATGTAAAAAACTACATATTAAATTATCCCAATTCTATATCATTTTACACGATATAATTTTCAGATAAATTCAAAAATAGTATACATACCATCCTATGGAAACAAATATATTTATGGAGTGTTTTAATCGTTTAAAATACTACTTCGATACGAAAATTAACTATAAACTTCACGATAAAAATTAGACCGACATAACATAAGAATTCGTAAAAGACTAATAGAAAAACGCCGATAAAAACCTAGAGGAAATCTTTAACGCCTTATTAATAAAGTTTCGAAAATATTAGGTAGCCTTTAAACCGAAATACAAACGCGACAAATTGTTCATTTAAGTAGTAATAAAAGCCTGCCATAAAAACCTAGATTTCGACTTTATACTTTTCAAACCGAAAAATGATTTAAATGCTTTTTATATAAACTTTGAAACATTACTCGAAACCTTTATACGCCGATATAAAAGTTTCGAATTGATATTTAAAACTGATAAAACTAAAAACGACGCCTGAATTAGCAAAATGAACCTTTCCGAAACAATTTACCACGTTTTAAACCCAAAATTTAAAATTTACCAGAAGTAAAACAAGCTCTTAAATTATAGGTATTAAGGAGCAAATACTAGTAATAAAAGACAAAGACGATCGTTTAAAAATGGAAAAAACGTATCGAAACTATAATAATACTTAAGGAAAAATAGACGAAACCCTATAAGTTTGTAAAAGCGGTGTATCGTATACGGCAAAGTCGGATGGTAGTTTATAAACCACTCCGTTTACGAGTGAATTCGGATTGAACAACAATTTTAAACCGATTGTAATTTTGAAGATCGGATAAAAACTAATTTTACAACATACGCAACCGAATACAAAGGTATAAATGACGAACTAGACGTATACCCTTATGAAAATATATCCAAAAAAGACGACTTTAAATAAAAAGATAATTATTTATTAGCTTACGAAAATTAAAACGCTCAATATCTTTTTACCGGCTTATAAAATACTTCTTTTTTATATATTATAGTCTTAAATTATGTGAATGAAGTATTTAACGTTAATATAACTTCGTAATTTACTCTTTTCAATAAATACGGAACTACGTTTTAGGGTATTATACCTAATATTAACGTAGTCTAAATTTCTATGGCCGAAAAGCGATAATTCGACGTACTTACAGTAAAATTTCCGAAATTTCGGCTAAACCGGATAGGAAAACACGGAAAGATCCTATTTAATAAAGATAAGACGACGTCGTTCGAAACGGTCGTTATAAATACGCGTTTCGGACCGATTAAATTTGACATAATAGATTTTAGAACACCATTTTTTCTCTTATGAACTAATATAAATAAGCTCGGAATTAAGGCCTGAAATACGACTAATTAACTTATCTGCGCCTCAGATAACGTATTCGTATGGCTTAAGTTTAAATTCAGCTAATTATAATTCTTTCCGGAAATACGTATAATTAAAATTACGAACTTTATACAAACGATTCCAACACTTAACTATAAAACTCTTTTTACGTTTGTTTTACGTCGTAAACTATATAAATGTAAAGAAGAACGCACTTGAAGCTATCAAAAAGTTCTGTTACAAGTACCAGCTTTATTTATAAGTCCTACGACGATTCAAATTCCGCCTTTAAAACGATATAGACTTTAACTACAAAGTAATTATTAATATTATATATTTAGATAGTTAACTGGGTTTTTACGTTGTCGATACGGTTACATTATTTGAAGTTGTTAAGATTATACAAAAAGCTTTTGTTATACATTATTAGGAGGTTTTAATTAACTATTAGTTAAATATTTACTTAGAGTCTTTAAACTAAATTACGTACGACACCGATACGGCTTTTAATTTTACCGAGTAACATACGAAAGTTCGGATAACCGATTACGATTATAAGCAAATTTTAGTAAAAGCCTAACAGGGTATTGAAAAGTGAAAACGATATTATAAACTATTAAAAAAACTTACATAATATTATTAGAAAGACTAAAGGGTATTAGTTCCAAGGAATTTATCTTTTAAATAACAGTTAACGCCGTTAATAACACTTTTGGCCTAAATGAGCTTATCTCTACGCTCCTTATCTTTAGTACCTACCCAAAAATCCATACAAACTCTGTCTTATTATTATCCATAATATAAAAGGCTAATGTTATAGCTAAAGCTATAAAGTTTTTACGCTTGTTGCGAATAAAGAATAATATATTCAAAGCGCTAGTTATAAGAAATAACCTATGTAAGACTAACGTATTCAACCTATTATTATAATATAAGGTTTTAATTTAGAAAACGAAGGATAAAGAAACAAGACTTTGAAGGATTAACGAATTCAGAGGCTATAATATACTTGTTAACTTACCAAACGAAACGATTTCATTTCGTTGGACGAGAGTACGAGAATATAAAAGAAAGGTGAAAAAAAACGGCCCAAAACCGTAAAACAAGTAGAACCTCCTATAAAATAATACCTTAAATGACGGATTTAACCCGAATTTAACTCCAGAAACACCCCCAAAACGCAAATTCAACCCGACTACGCCAAATAAGATCGGCCTATCTATACCAAACTCGTTAAAACCTCAACATCGAAAACGCCCTTTCGGTTTATAAACCGAAAAACGCGCTAAGAACTTTGCCATGAGTTCCTTTATTACGTAAAAGGAAATAGAAAACTACGAACTTAACCTAAAGCTTCGCTGCGAAGGTATTATGACTATCTCAGGTGCCTTATTAGTACAATTTACCCAAACGGAAATCTTAGCCTTTATCGACTAAGGCGTATTTCGTTTTAAACGCTTTAACCTAGCTGTTTACAACACTTATAATATATTTCTAACTCGTTTCGTCTACGAAATTAAAAATAAAGTCGAAAATCCTGACGAAAAAAACCGCATGATCATTAAAGGATATAATAACGAAGGTAAAAAGGATATTATAACCTAATTACTTACATAACAAGGAATTAATTATCGCCTGATTTTTACATTCGAAGCTTTCCTTAACACATTTTATAATTTATATATAGAATCACGAAATATAACACAGGGATATACCTCATTTAAAAAGCGGCTTAAAAGATGAATTTACACCGATATATCCAAAAACCTTAGGTAATATTACCCACTTAAACCGATTTTACGCATTTTAAAACCACTTTATGGCTTAGCCGAAATTAGTGTTTACTAGTAAGACACCTATTAAAGGTATTATAAGGAACGATTCGAAATAACTAGTTTTACCTTCGACCCATGTTTTTTAATATTAACGACCCGTTCGAAAGGCTTTATACTAACAGGTATATAAACTGACGACACCTTAACATTATATAACTTTTCGTTTTTCGTATTTAAAGAAAGGAAACTTTTAAAGGTCGGCATAAAAGTTAAACCTAAAACGTTTTTAACAAAAGACAACGTAATAGGTTTAATAGTACCACGATTACCCTCTAGAATGGCACTTTAAACCTTAAATAAAATGGGAAGTTGAAAAAAATTGCCCTTATTACTTTAAATAATATAAAACAAGCCGACTATTACAAATATTAATGTATACGCAGTGCTTAAATTGCTTTTGTAATATAATTAAAGACAACATTTAAGCTTTCGGTTGCTGCGTAATACTAAACCGACCTAATGAACAATACGTGTAAAGCGTTTAATAAACGTTTTTCGTAGAAAATATACAATTCGAAACGCGGTTTACAATTCTTATCGCTAAGTATAAGTATTGCAAAGTTATTTGTTTTTATTAACGGCTCTTTCGCTAACAATAACGACTATAATTTATAAATCGGCTTCGTCTTAATCCTCGCTAACTAAATACCTGTTCGAAATGGCTTTACGCTTGGAGAAAATATTATCCATTAAAGCTTTACTAAATACAAAAGATTTACGTAAAACGTCTTAGTTTTCGAGATCTATAGCATAATTAAAGGCTTCGATTTAGGTATTACCATAGCAATAACAGTCCGGATAATTATTTCCAACCTTTGTTTATGCCCTATTTCTCATATCGTATACACTAACTCGTTTTCGCTTTATAAGTGCCTAGTTAAATTGGGTACTACAAACCAAAAGCGTTTAATAATCTATATTATAACTTCACACGGGTTATATAAACGCTATGAAATCGAAGAAACAAGGTGTATTAATGAAAAATCAAACCTAACAAATACGATAACTAAAATTATGCCAAACGAAACCCTAAAAACACCTATATCGATAAGTATATTATTTATTAGGGTTGATAAAAAGATTTTACGACTCTAATAAGTTATCCAACCACTCCTTCGCTAATTTAAATCGGCACATTTTATATCATTTACATTAATCCACGTTTTTCTTTTATTTAAACAGCCTATTCGTACCGACCGCGAATTTTACCTTTATCAAATACGACCATTCGCACCGATTTCTGATTTTGTTTTACTCTTTATTTAATTTTACGACATCGCATTAATTTTGGAATATTACTTTTTTTTTTAAACATTTTATCATACATTTATTACTTTGAACAAATATTTTATAAAAATCTATAAAATTACTATATAACGTATTACATTATGTCCAGATATGCCAGCCTGGCCCGGGGGTATTTATCCATTATTAAAGGAAGAAAACGATGCCGTCGCGTCCCTATCCTCCTTTTTGTTGTCTTCCCCCTTTATATTAACGTTACCACTATTATCGCCAACGACGTTATTAATGCCAGTAAGGATGTAACCTTACATCTTATCAATTATACTTTTAAGAAAAGGTGTAAAGAAAAGATTACCCTTTTCGCGACAACGTGCGATAACGTTATCGAACTCGTTTACGTAGTATATACGCAATCCTCATTTTTAGACGACGACGGCGGTTACCGTTTCTCTGATCCACCAGTTAACACCTATTATTAATTATCATCAGCTTATTTTAATTATTTACGACGATTTGCTTTTTACATCACTTCGAATAGTATATTTTTATTAAAATATATTTTAAATATTTAATTAAAACTTATTACAAAGCCGGAGGACGCGTAATACGGCTTTGGCCTATGGCCCTAAAACCACTGTAACGGGGTCGTATAAGTTACCAATCCGCTCGTAATGGTAGTAACGAGCCGAATGGCCCCCGCTTTCGTAATAATCGCCAATAAATTTACCTGCGGACGTAAACGCGACATATAACACGTAAAACGTGTTTATTAACGTCTCAAAGCTACGAATCCGGGTACATCTCTTTAACGTTTAATACGTTAAAAAGCCTTATAACGTACTTCAACGATACGAAGTTTAAGGTAGCGAAAAAAAATTATTTCATACTTCTTATGTATAAAAAATTGAATAAAATTTTTATAAACGGAAGTACTAATATATATATACCTTAACGTAATTGCGCCAAGTTACGTTTACGGTGTAAAAAGGCCCCTACGGGTAATAAAGTACTTACCCGTAAGGAAAGGATAAAGTTTATAACTTTAAAAACCCTTTGCTTCTCCTCCGAGTTGGGAAAAAGAAAGGGAAAGGAAGGGAAGGAAGAGGTCGGGGAGACGGCGGCGAGGAGAGGCGAGGCGGAGGCGGCGGCTAAATTGGGTGGTGTAGGGGCGGCAGGATTAGGCGGCGTAACGGCGACAACGACAAAACTTAGCGATGTAGCGACAAGCGAGGTGACAGGGGCTGGCAATTTAACGGCAATAGAGATATCGCCCGAAGAGGGCGAGTTACTACTATTAGTGGTAGTGGTAAAAGTAATAACAGTTACAGCGACGGTAGTAGCGGTAGCGGCGACGCGCCGCCGCTTATGCGCCAGACAACGCCTTATAATTCTGGCTTTACACATTATTTAAATAGATAAAGGGTTAGTTATAGGTATTATTCAAATAGCCTACCTATTACAACAGTTTATTTTAATTAAAGGAAAAAGAGAAAAATAGAAATACAGTTTAGCTTGGTTAAAAGGAATAAAGGTTAAATTATAATAAGAACTTATATTTTTATAGATTATGCGCTTTTAAAAAAAAGAGGCTTTACTTAATCCGATAACAATATATGTTTTTATACTAACCCAATACGTCATTACGTAATTAACCCTTGTAATACCGGTGTAATTACCCCTATCAACCACGAAAAAACGTTATTTCCAACCATATTTCCCCTATTTAACTTTAATAACCAGGCCCGAACTATAAATACTACTTCAGCTAAATTTTACTAATTTTAACCGAACTTAAAACACCACCTCGGCTAAACTTTACTAATTACAATCAAACTTACTAATTTAAACCTTTTGCAATTAATATGACAATAACATTATTACTACGGAAACTTATTAATTTAGATCTTTTATAATTAATAAGGTAACAACACTATCACTACGGAAACTTACTAATTTGGAACTCTTGTAATTGATAAGACAGGAACACTATCATTACAAAACCTATTAATTTAAACCATTGTAAATACAACCATACTGTCACTACTAAGCTATGAATACCGAATACCTAAGGAAAAAAGAAAAAATTACCTATATAAATGTTATTATACCCTTATAAATAGTATACATAAGGCAAGTAACAATGCACTATATTATAAGGTGTACTCCTACAGAGTGCACAATAACGTGTCACACTGCAGGCTGCACTCTTGCAAATAGCAAAGTGCTTCATACATAGATCGGTCTGGAATGACTATTCCAAACCGAACAGCAATTCATGGATTGGTCTGTATTAGCTATACCAAACCGAACGGAAATACGTGGATCGGTTTAAAAGGAGTATTCCAAAGTGATACGCTCTGAGTGGAGGGCTTATAAGCCCTCACCTGTGGCGTACAACTCTGGATACTTCTTCTTAAATCCATCTTACTATATACCACAATTACTAATTATCTTGATTACTCTTCAAAGACCTTATGTTCATGTGAATATTATAGGCTTGAGACATTAGCGACAAATAAACTATATTAAACTATATTTTTGAAGTTGAAAGATATGAAGAGAAGGCCAAGTCTTGAGTAATTCCAAAACTATGTTATAAATTAGATTGAAAACACATGAAAAACAATCATGGGGTCGCCAAAAAACACAAAACCTCTTAAAACCCGTTGAATCTATCGTTCCAACACTAATAAGTAAAAAAAATGTTAAATACTTTACAAATTTATACAAAACCAAAAAGAGAACGACTACCTTATATTACATAAGATAGACAACGATCACTGGACATAATCAAAACCAATACAAATTAAACTAAACAAACGCTCTAAAAAGAAATCACTGAATAAACAATCGCCGAATCCCGACAATGAATTAATTAATATATTATACAACAAATAAAACATCAACGTATAACTCGAACTTTATATATACAACAACAAAGACAATAAACAATATAGACCTCACATACTCGGATAAATAACCATACAACAATACTCGAACAAGACAAACAAAACTCAATCGTTACCACAAAAACCACAGCTTTTTGATGGGCTCAAAATCGTATCAAAAATTGCCAAAACTGCAAAAAAAGCCTACCACTAACCCTAAAACGACAAAATTAAGGGTTTTATTACCGAATGAATCATACAATCAGTAATCCAAATTCAAAGATAAATGTAACAGCGATTTACAATATAATGTAAAAATATTAAAACTCGCTTAAAATCTAAATTCACTATATCGAAACGTACCAAAAATACAAATCAAATATCACTTGAATATAGCACGCAGTCTGCTAAATAAAAACTGATTAATAACGCACAAGATAAAAGTGATTCTCATTGAGTTAATATAACAAACGAAAATACATACGAAACCCTACGAAAAATACAACAATATAGTAATACTTGTTCAAATAACTCATTTAATTATATTTATACCTAATAACGACATAACTATTATAAAAGTAGTAATTGCAGTATAGTCAGTCAACTATACTGTTAAGTAAGTTAACTGTACTGACTGCAAGTTGACTGTATTGTTTGTGGGTTAACTATAAAATCATGTATAGTATATGCCTACTTCATATTAGGGTACGAGCCAAACAATTGTCCATAAAAATTAGTCTTAAGACCGGCTAGAAGTCTGCCAAACCTAGAATAATACATCCACCACTTGATCATGCAATACTACTATTACTTCAACCGATTTAAATCGACAACGTTGTAATATTTAAAGGCCTATTATAGGAAAAGCCTATTAATACTGATTAGTGATTATTGGGTTAAGCACAGATTAGCTAGGTAGAAGAATAAGTTACTTTCCGGTTACGCTTTAGGTAAGACTGGGGTAGAGGGAAAATTATTGAGAAGAGTCTTTGCTACTGTGTCAGTCCATAATAGCAGCAAGTAAAAAAAACTTTTGGATTACATCAATCCACAACAATAGTCCGGAGTTAACAACGGTATCGCTACTTGAAAAATAAAGAAAAATCTTCATTAAACCATGTTGAAAGCATTAAAATTAACCGACTGAAAGTCTTAAAAATTGTTAAGTTGACAAAAAGCGAAGTTAATACTATAACAGGTACTGTTACTATAAGTTTTAAATAATAAAAACGACTAAGTTCCATAGTATTTAACCATGAAAAACAATAACAAATAACCTTTAACCCTATTTCCTACACCAAACCTTATCATTTACACTATGTTTTCTACCTTATACTACTTTTTCTTCCTCCTATATCACAAAATCAGTAATTGAACAAGTTGACAAACACGTTAAAATCGTTACTTCAAATGAAAATACCAAGTATCGCCAAATCGCGCTAAAGAAAACCACGTTACATGACTCCACGCCAAATCGCTAAGTCCCTTTACCCAAAACACCAAGTTCCTACGTTCTCAAATCGCCACATCTCCTCACCCAAATTACCAAGTTCCTACACCACTACATTAACATCAATTTGCTGGCTAAGACATTAAGATGGGCGATTGAGAGTAAATAAGAGAAATTAAAGCCTTTCGACTTGTTTTCCTCATCCATTACGACAAGAACCTTTGGAGAATAGACTTCAACAAAAACTTAACTATAAAATACCCTACTCATTTCGTTAATGACTACATTTTCAACCAAGATAGCGGTTAAAACTTCGACTAAAATACTCGTATTTTCCAAAACAAAACAAAAATCGTAAGATTTTCAACTATTGGTTAATGAATACGTGGAAAACGATCTAAAAAAAAGGGTCAAATGAAGGCTAAAAATTTAAGTCTGCCGCCGAAAGATTGATATCTCAAATGAAGCTTGGTTTCTTTAGCAATTTTTTTCTTCAAACTAGCCTAGCTTAAAGATTACCCTCAAAGCCCTCGACTTTAATATATTTAATTTCACAACACACGAGGAAAATAAAAGAGTATTAACGATTATTAACACCCCTATACACATTTCTCGGATCCACTACTCTCCAATATCTAGTCAAATTCAACCTTTAATCTTCCAGTTAATATAAATTCTTCAGGCGCCAACGATAAGATACCTATTAATCTACTCGGTAGTTCAACACCTTTCCGCAATAGTGTGAATTACGTGTTGAGCGGCGATACACGTAGAATAGCGGCTGTCAACGTGGCAAAAGGAATTTAAGTTAGCGCTATTTAGAGATTAATTGAGTAAAATCGCTGAACCCCTTAAAACTTCCTTCAAAATCATCAAATCCCTTAAAGCGAAGCTACCAACAGCAAGTACGCCTATACACGTGAGCCCACCATAGGTTTCACTACAATAATTGATCCATTAGACTAAGCGATAGGCAACTACCCCCATCATTGTAATTTTGAAACTCTAAGACTTAAATTAGTAAGAAAACAACCAACGATTATGATAACTATTGTAACCTTCCTTCTAAACATATCAAAATGGTCAACATTAATTACAAGCTTTTCAAGGATTTCGCAAAAATTTGGAACAATATAGAAAAATATGACTGTAAACCTTATAATCTATTTGACACGAAAATAATGACATTCTTTAATATTTGCAAGTAAATAGAGATCCTCTATTCAATTTCTTGTCTATTATATTCACGAACCTTTACGGGATATTGCAGAGATTATTACTCAACTTTTTCAACCAATATCAGTACTTTTCGTAAAGTTTATAATAGTATAACAAGTTACCTCTAACATGATTTCTATTTAGTGTAATATTTCACGTATTGTATTACAATAAAGTGAAAGATGATATTTATTAATAATGGGGGGAGGAAACACTAATGGATGTCCTTAAATATATGTTTGATAAGTTGATGTTATTTTAGTAAACAATGAGCAAAGCACACTTTAGCAAGGCTAAACCTCGCAAATAAGTACAGGTAGTTATTACAGGTGTCAACGAGCTTGAATACGCCTTACAACGTCTAGATTCCACCTGAAAAGACTTTTTAATTAGTTATTTTTTTCGTTCGTAATTGTAATATCATGTACGCTAAATTTAGTTGGTATGTATCACTAAGTTGATAACTTTCGAAACTGGGATAACAAGAACATTAAGATAAATTATTACATTGATAGTAAGTATGGAAAGCCCTGGCTTTCAAAATCTAATCCAAATCTTTTGCATTAGAAGCCATATTATCGATAGCAACGTGAAAAACATTGAACAGGAACGATTGACCATGAAAACTATCGTTGTAATAGTGGTAAAAGGTATTAGATTTATAGCAAGTCTAACTGTTGGTTAATTCGTTACCCTTCGACCAAGCCTTATAAACAATAGATGATATATTATTCCTAATACCCTACTACCCTCAGAAAGAACTATTTAGACTATAGCGTAAATTACGAAGATGAAGATGCTGTAAATGATAATGATACGTTAAAGTAATTCCCGTGGTATTAATATAGTAATTTTGGAGAGCATCATTCATTAGTTAACCACGCCTTTTTGTACCGTTTTAGTATCGAAGATCCTTAAGTTTACCCCAAATGTTAATCGTTAAAAGATTGATAAAGCTAAAGTTAGCTTGAGCCTAAGAGAAAATTTATTGTTACTGGGATTGATGATTGTATAAACAGTTGTGAGACCGATTAAGTTTTATAGAATTAAGTATCTTACTCTATTTTCCCTTTATTTAGAATATATAAAGATTTTTTGCGTTAATGTGAACGTTAAAGTTAATAAATTAATTAAAAACGGATAGAGTTTTCCTTTCGCTTCTAAGTGGAAGAAATTTTGGTTTCATATTTAAAGTTTGAATGTAATAGTATTAAATTTGACGGAGTAAGACATATGTTAATTACAACGAAGTTTTGATTACTTAATTGTTGCTAGGTTGTACGAAGTCCTCAAGTCCATAGGATATAAAAATGTAGAATACTTTGTTTGGAAGCCATTAGAAGGCTTTTTTATTATTCATGAACGTATACACAAGTACTTCAAAGATTTAAATTTGCATTGAAAATAATGTAAACTTTAATTTATATAATTTCATTAATATGTTTCATTTAAAAAAGAAACTTATTTTTAGGTTTTAAACTGGAAAACTCTTTTTACAGCGTTAAATTCCTGCAATCTTTTTCGGGGAAGGATACGTGAGAAACTTTAAAGATACTGTGAATTAATACGTATTTTGGACAATAAAATATTATTATTTATAAAACTGATACCAATTTTACAGATATGGAGTTTTTAATAAATGTTAAAATATTAGGTATCTAGTATAAATATGTATTTATTAAGGTTTACTGGAGCATTAGGAACGTTGAGAAAGTGTATTTATTATTTCGTAAGGCGTATGACATTTTTCATATGGAGATTGAAAGCTTCATAAATTAGGAGACACGCTTTTAAATATAGGTTGAAAGTCTAAACGACACTTTGGGCTTTAAGGGCCTGCTCTCAACGTCTATGGTATTTAAAGCATATCCTAGTTTAACGAGTAAATCTCTACAGTTAACAAATATCTAGAAAAGGGTTGTAGCATATGGGAAAGCCTTGAAGAAACTATATACGGAATCTGCTAAGCGTTAAGTTAATAATGCCCTTAATATTAGCAATAGTTTTGAGACGATCGACATATTATTTTGACCGTGATGAACCGAAGTCTTCGTATAGCAAGAATAAAGTGAATGAGATGGCCCGTTTAAAATTAAAAGTATTGCCAACCCTAAAGTAAATATTAAAATTGTTAATGGTTTCCCGAAGTTTCACATAACTTAAGTAAAACTTTACAATAAAGTAACTAATAGTAACCATGATGATTCTAATCAAAATTTTTAAGCTAAACGAGTAAACCAATATAATCCTTCCATTACCAAAATCGACGAGATCATAAACCGTTGACAAATCAGTCGATCACTAAAAGGAAGGAATATATACCAGGACGGATGCATAATATTATATGAATTAATGGGAAAACGAAGGATAATTAAGACTTAGCTATCAAAATCCGCGTACAAAGAATCATCAAGACTTTAATCAAGCTTTTTGAAGAAGATAATAGGATCGAAATTACTGGATTTCTTACTTAAGGAGTTGTATGATTTGTGTTCGAACAAAACCTTAACCTCAAAATCTAAATATTATGATTTTGAAATTGAAAATTATTCACGAGGTTGAAAGTGAAAAACCACTGAGAAGCCAAACGAAAAGATACGTTTAATCTATTAGGAAACGATAATAAAATAGAAAAATATATTTTCTCAAAATCAACAACTGTTTAGGAAATTAATTAAAGTTTGGTAATCGTATTAGTAGTAGGTTTATCAACTGGAACTAATGGGAAATCCACCCTTAAAAATTGAAATATTACTCAAGAGTATACGTAATTAACTACTGATTCACAAATGATCGTATTATAAGAATCATTACAAGAGTTTTTTTTTATAAATACATATTAGAACCAGTTATAAAATACGTTAAACTATTATATGGAATGGCTAAATCAAGCTTCCATTTTTTTTTACGTATTAATCACATTTAGAATTAAAGTTCAACCCGAAAATTTCAATATACAACCCATATTTATTGATTATGTAATACGAAGATTTTGATTTCATAGATATACGAACTAATAATACCCTTTTCGTTATAACGGTTAGATTTGTAGTATCGGAATAACGTGCAATTGAGGATTTCAAGATTTAGAATTACAAATCGGTTGCAACCTTGGTAAAAGATAAATATCGAACTTTTAACGAGTTGTTAATCTGTAGGCATAATGTTAAATATATTGGTATTTTTCATCTTTTGTTTCAAGGATAAAAGAAATAACCTAGATACACTTAATAAGACTACTGTGGCTCAAACTTAAGGTATATCAATTAATGCGCACGTGATAGCTATATTGTAATCTTAAACGAGCTGAAGACATCCTACTATTTTTCGATTTCGGTACGAGATTCAAACCCAATAAATGAGAATTACGATAATCTAAATGAAAATTTGAACTAATAAATGAAAAACGTAAACCATAGGATTAATATAATTTCGATTAATTTTTTGAAAACCAAATTGAAGATTTTTACAAACGGTTTTTTTGCTAATAATACTCATTTATCATAACAAGCCAGATTCCTTACGAGTCGTTCAAAGGAAATATGATAAGAAATCCAATTCGTAATGATGGAGAATTTAATATACTAAAATTATATGAAATAAAAAACAAATACACGAAACGTTCTAACTTCGAAAGTCTATGTTATAATAACTGGCTTTAACGTAGATATAATAACGTAAAAAATATTTAGTATTATTACTAAGCAGCTAAATATTCTACTCATGACGGTTATGATTCATACTACCTTGACAAATCTATTTGGATATCTGTCGAAACGGTGAATAATCAGCGAAAAACGCCTAATAATCAACGTGATGGCATTTCGCGAAGACTACGAAAATATGGAAATCAAGAATTTTATGTGAATTAATGGCGAATACAACTCTGCGAATATTATAACGAAGTCGACACTGAATAAAGCTTTGAAAATGTCTGTCAATAGTAATAAATTGACTATAAGTATCGAAAGCTACGTGAAAAGGTCACCTAGCAAGGTTAGGTTACGTGACAATAAGCAATGAGGAAATCATGGGTACCTTGGAAAACAAAAAGACTACCAATTAATTGAAGTTAGCGACTTGATTGATTGGTATAATTGAGTTGGTGGTCTGCATAAGTCTGTGGCGAAAGATTTGTGCGTAGGAGTTAATCAAGTTAGAATTCGGAATCGTGGGGTAAAAAAAGGTAATCAGAATGAATTTGGGTGCAGAATTAACAGGGGTCTAGCCGATTGACAAGGAGACACTTCAGAGGTTACCGCAAACAAGTGGTCGACTACAATAGCGTATACATACAAAACAAAAAGCCGCCAGTATTGGAATAGTAGTAGTTGCAATATAGTTAGTCAACTATATTATCAAATAAGTTAAGTGTACTACCTACAAACTGATCGTATTATTTATAGATTCACTGTAAAGTCAAGTAAAATATGTTCCCATTTTATATTAGGGCACGAGCCAAGAAATTGGCCATACAAATTAGTATGTAGACCAACTAGCGGTCTCTCAAACCTAGAACAATACATCTACCACTTGACTATGCAATACTACTATTACTTCGACCGATTCAAATCGACAACGTTGCAATGTCTAAAGGCCTATTAGGCAGGCATATCTACACTAACCAGTGCTTATTGGGTAAAATACAGATTGGAAAGATGAAAGAAGAAGCTATTTCCCGATTAAACTCTACTTTAAACGTCACAGTAGGGGAAAGATTCTTGCGAAAGGCTTTTACAAACTACGTCTGTTTTCACGGCAGTAAGTATAGAAGACTTCTAGGTTGCTTCGTTTTTCACGGTAGTTTAGAGGTGGCGATGGTATCTCTATTCTAAAACACCAAGAAATCTTCCTAGATACTTCTTAAAAACAAACGTTGAGATTAACCGTCAAAAGTCTCAAAGATCACCAAGTTGGTAAATGACTAAGTCAGTACTACTGCGGGTACTAATATTATAAAAACGACTAAATATCACAGCCTACAACTTTCAACCTTTAACCACAAACAAGAACAACAAATAACTTTAACCCTAATTCATTTATTAAACTTTGCCCCCTACACTAAATATTCCCCCCCTACACTACTCTTCTCCTTTCCCCTTATATTACTGGATCGTCAATCGTCAAAATAGTTACACCAAGCAAAAATACTCAAAATCACCAAGTTACGCCGAAAACGCCAGTTGCGCGACTTTACGCCAAATTTACAAGTTCTTTTACGCAAAGCTACCAAGTCTCACATCAGTTAAAACGTCAAGATAGCTACCGTAAGCGCCCACTTCGAAGCCAGCACCGACCCTGGCAGAAAGGAAGCCATTAAAGCCCTCGGACCTATCTTTTCGATTCATTTCAATAAAAAACTATAAATCAAGAATATTAACGAGTTTTCAACTAAAAAACACATAACCAATTGCGTGAGTTAATATATCCTTGATATAAACTTTAGTTAAAGGTTTAGTCGTAGCACCCACGATTTTCGAAACTTCCCTAAGTTTTTCAACCACTAAATAATTAACATATGTAAAATAATTCAACGTACAGTTAGGACTATATTGAGAAACGAAGTCACTCGATATGGAATTAGGGTTCTAGAAATAAAACAAGGAAACTAATAAACACATTTTTAAAAATAAACTAAAGTAAAACCCCTCTTCAAGATTCTAATACTCAAAACCCACGAGAAAAAGACGAAAAAGTTTAAAATATTTAACGCCTTCACACATGTTCTAAAAGCTACTACACTCTAATCTCCAGTTAAGTTAAGCCTTCAACCTCTCTACTAATACCGATTCTTCATATGCCTACAATATAAAAAACTGTTAATTCACTAGGTAACCAAATATTTTTACGTAATAATGCAGAATAAGTTTTTAGAGGTAGTAAGATATACGAAGTAGTAGCCATAAACTTGATAGAAAATATTAATATCGACGCTATATAACGGTTAATAAAATAAAATACCTAAGTCCCCTAATACTTTTCCTATAATGAACAATTCCCCCTTAATCCTCAAAATACCTGTTAAAACCATCAAATCACTCAGTTTCCTCAAGTTTTCCACAACAAGTACGACTATATGCGTAAAACCACCGCAGGTTCTACTACAAAAATTTACCTTTCAAGCCAAAATATTGGTAACTACCCCCATCGGCATACCTCTAAAGTATTAGAAAACACCATTAATAACTAGGAAAACTATCACGACGTTCCTCGCAAACCTGTCAAAATAGTTAATATCAATTATATATCCCTTCCTAATTTCTCAAAGATTAAGAACGATGTAAAAAAGTATAATAGAAATATTTACAACCTATTTTACACGAAAACAATACACTTTTTAAATATATTTAAGTAAATAGAAGTCCCCTATTGAAATTTTCATTTAATATTTACTAAAAATCTTGTAAGATACGCCAAAAATACTACCTAACCTTTCTAACAAAAGTAAAAATCTTTCCTAGAAATTTACGATAGCCTAGAAAACCATTTCGAATACGACGTCTACCTTACATAATATCACACGAATTAAACCACAATGAGGTAAATAACGATAATAACTAAAAAAGGAGGAAACTTCGATAAATATCCTTAACTAAATGCTGAATAATCTGAAATTTTATAAATAAGTAATACAAAAGGTTCGCGCTAGCGAAGCCATACTTCAGAATAGGTACGAATAGCTGTTATGGGCGTAAAAGAATTACAATACGCCTTAAAACTCTCAAATACCACTTATGACCCTTTTTCAGTTAGTTAAGATTATTGTTTACAACTATAATAACCAATACATTCCATTCGGTTCATATATAGCTCTACGCTAATAAATTCCGCTATTGGGATATAAAAAACCGCGTGATGACATATTACATTAATCGTAGATACAAGCCGCTCTAACGTTTAGAATATATTCCAAAGTCTTTGAACTAAACGCCATAACTACATTGACATTAAAAATTAGGGTAAGACTTCAACGGACCTGGTAACCAAAAAAATAATGGTATTAATAGTAACAAAATGCATTATATTTATGGTAAATCCGGTTATTAGTAAATTTTTCAACATTTGGCTAAACGCTATAAGCAGCAAATGATATATTTGTTCCAATATCTTACTACTTCCGGAGAAAACTACTTGAATCATATAGTCAACTACAGAAGTAAAAACTCAATTAACGACAAATATATGCCTAAACAAGTCATATGATATAGAAATACTACTTTTAACCCGACCTAATGACTAGCTGATTATATATTTTTACATACTATAAATGTAGAAAAACCCTACATTCATTGTGAAATCAAAGCATATAACCCTTCACATACCTTATATCTTCGCAATCGTTACTTGGAACACATGTTTCAAAATATTGTACCAGATATAAAGGTACTAAGGTACTTCATAAAAGGCTATTTGTAATACCTAGTATGATGAAGGTAAAACATTTTTAACACATGAACCAATCGTTAAAATACTAGTAAAGCCAAAGTTAACTTCAACTTTAATGAATAACTATCGTTACTCAAAACAAAGATTATTTGAATTGTTATTGGGTTGATTATAATTCGCATCCTTAAGTATTTTACCCTACTTCTTCTTCACTGAAAATATATGAAAACCCTTAACCTTAATGTAGATGTTAAAGTCAACAAACTGGTTAAAAACAGCCAGAGATTTCCTCTCGCCTCAATGTAAAAACATCTTTAATTTAAGTTTCAAAGCCTAGAAACAAGGGTTCAAAATGTAAAAAAGTTAAAAATACATTAATCACCCTGGTATTTCATTTACCTAACAGTCGAAAAATTATATAAGGTTCTTAAATCTACAAGGTATAAAAACGTGGAATATGTTATCATTATAGTTATTTAAAATTTATTACCATTATTAAACTCATAACAAACTCACCTTAAACTTAAAATAAATACTAAAAACGATATAAATTTTAATGAAGGAATTTTTTTAATATAATTTACTTAATTAAACAGCCTATTTTTAACCAAATTCATTACGCACCCTTTTTTTATGAAGCTAAATTTGTGGAGTCCCTTTGGACGAGAAATATGTGGAAAACGTTAAAAATATTATATATCAACACGTATTTAGGTACACTAAACGTTATAGTATACGATACCAGTATCAAATTTACGGTTGCTAAATTTGAAAGGGATACCAAAATAAGAGGAATCCAGTATAAATAGATGCCTATTAAGACTTACTAAAGTATTTTAAATGTCGAAAAGACGTACGTATTACTTCGCAAGATATACGATATCCTAATGTGAAAAATTGATATTTTTACAAACTAATATATACATCTTCAAATAGCGGTAAAAGGCTGAAATAATGTTATAGGTCCCAACGATTTACCATGAACGTTACTAGTTTTTAAAATATATCTTCGTTTAATAGTTTAACTCCGCCATTAGTAAGTATCTAACAAAGAGCTACGAAACACAATGAAGCCTTGTTGAAGGAATTACGGAAGAAACCGGTAAGTTGTTTAGTTAATAACTCCCTTGACACCAAAAACGACCCTCTGAAGATCAATGTAATTTTTTTCTGTTATAAAGCAAAATATACATATATTAGAAGCCAGGCGAAAGGGATAACTTATTTGAAATTTCGAGTATCGCTAATCTAAAGGTAATTATAGAAGTTTCTTACGGCCCTACAACGTTTTGTATAACATAGGTTAAACATTACATTAAGGATACTGATAGTAACAATAACGACAATAATGAGGATCCTTAAGCTAGGCGAATAAGCTAACACGATTTCCCCCCTTCCATAATCTTCAAGCCTATAAAACGTCTATGGAGCGGTCGACTACTAAAGAAAAGGAATGTTAATGATAAGGAATATATATCGAGTCGAATCTACAGTATAACTTAAGTCAATAGGAAATAAAAGGATAATGAAATTTTGATTATTGAGCTTCGAATATAAAAAAACTTTAAAACCTTCAGTAAGCCTTCTAAATGAAGTAATAGAATTAAGATTGATGGATTCCTTACTAAAGAAATCGTATAATTTGTACGTAAACTCGACTTCAATTTCCAAACTCCAAATTTTACCATTTTCAAGTAAAGGATTTTACAAAAGGTAAAAGGAAAAACCGCAGGGCATCCGTAAGAAAAATCAAGTTTAGTTACTGGGTGATACTATAATAATGGGAAATTCAATCCTTACATTATCTCTAATAATTTAAAAAATCAACTAACGCTAAATAATCATTTTGATAAAAAATTACTAAGTAAAACTAATATAAAATTCACATTAAATGATTGTAATATGACCTAAACATATACGTAATGGGAAAATAGTTTATAAAGTATCGTTTCGATGAAATTACCATAAAACCTCTGTAACAAATAACTTTCGGTAACGGTCATCTAACATATGAAGCTATTATACCTACTGGTTCAAATCATAATTTATTAGTTTTTTATTCACTAGTTGTACTTTAAGTCGAAATTAAATAGAAAAGCTTTAAACTACACCATACTTACTAATTACGTGGGGAAAAAAATTCGCTTCAATGGGTACGCAAAGAAACGAAAACGTTTTCGTCGGAAATACTAACTTTAAAATATCAGAATAGCAGTCGATTAAGAATTGAAAATTTTAAAACTATAAACCGGTCGCGACTTTAGCAAAGGGTAAACATCTAGATTTTAACGTATCAAAAATCCGCATACATGGTATTAATGATATTAATCTTCATCTCAGTTTCTGTTTAAAGGGTTGAAACGTTTATTTGATTATAATTAATAAGACTAATGTAACTAGAGCTTGAAAATATCTAAAGTAACATGCCTGTAGCAATTACGTCGCTATTTTATACCAACCGAAGACTTTTTACAATCTTTCGATTACAGAATAAATACAAAACACAACAGACAAGGATTTTGAACGACTAAATAAGAAGTTAGATTGATAAGTAAGGAACTTAGACCAAGGGATAAATATAGTTCCGATTAACCTGCCGAGGGTAAAGTAAATGATCTTTAAAAACGGATATTACATAACCAACATTGACTAATTGTCATAAATTGGATTTATTATAACGATCGTTCAAAATGATAAATTATAAGAACGACGATTGAAAATTGCTGTGTACCTAATAAATCAAAAATTCGTGAAATGTAAAGTGATAATTCGAAACTTATGAAGTTTAAAGGTTTATAATGTGATAAACGGCTTCTATATAGTAATAACAATGTAAAAAACCTTAGCATCGTCATTAATTAACTAAGGATTTCTCCTATCACAGTGATAATTTATACTAATTCGAAGAGCCCATTCGCATACCTTTCGAAATTCGGAACTACTGGCGAAAAACGACTAATAATCGATATAATAGCATTCCATAAAACCTATAAAGGCAGGGGAATTGATAAATTTTAATGAATTGATGGCAAAAACCATCCGGCTAATATTATAACGAATTCAACGCTAAATAAATCCCTGAAAAAGATATGAATAATAATAGGTTAACCATACGCCTTGAGGGCAAAGTTAAGAGGTTATCCGACAAGGTCAAGTCACGTGCCAGAGAACAGGGATACCCTAGAAAACTGAAAAAAATGATAGGGAATTAAAACCGGCGACTTAATTAACTGGCACGGTTAAATTTGAGGTCTGCATAAGTTTGTGGATGAAATCTCTTTTGTAAAAGTTGATAAAGTTGGAACTCGGAACTGTAGGTCAATTAAGGTTAATTTTGCTGTGGAATTAAGAAGGGTCTGACTAATTGATGAGGAGGAAATTCGGCGATAAACGGAAACAATTGATTGACTATACTGGTGTACATGCATAAAACAAAAAAACGCTAATGTTAGAACAGTAGTAATTGTAATGCAATCACTCAACGTTACTTACAGTAAACTTAACTGTACTGACTGCAATTTAAGTGTATTGTTTTATGGGTCTATTGTAAAGTCAAATACAGTATGCATCCAATTTATACTAGGGTACGTGCCAAGCAATTAGCCATATAAATTAGTATGCAAATCAGCTAGCGGTCTACCAAATATAGATCAATACATCCACCACTTGATCACGCAATACTACCATTACTTCGACCGATTCGAATCGACAACGTTGCAACGTTTAAAGACCTATCAGATAGGTCTATCAATAATAAACGAAAATAGGATGTAAAAAGACAAGGTAATACACAAGATGGTGAAAAATACGCTAGTTTTAATAATAGTAGTATCTAGTCGTGATGATAATGCTTTATTTACCTACAATGACCAATAAAATGATGTTTAACAGAAATTTTCCACGAAAAAAAGTATTGGTTGAAGCCATATAAACCACAAGACTAATGTAACAGTAAATACGTCGATAAATACCTCAAAGTAATAGTTTAAATACTTTACAAAATTTTCAAAATTTTCGCGAATACTAAAATCAGCCTTCAAACCACCTTTAAATTGCCTCTTAAATAACTATGGTAGACTTGCGAGAACAGGGAACGCAAAACGCAAAAAAAATAATTGATACTATATAAGAAACAACGCGAGTAATGGACAGCTGTAACAGAACCCAATACGCAGATATAGTTCAATTATAGCAACGTATTTGAATCATACTATGAATTATACAACTATCTTTATTCTAGATAACTATAGGCAGATGATTACCAAATACGAAACCAAAAATTCATAGAAAAATCAGTCACTAAAAAGTTTGAAGTAAGAAACGAGACGAATAAAACGAAAAACAAACCTGTATATATGTCATCGTTAAACCAGGAAAAATATGACTATTTCTGATCTGTATTTAAAATTAATCGCACCAACTCGTTATATATAGTGAACTATGTTGTATTAGGAGGTAATAAGTCGCATACATAAATGGAGCCTAATCAATGTTAATATACTCGAAAAGAATGTCATAATACTCATGAAAACAAAACAAAGACCAGGAAATAATAAATAATATATTTTTATAGCTACCGAATTCTACACAAGAGCGGGGGGGAAAAACCCATGCACACGCGTTACAAACGAAGAAAGAAAACCATTTACTCGCCTGAATATTATTTGTACTCCCGCGAGGCTAAACTTTCATCATCCAAAAGCCTCATAATATCAAACCATAACATCGATGACCTGGTTTAACAAAAACCGATTCAAAAAAAGTTTCGCACAATTTCACACGGTAATACAAATATATAAAATAAATACGACTAGAAACAAAGAATATACTATAACTACCTGAGAATTTGTAAAATGCCCTAAAAACTCTATGTTTTAACAGACAAATGAAAAAAAAATATACCTTGAAATCACGTTGAAACAACTGTTATATTTTAGCCTTGTGTTACGTAAGAAAATAGTATGCACGTATAAATTAGATATCATTCGACTAATATGAGCAGGCAAAAAAAAAACCTTTGAAGTCCTCAAAAAAACGCAAACATACGATATCCAGACATACAACGATAATAGCAATAATGAGGGATGAATTGATGCCAAGAACGATGAAAACTCAATCTGAGTACATCTAAGGTAACACTTACAATATTTACATCAGCTGTTGGAATAGTACTACATGCAGTGCAGTAGGTTAACTTTACTTATAGTAAAGTGGACTATACTGACGGAAAGTTGAGTGTATTGCTTTGTGTGGGCTTACTATATTGGGTGTAAATCGAATACAGTATGCCAGACTTCACACTAGGGCATAAGCCAAGCAATTAGCCATACAAATTACTGTGTAGACCGGCTAGCGGTCTGCCAAACCTAGATCAATACATTCACCACTTGACTACGTAATACTACTGTTACTTCGACCAATCGAATCGACAACATTGCAACGTCTAAAGCCCTACCAACTCTAATCAGTGCTTATTGAGTTAAGCACAGATTGGCTAAATAAAAGAAGAAGTTACTTTATATTTACGCTTTACGTTGATAAACGGCAGCTAAGGTAGAGGAAATATTATTGCGAAGGGCCTTTATTGGTACTGTACTAGTCCACAACATCAGGAAAACAGAAAATATTTTTAGGTTGCGCTAGTTCACAATGGAAATCTAGAAGTAAGAGACGGTATCGCTACTCTAAAACACCAAGAAATATTTACGGATCCTTCTTAAAGAAAAAAGTTAATACTGACTGTTAGAAGTCTTAAAGTTCGGTAGGTTGGCAAACGGCTAAGTCAGTACTACTGCGGGTGCTATTACTGCAGAAAAACGACTAGATTACTACATCAAATAACCTATAATAATAAACGATCTTCGACCTTGCCTTTTACACTATACCTTTGCCCCTAGTTTACTATTTTCACTTCACTTACTCCAACTTGATCGCCAATATCGTTACCTTAAGCGAAGATATTAAGAATCGCTCAATCGCGTCGAAAGGGCTACATTGCGTGACTTAATACTAAGTTTCCAAGTTCACACGCGACTTTACGCTAAAACACCAAGTCTTTACGCTTAATATCGCCAAGTACCTCCCCTTACGCGCTCTATACATCCTATCTAATCAAAAACGCAAAGATAGCTACCGTTAGTACCTACTTCAAAGCCATTACCGACCTTGCTAAGAAGGAAGCAATTAAAGCCCTTGGACTCTAGTTTACTAAGCATTTCGATAAAGAGATTTGGGTATACGACGTCGACGAAGACTTAATAGAGAATCAATTGGTTAACTTTATTGGCTTTTATATTATCGACCACGATAAAAGCGAAGACGTTAACCGCGATAGCCGTGCTTTTTACAAGTTTTTTTTTTTTTTTTTTTTTTTTTTCAATGACTGAACCATAGATATATAGAAGAGGATTTTAAAGGGCGTTGAGGTAATATTAGAATAAGAACTTTAGCGAAAAGAGATCTATACGCTAGAGAAAAATCCTACCAAGTTGGTAAAAACTTTTTTCTAGTTGGTTTAACTTAACGAATGTCATTAAGACCCACACCTTAAAGGAAAAGGTGTTAAAGAACCTTAACACCCTCATACGCGCTTTAGGAAACCTTCCTTTTACCATTAATTAAGCTAAGCTTCTTCGCGCGTTAATAATGAGAAACCTATTAACCTATTTAGTAGTCTAGCTCCTTTATACAGAAGCGTCGAGTACGCTCTTAGCGGTGGCAGAGTACGTAAAGCAACGGCTACCCATGCGGATAAAGGTATTAATGTTGGCGCTTTATACTAGTTAATTAAGTAAGATTTTTTAGTTTCCCAAAACCTTTAGGTACCTATCGCCCCCCAGTATTTCAATCGACAAGCTTCTTGAAAACTTTTCTACAGCAGGTTTGCCTACACGTGAAAACTCACCACGGTTTCTATTATAGGACTTTACCTCTCGGGTTAGGCGACTGGCAATTACCCTTAATACCGTGCTTTCGAGGCTTTAAGGCTTAAATTGTCAGGAAACACCAAGGTAAACTGGGATAATTATCGCGACCTGCCCCTAAAACCTGTTAAGATAATTAACATTTATTACAAGATTTTCACGGATTTCGCCTAAATCAGGAATAATACCGAAAAGTATAATGGAAAGCTTTACAACCTCTTTGATACGAAGACAATACCCTTTTTAAACATTTGAAAGTAAATGGAGGTTCCCTTTACTGGTTTTTATTTACTATTTACCGGAATCCTCATAAGGTATGCTAAGGATTATGACCTAACATTCCTGATGAGAGTCAATACTTTTCGCGAAATTTAGAATGATATAAAGAGCTATTTCGAATATAACGTCCACCTCACCAAATACCATATAAACTAGGCTACCACGCGGTGGATCACGATAATAACGAAGAAAGAAGTAAATTAAACAATAATAAATATACTTAACTAGATGCTTAACAAGTTAATATTATGCTAGCAGGTAATGAAGAAGGTCTACGTTGGCGAAACCACATTTCGCAAGCAGTTACGGGTAATAGTTACGGGAGTTAACGAGTTTAAATACGCCTTATAACGCCCAAATACCACCTACGAAGGCTTTTTTAACTAGTTGCGTTCCTCGTTTACTACTATAATAGCGCGTATACTAAATTCGTTTGGTATATACCTTTAAGCCGACAACTTTCCTGACGTCGATAAAAAAGACCTTATTGTAGTTAATTACGTCGATTGTAAATACGGTTATGGACGCCCTTAACGCTTAAGGTCTGGCCTATCGACCACATACTAAAGGTAGCAACCACGTTAACGTCAATAAGGTCAAGATTTAAATGGATCTGTTGACTGCAAGCATTATCGTTGTGATAGCGATAAGAGATATTAGATTTGTGGTAAGTTTAGTTATTGGTTAACTAGGTACCCGTACGCCGAGCGAAATAACAGAAAGGTGATATATTACATTCCATACCTTATTACTTTTAAATCAGATTATTTGAATTCAATCGTAAACTTCGAAAGCAATAAGCTAATTAACAGTGATAATTCCCTTAAGTAAATCAAATGGTATAAAGATACTTCCCTTAACGCGGTATAACAATTAGCTAACCACGCCTTTTTATACTGTTTAGGTGGTAAAGATCTCTACCTTTGCTCTAACTAAGCCTTTAACTCCTTACAAACCTTTAGCTTTCGCGATCGCTACGCGGACCGGACGTTTTAATGTATTATGTCAGATATAGGGGTAGTAAGGTACTTAATAAGAGGCTATTCGTAGTATATAACATTACAGCGTAAAAGTACTACGGTTACTAAGATTAATCGTTACGATACTGGTAAGGCTAAAGTTAGCTTTAGATTAGGCAAACAAATATTATTACTAGAGATAACGGTAATTTAAATTATTGTATGAGTGATTCCGTTTCATATCCTCAAGTTCTTTTCCTCTTTCCATTTTTGTTTAGAGGATATAAAGACCTTTGGCGTTAACGTTGACGTTAATATAGACGAGCTGGTTAAAAACAGCCATATATTTCCCCTCACCTTTAAGTAGAGGTACTTATGGTTTTATCCTTAAGGCCTTGAAATAGTTTTGTTCAACCTGACGGAGGCGAAGATACGCTAATTATGCCGGCGCTTTAATTATATAGCCCTTAACAGGCTATATAAAATCTTGGAGTCTATAGGATATAAAAATGTGAAATATTTTGCCTTAAAAGCCATTAAAAGTCTTTGTTATCATTTCCAAACGTATACCTAATCTTTTGTAAGATTTAAGATTATATTAAAAAATGATAAAATTCAACTATATGGCTTTTATCAATATATTTTACTTGGATGATAAACCTGTTTTTTACATCGCTAACCCTGTAACCTTCTTTTACGAAGTATAGTTTTTAAAGTACTTTTGAGTAAATGATACGTAGGAAACACTTAAGATATTATGGATTAAGACGTACCTAGACCCACCTGAAATTTTCGTTTATGATACCGTTACTAACTTTACGGCGGCGAAGTTTTAGAAAGATTCTAAGATAATGGGTATTTAATATAAATAGGTGCTTGTGGAGGCCTACTAGAGTATTGGGAAGGTTAACTGGGTATACGCCTCACTTCGCCGAACGTATAATATCCTTACGTTGGAAATTAAAAGCTTTATAGACCCAGAGGTACGCTTTTAGATGATGGTGAAAAGCTTAAACAATACTGTGGACCTTGATGTCCTAGTGCTAACGTTGTTTGTTTTTGTAGCGTACCTACGTTTAACGAGTAAATCTCCGCTCTTAACAAGTACTTGAAAGCATGTTACGGCCTATGGCAAAACTTTAAGGAAATTGTAAAGGAAATAGGCACGCCGTCAGGTTAATAATGCTCCTAACACTAGGAATGGCCCCATAATGACCAACGTATTTGATTTGACATTGTAAAGTGAACATTTTATATGGCTAGAGCCGGGTAAATAGAAGAGCCCGTGTAAAATTTTAAGTATTGTAAATTTGAAAATGGTTATTAAAACTATTAACGGTTTTGTATTTTTTCCAATCACCTAATTTAAGCTTTATATTAGAGTTACTAATGATAAATATCTTTAAATAAAGCGATTAAGTTAATACAATCCTCTTTTACCCGTTATTGATAAACTGATAACACGCTGTCAACGCGAACGATCCTCGAAAAAAAGGAACTTTGAGAAGGGAAAAATATACCGGGATACATTTACAATATTGTTTAGGTAAGTAGGAAAAAGAAGGATAACGAAAACTGATCACTAAAGATTCGAATACAAAATATTATCAAAACTTTCGACAAACCCTTAAAGAAAATGAAGTCGAAATTAACGGCTTATTAACTTAAAGGGTTATATAATTTATGCTAAAAGATAATTCCAACCTATAAATCCCGAATATTACTATTTTTAAGTCGAGGATTATTTACGAAGTCAAAGGTAAAACTACGGGGCGGCCGAACAAAGAATCACATTAAATATTTTAAAGATATAGCTACGAAGGCAAAAATTGAATCCTTACGCAATTACTAACAATTCAAAAAATTAATTAGCGCTTAGTGGTTACTTTGATAGCGAACTTACTAACCAAAATTAAAGGTACGTTTACGCTTAATAGCCGTAGTATAATGTAGGCCTATATGCAATTAGTAACAGATTTATAGCAGATCGTATTATTAAAGTTGATATAAGAAATACGTATCATTTACTCTTTATAGATGGTAGTACGATGTATTTAACTATTTATGGATTGTTTAAAGTAGGCTTTTATTGTTTTTTTAATCTATTAGTTTCATTTTAAATTCTGGTTAGCTATAAAGTCTTTAACATACAACCCGTACTTATTTGTAACGCAAGAAAAGGACTTCGGCTTAGTAGGTATGTAGACTAATGATATCCTTTTCATCGGAACGGCTGACTGTGTTGTATTAAAATAATAGGCCATTAAAGACTTTAAATTCTGGAATTGTAAGCCGATGCTATTATAGTCCGACCTACGATGGTAAGCCAAGTAAGTGTTAAATGAAGTTTACTATTAAGGTACAGCGGAAAATTAGAAGAGGCTACCGTGGCCCATCGTATAGGACCTATGGGTATGGCTTGCGCCTAGCCCATTACGTGTCCTTACACATACTGTATACGGACTGCGCCTGGTCCGCGCTTGGATCAGGCCCTGACCGGGTACTATATATTTCGTTACATGTTCAATTACATAACCTATAGATTTAATAGCCAATAACCTGAGTTTATAATATACATCCCTTTTCCTCGAACGTTATAAAGGCTGTAGCGTCTCGCTGGTTAAAAGTGGAACACGAGCCTTATCCACCTAGTATGTGGGTTGGATGCGAACCGGTAACGTAACGTTTAACACGTCGTATAACGTATCCTTATCGTATTAGACGATTTGACCCTAGGTTAACGGCGTCTTATAACGCGTCTTTTAATGTGTTATCGGCCGGTTTAACCCTAGGCCACCAACATCGTATAACGTATCTTTTAACGTATTAGCCGGTTTAACCATAGGTCGCCTATACTATATAAAGCGCCTCTTAACGTATTATTGACCGGTTAAAACCCAGGCTACCGGAGCCATATAACGCGCCCCTTAACGCATTATTAGCCGGTTAAACCTTAAGCCTCCGGCGTCAGATAACGCGCCTTTTAACGTATCGTATAATGTATCCTTTTTGCCGTCGGTACCGTATCACATACCCTTTAACTCGTCGTATAATATATCGCTTTTGCCGCCGATACCGTATAACACGCCCCGTGTAATAAGTAGTCCCCCGCTGAATCCGGTCAGTTAATATTTATAAATACTGACTCCGACATAACCTTTGAAACTTCTCTTTTCCTCCTTTTATATCGCTAACCTTACTTCGCTATTTCCCACTTTTCCATAACTTTTTGTAACCGATTTATCATTACTTCTTATATTTAAATAGTAATTACTTATCGATATTTCATAGCCTTTCCTCTTTTTCCTCGTTTTTATAACTAATATTTATAATAAACCTAATTTAAGTTATATCGCTGTAAGCGTTTTCAATAAATATAATTAACTGTTTCGTAAAGTACGTTACTTTATTTCGTATAAATACCTTATTACTAACTGTATTTCGTAGTCTTTTCGCATTATAAACGACTTATTTATCCTTGGTAATAACGACAATAAAAGCGAGCCCCCCCTTTTATGAACGAAAAACACATATATATCGTATATTAATCACTTTCTTAATTTAGGCGTTCTTTTTTATATCCGAGTTTTTTACGCGCAAGGTTATCGTATATTTCGGAAGGTTTATAATAATATAAGTTCATTAATTGACTTTATTAAAAACTCGGTCGTAATGAAACCTTTTTTCGTAATATATTTAAAACATAAGTTTACTTATAGCTTCGTCCGGTTTACGTACCCTTTTATGTTAATTAGTTACCGTTAATAAATATGGGGGCTACATTTTATCTTTCATTTGTAAACAGTAAAAGAATTGCTCCAAGTTACCGTGCCATTTTTACCCCATCTTTTTCTAAATTAATTATTTAATTTGTTTATTGTCGAAATATTATTCGTGTATAAAGAGTCTTCATCGTGCCGGTTATATAGGTTATTACCCCTTTCGTTATACGTTTCCGTCGCCCGCTTTTCCCGGGTCCGTTTTTTCTTAAAAATATTCCGTTACCTTTTACGGTTTCACCTATTTACCATAATAAGACTTCCTCGGCTAACCGTATATTAACGCGTAACATTTTTATGCCGACCTCCCTTAACGCCCATCGTATACCCTCCCGTAAAACTAGCTTGAAAAAACAAAATAATACAACTACGCAAGTTATATCCTTGATAATTCATATAGGTTACGGCTTATAAAATATAATAAGCGATATTTAAAGCCTAACTGTATAAGCCTCGTTTTTATTCGTTTTTTATTTACTAACCTTAGTTAAAAATGAGTTTATAGGGTTAACCGCGAACGGGTGGAAAATCGTACCCGGGACGACCGCGTCGCTCAGTCCTAAATTAATATGTTATAATCTTTAGTAACCCGCCTAAAGGGTCGTTTTCCCCGCCTCATCCCCCGTTCCGCCCCTTACCAACCGTTATAGTCGGCTTCCCCTAATACTCGTTCTTCCCAACGTTATTTTCTATCCTTAGCACCGTCTTACGTTCGCTCCACCTTTTATCAACCCCCTTCATCGACGTTTACTAACGCCCGTTACACCTCTCGCCGTCTTCTTTTACCGACTTCTCTTAATATCCGAAATTGGTTACAATAAAGTCTCAACGTTGATAACGTTATTACTCTCTAAATGCTAATAAAGATAACAATAAGGAATGGGTAAATCTTTGGTAAGTTGTGGTAAAAGCCTTTTTGCGGTCGGATACTTCTTTCAGAAAATCGGGTAATATATACCCGGCTTCACTTATCATATCGTACTATAATAGTAATAAAAGTTCCCCTCTTTTTATAAATATTATATTATTTCCTAGGTATAAGAGGTTCACTTCGTATAGGTTACTTAATATGTATTGGACGTTAACATCGAGATACCGGGTTATTATAAATACGGGTATCCACCTATTTCGCCTCGAATTTATTTAATGTTATAGTATATTAGTAATTTTCCAGTAATTTTTACCCCGGTTCATCATCACTCTTTCACTTGACTAATATAAAATAAACTCCACCCCGCTCCATTTTTACTGCGAGAATTTCTTAAATTTTAAATTCCTTGTATATACCCCATTTTATATCTTTAATAATGAAAATTGGTCCTAGATAAGTATCGAATTGAACCTATAAAGAAAAATAGTTTGTAACCGCCCGCTTAACTAAATCCACGTGAAATATGTGTTATTTACCAGAAATATTGAAAACGATATTAAACAGGTTTAAAACTTTAACAACTCGGTATTAATTATAAAGCTTGTTAAGTTTTTTATTCGGGTAGTTAGTTTTAATATTACGAAAGTTAAGTTAAACTTGATCCCTTACTTTATATTGTTTATCCGGATGTCGCCGATGATTCATAGCTGTTTTGATCCATCTTTAAATATATATTATCGCCGTCTGGGTTCATTCCTTACATTCGCGCAAGTATATAAAATATGAAACAGCTTATATCGCTGGACTAATTAACGATTTCGTATCCCCGTTTACCTTTGAGATAGATAATATATTACATTTATTTAGCAAACGGTTTACATCAAATTTAATAACCGGTAAGTTCCGGTTATTTAATATTAATTGATCAGCGAGTAAATATAAAACCTAGTTATATTACAAAAAAACAGCTATAATGCGTAAATACTTTTAATTTTTTTTTGGTTTAAAAGTTTGATATCGTTATATGTTTGTAAATAGTATATCGTAAATAGAAATCTTTCGACTTTTATTGAAAAAATATAGTAGTTTAAAATACGTTTACCTAATTCGAATTATGATTACTAATAATAAAAACCGAAGATGAATAAAATATTTACTATATATTCCGAAAGCGTTACGTATACGTATCGACAGTTATAGACTATATGTCCTCTAATTAAATAAATTTGGAAAAACGATATGTAATAATCAATAGATCTTAAATTCTATTATTAGTAGTAAGCAGGTCTATTATGAATTGAATAAAAATATATACTTAATATCGATTTAAAATAGGAAGGAGTTAAATAAGGCTTAATTATAAAGTACGACAAGGTTTTGTATTAGTACATTATAAATATATTTAATATAGACGTTAAATATCTACGAATATCCCTCTTTAAGAATAATCCTATTAAAGTATTTGAAATAAGATATTTTTATCTGGATAACCTATAATATGCGAATGGTCAATGTATTGTAAGATTTTCTTCATTGATGGTTTTTAATTCAATAACTATAATTAGTTACGGTAATATAACGCACCCCATAAAGTAATCCTATAATCTGTAATTTATATCTATTATACTATTTTAATTGGAAAACGCTTAACACTTTCGAAAAACGTTAATAGACAAACCTTATACAACGGGTCGTTCGTCACTTTTTAGTTTTAAAATTTCGTTAAGGTACTCGAGTCGAAAATAAGGCGACTATTCGGCTTTAACGAAGTTAACAGGTTTAACGTAAGCCGGGTCCACGGCGGTATTACTGGCTTCGACGTATTAAAATTCTCCGGTATTATTTTAGATAACGATCCAAGCGCGGGCTGGACCCGAGACGATTCCATTTACGTTAACCCTTTAAAAACCTTTGGCTTTTCTTTAAGGTCTATATTGTCGTAATCTAATAGCTAAACCTTCGCTTTTATATATCTATCTGTATAACCCGTTATAATATAGGTTTTTATAATATATAAATCTATTATTGTTACGTTGAATGTAATAATGGAAATAAGCTAAAAGAATCGTATACTGCGCTTTTAAACTTTGGGTTTATCTTGTGATTTAAGTGTTAATATATCCGGACGGGCGTTTTAAGTTACAGGCCTATACCATAAGTGGTAGTAAAAAAGCAAAAGGATTTCAGTCTATTTAGCTTAGCGTTTAGAAATTAAACGTAGTAAAGAAAAATATTCTAATTCCTTATAATCCGTTAGAATTTGAAACGTGGTACGGACTTTATGTAATTTTAAAAACCACGCTTTTAAATAAGATACCATCGCGAAAAGCTCCTGATCGTAAATGTATAATTACGTTTCGCGTTTATCAATCGTACAAAATGGTAAGCTATTAGCTTTAGAATATTATCCTTATCACGTTGTAACAAGTAGCCTGTTTACTCCGTTTTTGAGTACTCGTTTGTCACTATTGTTAACCGATTTAGGTCCAAATATACCAAAATCGGGGCTATAATAAAAATATCTTTTAAAGTTCGGAATATTTATTCCTCCCGTTTCATCTAATTTTAACGAATTTATTCATGGTTGATTAGATAAGATAATTAGTTAATTTGGAGAAATTACTAATAAAATTTTGATGAAAGTTAGTAAAACTTAAAAAAATTCGAAATTTCTGAATAATATGTAATAACTTTTATTTGCGTATTACCCGAACTTTTTCAAAGTCGGCCTAAATACTTATTCCAACTATAATAATAAAACCTAAGTATTTTACCTCTTTAAACACGAAATTATACTTTTTTAAGTTTAAGTTTAGCCTTATATTATAAAGGTGTCCTAAAACTACGAAAATTCTCGTTATATAATTCTATATGGTACCGGAAAAAGAAACCCAAAAGGTCGTTAAGGTAAATTATAATAGAATGATATAAAATATCCGTCATTACATAATTGATATATTATTGAAATATCGGCGGCGCTATTGCTCACGTAAATGTGGTAAGTAGTTACTTTAATAACCTAAACCGTATACGAAATGTCGTTAATTTCTTTTATCCGGTTATAAACTACATACGGTAAAAGGCCGCTTAAATATCTCATTTTATAAGTTACATCGACTTTAATAATGTATGTAGGGTCTTTTTAATTTAAGGTAAAGGAAAAGTATTTTATTTAAATGTTTTATACAATATCAGGTAATCGATATAAAACCATAATCCCCTCTTTAACATAAAAATAAATAATACCGGTGCTGCGACCGATAGAAAAATTACCAGAATTTAAATTTTATTTATTAATTCCGTAACCTGTCATCGAAACTCGAAAAGTTAATTTCGTAATATCTAGTATAATAACCATTAAAGTCGTTCTTATAAATATTCATTTTCGTTTGATTTAATATAAATATAATAGTCGAGTTCTTCCCTATATAGGGGTAAAGTTATCGCCTTATATTTATCGAATAAGTCGCTAAATTCTGACATTTTTAGTAAAAGACGTAACTAATACTTTGTTCATTTAATAATAGTCGACTCCATCGTTTACAGAATTCGTGATGTTTTATAAAAACTCATAAACAAGGTTGATTAGAATTAATCTCCCGTATATTATACTTTTCGGTATAAATATTTCGTCAAACCGATAAAACCCGATCTTATTACACCTTTTGTATCCTAACCTAAGACGTACCCTTACCGCGTTAATGACTAAGTTTACTGAATTATAAATTACTAAACGATTATCTCTAGCGTTTGAAATGACCTATTCATATTGTATCCAAAATATCCTAAATATTATATCCTGCATTATTCCGGGAATAATATATATTAATATGGGGCTCGACTATTCATTCATATTTATATGAAATTTGGCTATTTCAGTGATACGCGTATTTTATTATAACTCTAATATTGTATTCTGATTTCAAGAATATAATAGCTGAGTTTGTTTTATTTTCAATCGTTATATTAAAACCTAGTTTATTATATAATCATAATTACAGTTAAAATCAATTTAAGTATTTTAAAAAATGGTATCATTAAGAAGTATAAGGATAAGGAATAAATTTTTATACCTACTTTAATTAAATTAAACTCCTTTTTATTCGAATTTATTATTATATCTTTAAAGTCATATAGGTTTCAATCTAAATTATATCTAAGAGTTAAATTTTCCTCATCTTCGTTAATAAAAAAACCTTTATTTACCCTTTCAACTTAGATTACATATACCTACGTCAAAGGTAATACCGGGTGGAATTCATAAACCTGTTAATAGTAGTTCGTCGAATTGCAATGTAGGTAACACTTTATAACTACTTTAATCTGGCGTTCCTTTACTATTATTTACGTCGCTTTACGTGTTTAATTTTGAACGCGTATCGAATGGGTTTACTAAGATAATTTGCCGCGATATTAAAATGATTGATTATAATTACTACAATCCTTCAATAAGAATATTTAAAAGGAATAAACCCCCATTGTAATTATATATTTATTCGCTTGTAAAACTCATACGAGTCCTGTTAATTCATAATTAAAACCTCGTTTTAAGTTTAAAACTTTAATTCATAGGTAAGCTCGCGATATTTCGTTAAGATTACGACGTAATTCACCCGGCTTATGTATACCGTAATAAATTTGTCGCGTATATATAAGGGTACGCGAAAGTGAAATTAATTATATATTACGGTTAAAAGCTAATTTAATCCACCCGTTGAAACTAATAATATTTCGAATTTAATTACAAATAGTATTTGTAGGTCTTTGTCATTTGTAAGTAATCCCTTCAATTCGATCAAAGCTTTATCCGTACGATAAAGGTCGCAAAAGAACAGCCTTAATATAATCGAAAAACTTGCCCATATTATATATACCCTCGTGTCTACCGGTTTTATAATACATTATAATAATTTTTTTATCGTCGCCGTGTAATAACCCTATAGGTAAAAGAACGTATACCGACCTTTTCTGATTTATCTTTTATCCTTTTTTAGTATAAATTCGATCGATTGGCACGTCACCGCCTATGTAGTAGTAAATTCATCGAATTACGATTAGTCGTATCGTTTTCATCTATCTTAAGCTGGTAAAAAGTTAATACGAGTCGCTGTTAGTTCGGTTTCAAGTTATTGAATCGTAATTACAACCTAAACAAAGTCGGACATAAAGTCGATGGTTAAATTATATTAATTTTATTATTATAGTTACTTTATAATAAACGCTATATAGCTTATAATGTTTTGTAAACGAGAAATATCGCTTAAATCATCTTCGAAAAGGTAGGAGGTATATTTATAAAGGTGGAGGACTGAGTATTTCTAGACGGCCTATTCTTTTTGATAATGTTAAAATATAGCATAAAATTATTAATATTTGCCATTATTTCGTCTTTTATGAGTGATATTCCTTCGAAAACATGAAAAAAAAAAAAACCATTAATAATGTATTATAATCTGACCTACAATAATTAATTAAATAGGTGTTAAATGGAGTTCATTATTAAAATATAGAGAAAGACTAGAAAAGGCTACCGTAACCTATCGTACAGGACCTGTGGGAATAGCCTACACCTAGCCCATCACATGCCGTCATACGTGCCGTACACGGACCACGCCCGGATCAAGTACTGCATATCCCGTTAGTTATATAGTTACGTAACCTATATAGTCAATAGCCAATGGCTTGAGTCTATAACAGTGACAACTTTAGCGAAGGGTGATTAATTTGACTTTAACGAATCGTTGTTCCGTATATTTAGTATTGATATTAACCTTAGTTTTCGCTAAAAGGGCTAGGGTATTAATTTTGCTATAATCGAGAAGACTAACGTAGCTAAGATCTAACGGTACCTTAAATAATGTGCTCGTGGAAGTTATATTTCCACCCTAGATTTACTAGAGGCATTTTGCAACCTATCTATTGCGGTAGAAGCATAAAAGCCAGTGGATAAAGACTTTGAATGGTTAAATAAAAGGCTTGAGTAGTAAATGCGGAGTTATAATCGCGGGATTAATATAGTTGTAATTGACTTGTTAAAAGTTAAGTTCATTATCATTACGGATGAGTATTTTATAAACAATACTGACCTTCTTTTTAAAAATCGTCTTTTTAATGACCTTTGTTAATAAAAATAAGCAGAAAGCCTAATTTAATATTATCGGCAACCTAATTTACTTAATCTTTATCAAGTATAAAAGTATTACAAAAAACGTGTTAAGTTTAGAGGTCTATGATATAATGGAAGTTTTCGATATAGGTATAATATTATAGAAACCCATTAATCTTATTACTAGGTAATTGAAGATTTCTCCTATCCTGGTGGTAATCTGTACCAACTCGAAGAGTATTTTCGAATATTCTTCGAAACTTGGAACTACTAACGAAAAATTCTTGACAATCGACATAATAACACTCTGTAAATCCTACAAATAGAGGGAGATCAAAAAGTTCCGATGGATTAACGGTGAAGGTAATCCTACTAATGCTATGACAAAGGTAACATCGAATAAGGTCTTATAAATATTTGTAAATAGCAATAGGTTAATTATACGTATCGAAGGTTACTTTAATAGGCTGCCCGGTAAATCTAAGTCATATGATAACGATTAAGGATATGCTAACAAACTAAAAGACTATTATAGAATTAACGATGTAGACTTATTTAATTGACATGGCTAAAGTAAAGATTTGTAAAAGTCTATGGCGGACAAACTTTTTATAAAAGTTAATAAATTCGGACCTTAGAACCGTAAAGAAATCAATGGTAAACGGGGTCAATTCATATATAATTGGATGTAATTCGATATAGAGGTTAACTGTAATTAATAGGGGTTTGGCTAATTAACGAGGTCATAGTTAAACGAGTACCGGAAAAGATTAGTTAATCACACTGGCGTATGCGTACAAAACTAAAAAGCCGCTAATATTGAAATAGTATTACATGTAGTGCAATAGGTCAACTTTGATTATAGTAAAGTTAACTATACTGACTGTAAGCTGTGTGTATTGTTTTGTGTGAGCTAACTGTACTGGATGTAAGTTGAATACAGTATTCCATACTTTACACTAGAGCACGGGTCAAGCAATTGATTATACAAATTATTGTGTAGACCGGCTAGCGGTCTACCAAACTTAGATCAATACATTCACCATTTGACCACACAATACTACTGTTACTTCGACTAATCGAATCGATAATATTGCAACGTTCAAAGCTCTACCAACATCAGCCGTTATTTGGTACATAACATATCGCTAATTAAACTAATTACGAGAGATACAGTAATAAGCTTAGGAGTTGCTATTTGAATAGTCAATCCGCTCATAAAGGTAACTATATCGAATGGAAGCCGTACGACGTTGTCAAATTATATTTTGTTCGACTTTGTTTTGAGTGATATCGTATATTGGGTTTTCGTATTCGTAACCACCGATAACTTTTCACGGAACTTACTTTCAAGTAGTAACTAACTTATACGCTTTTCGGCTATTAACAATTATACTTCAAATATTCTAAAATTCATCGGTGAAATCGGAGACTCGGTTTTTGTATAGATGGAACGCCGTATAAATCCATCACTATTTAACTTTCAGCCAGTTTATGTAAATAGAAACTAGTCGTCAGATAAATTAATTATAAGCAACAAAGAGACTTCGGGATGAGAATTTGATTACGAAGGAAGCAATAAGGACGAGAACCTACACTTGAACGTGGAGAATGTAAAGTGTTTTAGAAAGTTGAACGAACTTTTTTATGATTATTAAGATATTCTATAAAAAAAAACGCCTAAATTATGGTATTTTTTTTCACCTAGCGAAAGTTATTAGATGACGAAAAGCCCTAAGAATTGTTAGTAGAAAAGAAAAAAAAATCGAGAACGTTACAATTAAGCCTTTAGCAAATAATATCGATTATACGATAATATCTGTAGTGGTAAGGCAGATTGAGCTAATAGTGGAGGGAAGATTGGAGAATGCTATTGTATTTAATAAAGTAAAGAGATCGTTTACCGAATAATATTTTGTTATTATTAGTTATTTGTTTCGTTTGTCTAGTTTGCGTATATTAATTTAGAGTTTTAGAAAAGGAAATGTAAAATAGTTGGAATATTTTAGTTTACTATTGTTACCTACACATTTGTCAATTGTTAATCATAATGAATAGACCAATTCATGGTTGGAAAGTGAAAAGGATAATGTCATAACATTGCACGCGTTCGGTGTTGGGAAGAAAAAGACACTATTTTTAAATATAATAGTATATGAATTTCAATGATAGTAGAGAAGCGTAAAAAAAAGTGAGGGGAAACTGACGAAAACTCACTTGGCATATAGTTAGACGGAACGAATACCAACAGCTTATAACAGTAAAATTGACCGGAATATAGGGCGACGCCCTAAATAGAAAACTTTAAGTAAGGCGTCATAGGAAATTATTGACGAGTGGTTTAACTCGTTTGGTATTCAAGCAAGAGACTTATGAAATATAGATGATTCTGATGCATTCGTCAACAAAGAATATCCGCACTATTGAGAAGGAAAACTCGCACCGTCCAAGAGACTGACATATACCTGAAAAGATTATTTTGTATTCAGCTTGAAAGACGTACGAGTGACTAATCTCGTCACTATTTCGATTGAACTCGAACCATGAAATAGATCATTAAATTTAAAATTACCTAGAAAACCACAAAATAAGGTTTCTTTTACGTAATGATTTTACTCTGTAATGAAAGTAGTTGGATTTTATATATTAGAGCAATCAAAATAGAAGGTATATTTACGATATCCACCCAAGAAAAATTGTAATAATCGCTTCGTTTGTAATTATAGATCCGTTACCAGTTACATAATAATGGCTTAATGACCCATGCATTCACCAGCTAAAGTACTTAATACTTTGAAAAAATTGCAATGTTTTATTTCTAAGCGATACAAGCAATAGATATTTCAATGTACCAATTACGCCCAGCTATAAGTATAAGACGACATTTATTACGCCGAATATATGATATATAATGTCAAGGATTCCTTAAAGAATAACGGTTAGTAAATATGCTTATTTTATACTCAGTGATATTAGGTGTCATAAATAACTGTTACCAGATGGCTAAAATGATATTAGGATTAATAAACTTATATTATCGCTATTAATAGTGTATAATCAAGTCTGTAAAACAGCCTTTGGGGTATATTTTAACGACTATAATATTTCGGTGTATAAATTCGAAAAGATTTTTTTTTTATATTCCTAGTATTTTACTTGTCTCGTGTTCCGAAAAATCAACCTTACTATTCATAAGACTATATTGCTTGCAATTCATATATATTCTTAGGGTATTGAATTACGATAAAAAGAAGTTCGGCTATCGGAAAAATATCAGAAAAGATTCGAGATATGGGCGGGACCAAAAAATCACCCTACTTCACTCAAAATATTAAATGAATTCCTTTACCTTACAATATATGTCGCGAGATACATACGTAGAAAAATATCTTGAATAGTTGTATTGAAGACTTTATACGTGAAGAACATACTTAACATGATTTTTATAGGGAAAGTTTTGAAATCGATGTAATAGGTGTCTAAATATTTCGAGTAGATATAAAATTATGTTGAAGTTTTTATTACTATATGCCTGGTGACCCATAGAAACTTATCGACGGCCCTAGATCATTTATTGTATTACCATCTCATAACGAATGCTTTTGGGAAAGGAATCGCTAATATAGCCTTTTAGTTGAATGTATTACCGGCAAACGTTAAAATCGTGGATGAATTGATACTGTCGGTAAGGTTTATATGTTAACGTATGAAGAAGATCGTATAGTATTCAAACTAATAAAGCAGATAAGTTATATAAGAATAAAAAGAGGCATCCGAAGAGTGCACGCCTCAGGTAAGAGCTTATAAGCTTTCACCCGGGGTGTGGCACTCTACCATGCACTTTGATAACGTTCCTCCTAAAGCGTGACACACTATTATACACTTTGCAAAAGTTCTTCTTGCAATGTGATACGTTATCACACACTCCGCAAACGTAGTACCCTATGTTTGTTAACTAAATTGGTATCTAATAATATACATAGATACCTTATGTAAAAATCCTGATTTTTTTTTTAACGTTGAACGATATTGAAACATGATATACCATTAAAGGAATAAAAATGGTTAGCTACGGTGAAATAATTAAAAAATACGATTATAGGAAATCAAGTCGCCTTTACTAATAATGGTTTATAATAACCATACGAATTTGATTTTATCGTTAAAGAGCTTAATTATATTCGTATGCAAAATCGTATAATAAATAAATACCCTTGGAATATTCGACACCAAAATTTTGCATCGCTCCAATTTAAATAACAAAAATTAAAATCGTTAATATTATATCGAGGTTATCAAAACCAAATATTAAATTGTTGAAATAAAATACGGGAGATATTAGAATAGCAGTCGAATACAATACAGTCAAGTTAATTATACTTACAGTTAGTTGATTGTACTGACTGCAAATTGACCGCAGTTTGGGGGATTGATTTCAAGTCTAGTGCAGTAGGTGCCAACTTCATAGTATGGCACGGACCAAAGCAGTTAGCTATACAAATTAGTGTACAGACTGGCTAGCGGTTTAGCAAAACTTGGAAGAAACAACTCATCATTCACCACTTTCAATATAGCACTAGTTACTTTGACTACAGTAATTCGAATCGAATACATTGCAATAGTAAAGTCCTACCAATAGGAGAAGCATTATACATAGCGGGAAAATGTTCATTCAGACATCAATATTTAAAAAAATAGGAATTATTTTAATTGTAAAAATATTAAATCTACAGCGAATATTACGACTAGTAGTGATATTAGCGGTCGTTTATATTGAAGAGACGAATTCACACGTATATATTGCAGGATATCTTGTAAATAATTATGAAATATTCGAAAATAAATATTACTAGGGGGAAAAAACGAAGCGTAATGTGATACAATTCTATAACCAGGAAGGGATTCTATTAAGACGTACATTTAATAGTAAATACGTTATTTATATAAAGAAAGATAAAGTACCTAGTAATTAAATATTGGTTTACGATGATTATATGTGTTGGATGGTGAAGTTAACTTTTAAGAAGTTAAAGGAAATATACAATAGTTAATATCATATTTTGATATCGAAAAATAAGTCAAAACACATAAGTTATACATATTAAATAGCGTTTTACAGCCGATTAGCGCCAACTATCTACCTATAATGGTTTTGAAACTACGTGATGTCGTGAGAATATATTCCACGGATAAAATAAATCTAAAACAAGTTTGCGACGAAATTTATTTGAACCTTATAATGGATTATTTGTCGAAGGTTTTATCTTACAAAGCTACAAGTAAACCAATAAGAAAAGAGGTTTATTGAATATTTAAGCCCATTATCAATATTTTTATTTATTTATAAAAATGTTACTCAGATAATGGGAAATATTTTAAAGGCCTCACAATTCTCTTCTTCAAAATCAGGATTACAATAATCAATACGCCTGTATATTTAGGTACGTTGGTAGAATTAATCAAAGGTTGGTTAAATTCGTTTCAAATGGCTTAAAATTAATTTCACAAATATAAGTATAAAATATTCCAAAAATTGCCTAAGGTGTTCCCTAACATTGTTAAGGCCATTAATAATAGACTCGTAAAAAAACCCGATATATACATTATGGTAATTCATGTTCGGATGTCTAATGAAGTTATTGAGAGCCGTTGAAAATTCTATTTTAAACGTAAATCGAAAATGATTAACTATGGCTTTCACTGGGTCGCAAACGAACAAAGAGGCAATTTTTAATAAATTCACCAGCCGTTAGAAAAATATTTAATGACAAATAGCTACGCGATAAATGTATTGATATGTTGAAGTTGATTCTACCGAAAACAGCGAGTTTTAGGTCGGTAAGTAAATGTAGAACTTTCTACCAAAATCTCGCGAAATTTAATGAAATAATTACTATTAATCATAGAAACAAGAACATTAAAAATATTCGAACGTTAACTTTTAAACCTCGATAAATCAAGCTGTAAGAAATTAACCAATTTATGTTGTCCGTTTTTTCATTAATTATTAATATGATTACCTAAATAAAACGCCGAAAAGTTTGCTTTGATTCCTTGAGTAGATATTATTATATATCACTATAGTTAGTATATCTAGGTGGCAGTTGTCATGGACTCAGGCCGTTGGCTATAGAGCCTATAGGTTACGTAACTGTGCACGTAACGAGATAGGCAACGCCCGGCCTGAGCCCGGCCTGGGCGCGAATAGGGCACGGTCCGGGTATAGGCCAGATACGGTCCATATACGGCACATATAAGAGCACGTAACGGGCTGGGTACTGGCCCTGCCTAAGGGCCCTATACGTTAGGCTACGGTAACTTTTTTTTAGTTTTCCTCCGCACCTTAATAGTAAATCCCATTTGGTACTTACTTGGCTTACGATTGTAGGTCGAATTATAACATACTATTAAAGTTTATTTTTATTTTTTCGAAAAAGTAATACTTATAATAAAAAAATCGATAATAAACGTAAATAATTTTACGCTTTATTTTAACGTTATCGGGAAGGATAGGCTGTCGGCGAATACCTAGTTTTTTTACCTTTATAAATATACTTTCAGCTCTTTCGAAGCCGATTTAATATAATATTTCTCGTTTATAAAATACTGTAAGTTTTATTACGTCAGCTATTGAATAGTTATAATAACCGGATTGATTGACTTTAATTATCGACCTTACTTTTGACTTCATTTAAGTCGTCACGAAAATTTAGTAATTCGAAATCGAATTAGTCGTAACCCGCGTTAGTTTTTTACCGGTTTAAAGTAAATAAAAACGATATAACTAACCGTAATTTAACGAAATTGTTTTTACGTAGGCGGTAACGCGTTAAACGATTGTATTTATACTAGAAACGGATAAAATATAAATCGGAAAGGGTCGGTACGCGTTTTTTTCACGTATAGAGATATTATATAACAGCGGTAAAACAGGTGATCATGGCTCATTACGAAACCAAAGGATATAAAGGTAGGTACGATATAAAAAGGTTTTTCGATTATATTAAAACGGCTCTTAGCGACCCTTACCGCGCGGATAAAGTATTAATCAAATTCGAAAATTTAATAATAAGTAATAAAAACTTATAGGTATTATTCGCTATTAAGTTAGAAACACTTTTAACTTAAATAGGCAACCTAAATTAGCCCTCAGCCGTAAAGTATAACTACTTACGTTTCCGCGTATCATAATATATTCGCGACAAGTCTATTACGTCAGGTATTAGTCAGGTAAACTATATTGTAACCTTGGAAAAGTATCGCGAATTCGCCGATGAATTAAAATCCTTAAATTTAAAATGGCGTTTTGGTAGTTAACTAATGAAACCCGTTTAAAATTAACGGCCGAATAGTAATACAGTTATAACGAAAGTTTATATATTTTAAACGCTTTCGTTAAAAGGTTGTGATAATAGCGACTAATTTTTTCGATACCGCGGTTAGTTATTTTAATAAACCCGTTCGATATATACTTAAAACTAGGGATATAAGGCGACGTAAACAATAATGAAAAAAGTTAAATTCGACTTATTTCGGAACTTTATATACGTTATAATTTACTAAACTATTTCTAACATAGTTATGATCTTCGTCTTATATTACCTTATACGTTAGTATATACGGTTTAAGTTAAAAAGGAAAAGGAAAATTCCCTATTAACAGCGACAGGGGAATCCTAATTCCTAAATATAATTTCGTTTTAAAGTTATATAACTTTAATGACGTAATTACAAAATCTATTAAAAAGGAATTTAATTTGATTAAAACACGTATAAATAAGAAATTATTCCTTATCTTTATAATTTTTAATAATACCTACTTCTTCAAATACTTAAGTCGATTTTAACTATAATGATTATTATATTATAAATAAGACTTTGATTGAACAGTTAAGGTTAGAAAGAAATTACGTTATTATATCCGCAAAATCTTAATATAATATTAAGGTTACGGTAAGACAGGCGTATTACATAAATAGCTAAGTTTCGTATAAATATAAATAAATAGTTAAACCATATATTAATATATATTATTTCCGGAATAACGTGGGATATAATTTTGAAAATACGTTGGATACGATATTAATAGGTAACTTTAAACGCGAAGGGTTGTCGTTTGGTAGTTTAAGGTTAAGAAAGCTTAATTATCGGCATAGTGATGATACGCCCTAAAACGGAATATATATAAAGCGTAATATGTTTAATTTTCCCCATGTTAACGTAACGTTCGTATCGACAGATATAATATAAAGTAGACCCATTTCGAATAATTTATATTATTGGTTTTATCTAAATAAAGCGGATTTTATAATTAACGGCGACGATTATAGCTAAAAAAAAAGATTAATCGCGTTTTTTACGAAAATTAGTTGTATTTCGCAACTTATTTGAAAAAAATAAAGTTATAACTTTACCTTTATATAGAAGGAAATTCGATTATTATATTTATATTAAAATTGAACGAAAACGAATTTTACTTAAACGATTTTAAGGGCCGTTATATTCGATATTATAAAATTAACTTTTTAAATTTCAATGATATACTATAAAATTGGTAAATAACGGTTAAATACGGGTAAACTTATTATCGTCGGCAACGTCGGTATTATCAATTCGTAAACCGGGGGGAGAATAACGGTATTATATCGATTATCGGGTATTAAATAAAATTATAAAGTAAAACTGTTTTCTTTTATTTTTAATTAAAGAGACCCTACGTACGTTGTTAAAGTCGATATAACTTACGAAATTCGATATTTGAATAGAATTTCACCATATTCAAATAACACACGGGTAAAATAAATTAACGGCGTTTTATACGCGGTTCAGGTTATTTCAATAATTAAATACTTCTTTTTAGCTAATGGGAACGTTGGCGACGTTTTAACGATATATTAATTATATAATGACAAATATTTTGAATAATTTCGTTGTAATGTATTCAAACGACTTTTTTTTTTTTCAGTATTAAGTAAAATTATATGATAAAAGTTCGCGTAGTTTCAAGACGTCTTCGCGATACTAAACTGAATTTGGATTTGAAAAAGTTGTGATTTCGTAATTATGGAGGTAAAATACCTAGGTTTTATTATAACGGTTAAAGTAGGTATCCAGGCCAACCTCAAGAAAGTCTGGGTAATTCACGAGTGCGAGTTATTACGTACGGTCCGAAAGGTTCGAAGTTTTCTGGGTTTTACCAATTTTTATCGTAATTTTATTGATAATTTCTAAAGCTGGCGGATTATCTTATTCGCTTAACGAAATGAGGTATTCGTTAAGCTTAGACGAATCGAAAGGAATATATATTTCAAACCATAAAGGATAACATTATTACGACTCTTATTTTGGTACATTAGGATTTAAATCGGTTAATAATAGTGAAAACTAATTGTTCGGAAACGACGTTAAAAAGTATTTGTCGTAATAGAATAAAAATAATATCTTAAAGTCAACAGATTACCATTTCGTAAGATTAACGAATACGAAATATAATTATATCATTTACGATAAAAAACTCTTTATGGTAATATTTTATTTAAAAACGTAGTTTTTTAAATGACATAATATTCCTATACCGTTTACGATTTTAACAAATTATAGGTAATTAAAGTATTTTTCTTCATTACGATTAATTTCTGAATGTTATGTTAAATAGGCCGAGGTCCTTGCTCTTTTCTAATACCATTTACAATATAAGTTTGTAACTTAGGGCGCCCACCCGGATACGTTAACTCGTAGATTATAAGATAAGCTCAAGGTTAAAAAACGTCGCGTACAGGTTTTTTAACCCATTTTTTATTATATTAACCGTAGTATTAATAAACTTATATATTTAAAGAATATAGATTGCGGCGGGTTAAGTAAAAGAGTTTAGCGAAACGAAGGCTTAGCCACTAAATTACGACGATATATATTTTAAAAGGGGGTTAGGGGCTTTCGAAAGGCCGCCGAAAGCGATACCGCCCCAGGTCCAACCCGCGTCCAGGTCGTTATCAGGGATAATACTAAGGGATTTCAATACGATAGCGTCGGCAGCCCCGCCGCGGGCCCGGCCTACGTTAAGCCCGTTAGTAACGCTAACGCCGAATAATTCCCTTATTTTCGGCTCGGATATGTTGACGAAATTATAAGATTAAAAAATAATAGACAACCTGATATTTAAGGTTCGTCTTTAACGGTTTTCGAAAACGTTAAACGTTTTTTACCAAAGTTAAAATAATTAATACAAATTATAAATTACGGGATGAACCCGCATGGGGTTTTATATTACCGTGATCGTTTATAATCATCGAGTTGAAAACTACTAATAACGAGTATATTATAACAAATTTACAACTCGCGTATTATAAGTTATCTGGGTAAAAATATTTTGTTTTGCGTTTTTTAACGAAATTACTATTAAAAAGAAATAAGGGTAAATATTCGATATTTATATTGAATATACACGTAATATAACGAAACGAAACCTCGTTGTATTTTACAACAAGACCTATTTTAACCTTTCTTTATTTCCAACCGGTATTAAACATAAATTTCGGTCGACTTTATAATCGACTTACTAATTACTAATAACGACTTTGAATATAGACTAATTATTACAAATCGCCTTTCCAAATTTATTTATTTAAAAGATATATAGTTTATAATTAAAAACACGTATAGGAAACGCTTTCGAAATATATAATGGAGATTTTATAGGTTTTCAGGTTTCATTATTTATAATTACGGTTCGAATTAGGTAAACGTATTTTAAACGATATTTTATTCTTTGATAAAAATAGAATAACTTTTATTTACGGCGTATTACCTATAAATAGATAACGGTATTAAGCGGGTAAATCAAAACATTTAAAAGTATTTACGTATCGTCATCTCCTTTTCGTAATACGATTAGGTTTCGTATTTACCTATTTATTAATTAACGTTGAATAACCGAAAGTCGACGGTTACCGGGTTTAACGTAAACCGTTTAGTAAATAAGTACGAAATATTACTTATCCCGAAGGTAAATAGAGATACAAAGTCGTTAATTAATTTAGCGAAACGCGTTATTACGTTTTTGGTTTATTTACATAAGAGAACGAAACTAATCTAGGCGGCAATAACTTATATTTAATAGTAAATAAAAATCATGAAGAATTATGAATAACGTTCAGTAAAACGATATAAGATAAAAAATTAATCTCCTAAATGAAAATCTCGATTAACTTTATAATTAATATCGGGTAGTCGGTATTTTAAATCCGTTAAATATTGTATTCAATATCCCTAATAAATATCCGGTATTTTATATAAATTTAATCAAACGTATGGTTTCGGACACCTTTCCTTTATAAGCTTTATCCGATACTCTCCCGGGACTAATTTTAATAACAGATAACATAGAAAAAGATAAATAAAAAGAATTTAAAATATAAATTATCTTCGTGGTAAAAACCAAAGAAGGAGGATTTCGTTACGTATTAGTTAAGTAAAATAGTCATAATAAGCTGAAATGGAAATTATTAAACAATTATTAATATATTATAACCCTAAATAAATTCGAAACGGAATAGGAAAATATTTGGGTTTACGATAACCTGGTATCTTAACGACGGCGTTAAATTTATACCAAGTAATAAACGCGAAATAAACCGTTAATACCTCTAAAATAAAACTTTACTTATAAATAAAAAGGAAAATTTATTATTAAACAAAGTAATAATACCGTAAGTAAAGCCAAAAAAATACTACCCGATTATTTCAAATATATATTCGACCGCTAAACGGCTTTTATTCTACTTTAACGAAGGTTTACTTACTTATTATTATTATATTTATTGAAATTTAACGAATATCGAAGTTACCGATGGTAAGGGCTTTATTACGATTAGCTACAAGCGTTAGGCGATATTAGGGGAGGGAAACGGTAAAAAGCATTGCAAAAACGGGTGGACGTCGAAAAGGGGGGTTAGTAAAAGGCGGGACGTACGCGAAGCGATGTTAAGAAGGGCGGATAACACGAAAAAGGATTGACGTTTAAAAAGGCTGATAATATATAATACGAAAAAGGATGGACGTTAGAAAAAGCCGACGATAAAAGATAACATTAAAAAGTATAGACGTTAAATGAAACCAACGATAACGGTTAACGAAAAATGAATTAAAAGAAGGAGCGGGAGAAATGATCCTTTAGGCGAATTATCAAAAAAAATACAATACGTTAATTTAGGCCCGGATAATCCGATCGGCCCGATTATAATCCTACGCCCGCTCGTGGTTAACCCTATTAGCTCGTTTTCATATAAATTTAGCAAATAAGATACGAATTAAATCGGAAATTATATAATTAAATTTTAAAAGTTCGTTGTAACATTTTATATACTGTAACCTATATCAGCTATAAAAATATAACTTGAGTGGTTATATGATTTTGGCTTTTTAAGCTAAAACTACGAAAGAGTATTCGACGGTAATTAAAAGGGGCCGGGATAAAGACTTTATTGCGTTAAAACTCGGTTAATTAAAGGCGTCCTATCTTTATAAATAAACGATATAATAAAAGGCGATAAAAAGGTTTATGGTAAATATGGACCCAGGAAAAAAGGCAATGTAAACGTATAACTAAAGGAATAACGACTTATACGTCTGGAATAATAAGAATTCCCTATTTCCAAACGACATTACGAAATCGGATAAACTAATTAACTAATTTAAAAAAGGCGGGGGTAAAAATGTGTAGATAACCCAAAATATCTTTTTAACGTTTACGTACGTGTGACAGAACATAACCCCTATCCTTTACCGTAATAACTAATTAACGTAAAAAGGCACGTAAATCGTATAAAACCATAAATAAACTTATTTTTAAAATATATTATAAAAAGGAATTAATCAATGATCGAATTTTCATATGGCTTTTTCATAAATTGATCTTATTATAGACTTTCCGATACACGCGATACCCTTATATACGATAAATTTGAATATAAGATAAAGAATCGTTAAAATATAAGAACCGATTAATATACGATGTACAAACGTTTTTAACTTATAACGAAAAAAGCATATTTTTATGCTTATTATTTCCGAAGATAAAAAGGTATTTTATAACGCGAAAGAGTTATAATACGTAATCAATGACAAGATATTAATATATAATAAGGTAATATACCTTACGAAAAAGCTCGTCATTCCTTTTAGGGGCGCCGAAAATAACGTAACCTAAATTAAAACCGTTATATACGTCGACTATAATGATAAATTTAAAAAACAATTAATATATATTAGCTTAAATAGCTAATTAATATATATAAAGGGGAGTTAAAAGAGTTAAAATAATAGTGGCGGACAAAAAAGGGGGGGCGATAATGTAAAAGGAAAAAAGAAAAAAGTTTTAGAAATTACGTAAGGGCGTCCGTATTTATAGGGATTAACGGATCAGATTCGATAAAGGCTATATATTATAAGGGGCGCGTTATTTGACGTCAATGGTAAAAACGCAACTTTGAACGATACGTTAACGAACTTGTTATACGGTGCCAGCGATAAAAAAAAACGTATACGGCGCGTTAACGAATATATTATAGGGAGTTAGCGATGAAAAGAATACCTTTTACGACGCGTTAACAGATACTTTATACAGCGCTAACGGCAAAAAAAGATACCTTATACAGCGTGTTAACGGGTATATTATACGGCGCCAGCGGTAAAAAGGATGTTTTATACAGCGCGTTAATGGATACGTTATATGAGATGTTAAACGTAGTGTTACCGGTTTGTACTCGACCCGTATACTAAGTGAATACGGCCCGCGTCTGGTATTTATCCAAAAAAGTGGTGTAATCCTTGTAACATCCGGGGAAAAAGTGATATGTCATAAAGTCAACCCGTTAGCTATTAATCTTATAGGTTACGTAACTGTATACGTAACGTGATAGGCAACGCCTGGCCTAAGCCCGGCCCGGGTACGAATAGGGTACGGCCTGAATATAAGCCGAACACGGTCCATATATGGCACGTATAAGGGCACGTGATGGGCTAGGCACTGGCCCTGCCCAAGGACCCTACATGTTGGGCCACGGTAGCCTCTTCTAGCCTTCCTCCGTACCTCAATAATAAATCACATTTGGCACCTACTTGGCTTACCATCGTAGGTCGGACCATAACAGCAGTTCATCACGCTGCAAGGTACACTTCTGCAGCGTGCACGATAACGTGTTACGCTGCAGATTGCACTTTCAGAGTGCATTATGCGTGGCGCGATCTAGAAGGGGCGTTTTAGAGTAGTACGCTCTGGGTAAAAGCTTATAAGCTTTCACTTGAGGCGTATATTCTTTAAATGCTTCTTTTAGCTATTATCTATCTTTCATTACAACAATACCAATCTTATAATTACACTTTTACTTTTTTTACTTTACGTAAAATAGATAAAAACCTTACCGATATTCATTAGTAGCTGACTTGGTAGACTACAAATGATTCAAAAAAAGAGATAAATATAAGTTAAATACCTATAACGAAATATTATAACAATTTCAAATATTTATATTCCAACGCTACGTTTTTAAGAAAATTACATAATATATATATAAATATAATAAAAACTAATTGACTTTAAAAAATATAATCTTAATAGGATATTATTGACCCCTATTTAGCGTTTTGTTTATCAAAAGCCCCGTTATACCACCATAAACCCTTATTTAGCGCTTTAACGTACCTGGGCACTTCTTGGAGAGCGTTCTATCACGTACCAGGCCATGCAAGTTAAAACCACCAAGTTTCGGAACCCTTCATTGGGACCCGTCCAATCTGAACTCGACATCCAAACCGCTCACAAAACCAAAAGCGGTTACGAATATAGTATTCAAACCGCTCACGAAATATAGGAGCGGTCACAAACACAGCATCCAAACCGCTTACGAAACCAAGAGCGGCTACAAGTGGTTTTACCAAACCGCTCGCTCTAATAAAAACGGTTACGATACAACAATCCGGACCGATTACCATATACGAACCAAAACCCACATACCGGACCTATAATACACCTCCCCATACCTACACTTTCTTTACCTTATTAGCCTTTTTACGCTCGCCTTATATATTTTAGGTTTAATACTCACAACGTTTTAGTTTTTTTAACCGCTTAGGTAACGTAACGTCATTAAGCGTTAATAAAACTAATTTAAAACGCATAACTAGTTTATAATTACATTTTATTTACATATCGTTCAAATTCATTTGTATTGATAAGCGTCAATAACTTTACTTTAACCACTTTGTTTATTTTGTTTATTTTATATTTTTCGTTTGTAAAATAGACCACCCCCAAATTTAAAATTTAAACGCACACGAATCCAACCACGGCGCGAAACCACTAATTTCCGCCGCTGTAATATACCAGTTATATATAAAAATAACTTTATCTAACCACTTTAAAACACTTATAACTATAGCTCTAACATTAATGATACCGAAAAAAGTTAATGATTACTTCGATCTTTTAGTTGAACATATGGGAATTAGGAAAGTTATAATATATGAAATCGATTGAAGCCTATAGAATAATACTAGTAATATATTAATTAAAAAACTAAACCAATATACAATAAATACATACATTTCAACTGTGATTCCTCGCTATTAAGAGGAAAGAACCCAAGGATCTAATATCCTAAATAATTTCTATGAAAGATATTCGAATTAAACATTAAGTATATAATAACTAGTTAACCCCTTTATTACCAAAGCCTTACGAATACAATTTTCAAGTAGAGGTATTAATATCCTAAAAAGTAAGAATTACCGCTTTATAAAAGTCTTATTCGAAATAACATGACTTATCAACTTGTTAAATTGGGAGAATAAAGATATATACTAAACGTAATTTGTAAAAAGATGTTACCAAACGGAATATAAGAAACAGGTGGTAAAAAACATACGAACGAAACGACGAATACAGAGCATAAGACAGCCTAATACTACATCCGTACCCCAAACAAAAAAAAAAAAAAAAAAAAAAAAAAAAAAAAAAAAAAAAAAAAAAAATCGAGGAAAAAGAAAGTCTAGGTACAAAATCTAGGCCGTACATTTAGGAAAAGGAAGGGTCAGCGAGGGATCAAGAGAAGGAAGGTTTGGATACGTGTTCCGAACCGCAACTCTAAGGGAAGGAAGGTCTTCAAGAGAAGGAATGTCTGGATACTCAATCCGGACTGCGACTTCAAGAGGAGGGGGGTTTAGATACGCAATCCGAGTTGCAACCTCAAAAGAAAGAAGGTTTTCAAAAAAAAGAAGGTCTGAATACGCAGTCCAGACCGCGGCCTCAAAAGAAAGAAGGTCTGAATACGTGTTCCGGACTGCGACTCTAAGAGGAGGAAGATCTGGATACGTGTTCCGAGCCGCAACTCCAAGAGAAGGAAGGTCTGGATAAACAATCCGAGCTGCGACCACGACTTCAAGAGAAGGAAGATCTGGATACGCAATCTGAGCCACAAACTCAACGGAAGGAGAGTCTTCAAGAAAGGGAAGGTCTAAATACGTAGTCTAGGCCGTGACCTTAAAAAAAGAAAGGTCTGGATACGTAATCCGGACCGCGACCTTAAAATAAGGAAGGTTTAGATACGCAATTCCAAACCGCTTACAAAACCTAAGGGCGGCTAAGAATACAACATCCATACCGCTCGCAAAATTCAAAAACGATTATGTATACAACACACATACCATTCATACTAGTAGGAGCAGTCACAACACAATAACTTGGACCACTACTTTAGAAGGAGGAATGGCCAGATATTTTATATGTAACTGGACCTTAAAGATACAGATCGTATTGGCACATTAGAACGCGCTTTAGGGCATTAAACGGCCTAAAAAACAACGAACGCTTTGAATTATGTATCTGAAACATAGGCAATACTTTCAATAGCTACCACGACTAGCAATACGACGGAATAGGTTACGTAACCTAATTTATAATACTACTGCTTTACTAAGTAAAGAAAAAAAGGAAAAAGAAAGAAGTTTTTCCTAAAACGATGGTATATATTACTATTATTACCAACCAGGACTATCGCTACTAAACTAATAATACGAACCACACTATAACTATACTATTATTACTGGATTACGAATACTAACCGTAATATAATTATATTATTACTACTGGATTATAGATATGAAGCGTACAAAAAAAGAAGAAGAAATTACCTATGTGGATATTATTATATATTACTATAGTTAGTATATCTAGGTGGTATTATATTTACATTGCAAGGTGTACTCCTGCAACGTGCACGATAACATATCACGCTAAGAATTACACTTTCAGAGTGCATCATGCGGGGCGCGGTCTAAAAGGAGTGTTCCAAAGTGGTACGCTCTAGGTAAGAGCTTATAAGTTCTTACCTAAGGCGTGCACTCTCTGGATGCTTCTTCTAACCACTATCTATCTTTTACTATAATAATACCAATCTTATAATTACTCTTCTACTCTTTTTACTTCACGTGAAATAGGCAGAGACCTTACCGACACCTTGAGATTACATAATCAGAATAAGAAGAAAAGAAATAATCTAGAAAAAATAATAATAAATATGTAATATATATAAGGGATTCTAATAATGATGATAATGATAATAACGACATTATATTTAAATGAAACAGCGAATTCGACCTCTACGTAAGTCATTAACATTATTGTTAAGCTATTGCTAGGTACGTGAACAAGACAATTTATTCGTATCTCGCTACTCACTACTCGTTTCTCACTTCTCACTTCTCGCTTCTCGCATCTCGTGTCTCGCATTTTGCTACTCGCATGAAAAACCAACTTCAACTCAACCCCACCTTCGCTTCACAACCCCACTTTCCTTCTCACTTTATCCTCACTTTAATTTTGTTTTAAACCCTCTTTTTTTCCAATTCGCTTTTTCACATTGGTTTAAACCCTTTTTTCTAATACTTTGCTTTACTACTCTATTTATCACTACTACTCCACTAATTAATATTACTATTGTTTTATTTGATGTTTTGTTTTACTTTATATTCTCTGCCTTCTACTTCGTTTTACTATAACCTCGAGGACTCGGTTATACATTAATTGGGGTTAAGATAATAGCCCAACCATCGGGTACATCCGGGATAATCGGGGGTACATCCCTAGGATGTCTAATATGAGGGAAATGGCTACCCACAGTCATGGGGAGCATAACTATTAGATCGGAGGGACAAACAAACACCAGTTCAGAAGTAGATTAAACAACGATCCGATCTCCCTCACATTCTCCCCATTCTCAGCGTAATTAACCCGCTGGTTTTGCTGCAGGTACAGTACCTTAAATAGCAAAACCACCCGATGCCACTTGTCGTGGCTCCCCCGCCGCTTCCAAGGTCCCATTCCTCAATCTTCTTATAGCCTGAGAGGCCGAGGCGCCGCGGACCCATTGAACGTGGTGCCCCAGCTTTTGCATGAAAGCGGTGGTCTCGTTGCTATAGGTGTACTCGAACTGCACCACGTCGGGACTCAACTGGTCGTGCAGGCGAGGCTCGGCCAGTGCCTCGAGGGAGGTCATGTTCTGGTCGATGGCGTTGAGGATGACCTGGGCTGCGGCAGTGATGATGCGGGAGCCGCCGGAAGCGCCTGAAATGAAGAACAGGCCGCCGCCGGGGTACTCTGCGATGATAGGCGAGATGGACGACAGTGGACGCTTGCCGGGCCTGATGGAATTGGCGTCGGCTGGAGCGTAGCCGAAGGCGTTGGTGGAGGCGGAAATGGAGAAGTCGTTCATCTCATTGTTCAGAATAACACCGGTCTCTGGCACCATGACGCGCGAGCCGAAGACTGTGTTTATGGTGGTGGTGACGGAGACGGAGAGGCCGCTGCGGTCGGCGGCGACAATGTGCGATGTGCCACCGTCCGAGAGCACCTCGAGATTGGTCGGATCGTAGTGGGACACATTGAAGGACGCGTGGTCGGAGATGCGGGACCGGACCTCGGCGGCCGTTGCTTCGGACAACATGTTTGCTTGGTAAGTGGACATGTCGGTAACGAAGGACGGGTCTCCAAGCAAGGTGCGCATGCCATACGACCATCGCATCGCCTCGTCCAGCCTGTGGGTTGTCAGGTTGATCTGGCTGGGATCGCCAAAGCCGTGATGGTCATAGCCCTTGACGATGTTGAGGATGGAGAGCGCAACCTCACCGCCACAGGGAGCAGTGCAGCTCGTGAGCTTGTAGCCCCTGTAGTCGATGCTGACGGGGCGCCGTGACTGGATCGAGTAGCTGGCAAGATCCTGTGGGGTCATGGTCCCGTTGGTGGCCTGGATGGCAGCAATGGTAGCTTCAGCTATGGCGCCGCTGTAAAACGCAGACGCGCCCTTGTTCGAGATGGTCTCGAGCGTATCAGCGTACCTCTTGCGCGTCATCGTCTGGCCCAGCTGCACCATGGTTCCATTCGGGGCGAAGTCGGTAGCCCAAGAGGGGTCTTGGGTCAAAAAGTCCGGGTTTGATATAGAAGCGACATAGCCGACAAGGTCGGCGGTGACCTCAAAGCCATGCCGTGCCACGTCGACGGCCGCTAGGGAAGGTCAGGAGTCTGCAGCAGAAAGAAGTCGCCATGCCAACCACTTACGAGTTACCACGGTCTTCCAGGCAAGTGCCCCGTACTTGGTATGGACGTACTCCAGGCCGCGAAGCTCGCCAGGCACAGCGCTGCGGGGGCATGGGATGATGAGCTGGGTCTTCTCGTGATGCATGCCAGCACTCCATACGCAGTGTCACTCACACAGCTAGACCGCCATGCAGACTCAGACCTTGGTCCGCAACATACATGTCCTGGGAATACGCAGCACCGGCCATCTCTCTACCAAGACGGACACACGTCAGTGTCACCAGGTGCTGTACAGCGAGCGACGCTTTCCAAGAGGATCCTACCTAAAGTCGACGAACTCGTACGTCCCGTTGGGAGCCCGGACCAACATGAAGCCACCGCCCCCAATGCCAGAGTGATACATGGCGGTTACTCCTACACACAATGTGGTGCCAACGAGTGCGTCCATGGCATTGCCGCCCTGCTCGAGGAGCTTGATGCCGATCTTGCTGCATACCGCACTCTCCGATGCCACTGCGCCGTGCACTGGGGCGTCTGCGCAGCTGCCGCCGATGGCTACTGCAGAAGCAAACATGGGCGGGCTCAGGCGCAGAAAGAGTGCGATGGCGACATGGAGGAAGGCCATGACGAGGTCTGCCGGCGTGCAGAGCTGGTCAGAACGACGAAAAGCAGCACTATGTGCATCTGCCACATACAGTCAGTACATATATATACTGACAACCGGATTGGACGCACAAACGGAGGTACCGAGTAAACGCTTTTTCCCGAGCTTATCAGCATAGACAACGATACTACGTCCACGTACGGTACGGAGTCCTATAAATATTCAGTAGCCCTGAAGTGCAAAATCTTAAACCCATCACAGTCGTTCCTTAGCTGGGATGGACAAGTTTGCAGAGTCAGTCACGACACAGGAACAAATCAAAAAGTACTGTGCAGAAAGTACCAGACACGTTATCGCCGACGGATTGTGCACCGCGTGGTTGGATCGCTCTCTTCAGCTTGGCGCCTCTATCCAACCTTCCTCCCGACACCACATACCTTGGCAGCAATTGTAAAGTTTCGGTTGTATTTTCAAACATTGAATTAATAATATATATATACGTATATGTGTGTAATTTCCATTGATTTTGAATAGTTGGAAGATTCCTTTGCTACTTCTCCGAGCATTCGTACTTTTTAAATAAATATGACTGTTTCTGTTGGTAGGACTTTAGACGTTGTAACGTTGTCGATTCGATTGGTTGAAGTAACAGTAGTATTGCGTGGTCGAGTGGTGGATGTATTGTTCTAGGTTTGGCAGACCGCTAGCCGGTCTGCACAGTAATTTGTATGGCCAATTGCTTGGCCCATACCCTAGTGTGAAGTGGGCGCATACTGTACTTGAACTTACAGTCAATACAGTAGACCCACAAAACAATACACTCAACTTGCAGTCAGTATAGTCAACTTTACTGTAACTAAAGTTGACCTACTGTCACTATTAATGTAGTTAAAAGATAAAGGTACACCCGTATTACGAACTTGTTTACTGTTGGAATAGTAGTAATTGCAGTGCAGTAAGTCAGCTTTACTTATAGTAAAGTTGACTATACTGACTGCAAGTTGAGTGTATTGTTTTGTGGGTCTACTGTATTGACTGTAAGTTCAAGTACAGTATGCGCCCACTTCACACTAGGGTATGGGCCAAGCAATTGGCCATACAAATTACTGTGCAGACCGGCTAGCGGTCTGCCAAACCTAGAACAATACATCCACCACTCGACCACGCAATACTACTGTTACTTCAACCAATTGAATCGACAACGTTACAACGTCTAAAGTCCTATCAACATTTACAATATTATTTTCTTTCGGAAGATATGAATATTTTTAAGTTTTTATTCGATGATGAGTTGGTTGTTTTTCCTTTTTACCTAATAAATGAATTAATTATATTTCTTGGTGTATTTGTTAGAAAATGAATCATTCGCACACGGTTTATTTCAAGGGACGGGATTTCGTATTGGTTAAGATAAAAATTCGCACTGGTGGATGGAATTTTGCACTGGTGGGTTCCTGACAATTATATTCCTATATGATAATAAGATTCGTTAGAGTTTAGTAGATGATTTACAAAGTTACTCTTCTATTTTTTTCTGCTTCTTCACTTATATAACGATTATACTACATATATACGAGTAAATATAATGTATTAGAAAGTTTATGTTATCAAATAAGTCGCAAAAATAAAAGGATTAAATGATATTAAGATGTGTTAGATAATCAAAAGTTATATATTATTTATAATAAATATTTATATTAATAAATACGAAGTTATTTGTTGCTTTATACCGAAGATAATAAACATGTTTATATATATATATTACTCTTAACTATTAGATTACTTAGGCTTAGTAATATTTTTAATGTTTAATGAGATTAGGTAAATATATATAATCTTATGATAATCTAATCCTATACTATTATAATAAGAGATTCCGATATCTCCAATTAATACGTTAGACTTCAGATTTTAAGTAGCTCAGTTGTCTTATTGACTTACGTCTTAACTTAACCATTATTTAAGTTATGATATTATTTCTGTTGATGAGCCTTTAAATGTTACAATATTTTCGATTTGAATTGTGGTTAAAGTAAATATTATAGTCCAACCTACGAATGTATGCCAAGTAAGTGCTAAATAGAGTTAACAATTAAGGTACTAAGGAAGATTAGAGAAGGTTACAGAGGTCTTTCGTGTAGGACTTATGTGTATGGTTCGTATATAGTCCGTTACATGCCCTCATACATGACGTTTACGGATCGCGCTCAAGCTACACCCAGGCTGGGTATTGCATATCCCGTTACGTTTATAATCTCGTAACCTATAAACTTGATAGCTACTAGCCTAAATCCATAATATACCCCCCCTTTTATTGAAACCCCATTAAATTACAGTATTCTACCGGTTATAAAATAAGTATGGACCGTATCTGTATAAAGCGCGAGCCATATAACGTTATCGTTAAACTATAACTACACTGTATAACGCGCCTCTTAACGCGCTGTATGACTTATAAGTCTTATTAATTCCGGGTCTTCCATGCTGTACAACGCGTTTTCTAACGTATTGTATAATATATAAGTTTTGTTAATTTCGTGCTATCTACACTATATAACGCGCCTTTTAATACGCTGTATAACGTATAAATTTTACCGATACCGGACCGCTTACGTTTGTAAAAACGGCTCTTATCGTAACTTATAAAACCTTTTTTCCCTTTTTTTCTTCGCTAATTCGCCTTCCTTTACCTATTTTCGGTAAGTTGCTTTGTATTCATTTCAGCTATAATCTTTTTTTCCAATTTTTGTTATAGCCTTCATTTTCCCATCTTTATTTTTTTACTAATAGTTCCCTCCTATTATTATAGTTGACGTATTTAATTTCTCGGGTATAAGTTATGCGGTTGCTATTATACCTGATAATAATGAAATTTTTTTTCATAATGTATACTGTTTATTTATATCCTAATTATATTACCGCTTACTATATTACTTAACCCCTCTGCATGATAGACAACCCTTTCGTATTTAGCGATAGTAAAAATGAAGTTGAATCCTCTAAGATATACTCGTAGAAGTAGTGTAATGATCATACTAAATACTTGTGAGTAAATAGAAGGTGTCGGGGGGTTTATGTTAGCAGTAAGGTAGCAGAGGTAACAAAGGTGCAATATCAAGAAGATGTGTATTCGTGCTGTAGGATGATCATTAGCTGTTAGGCTATTCAGATATGTAGACTGAATACTTAGATTGACAACTGAAGAGCTATGAAGGAAATACTATCTATGTAGTACTAACCGTGTCCTTATATCCTATAGCCTTCATACCATCTTCAGTACTGAGGCTTACCGGTGCTTACTGAGGCTCACCGGTACTCACTGATGCTCAGTGAGCACTTGTGATCCAGATAACCCTAACCCTGGAGGGTTGCCTAGTCTGGTGCTGACAAAGAGATGTTCTCCGTCTGATGTGTTGGACTTCCAGCTCTCGGTAGCTCAGCTGCATGCTGGCCTGTTTCCTGACCCGCCAACGTGTTTGGATCATAACAAGTAGTCGTTAAATTTATCTTTTACGCCTTCGTAGTCCGTTGCCTACGTTATGAAATTGGCTTCCATTTAGTTTTTGAACAAGTAATCGGCTTAAAATCAACGTTTAATTCGAATTTCTTCGTGTACTAAGTGATTCGTTGACTAATATCCGACCTTGACGGATATTATATAACGTTTTTATAAACTTGTAAAGTGTTGTATACTCTTGCATAAGTATTAATATATATGTAGTAAGTTCTGTGCTTAACTATAAGGTCGTTTTTACTGGTAATTGTTTTATTTTAGGTTTCCAGAGTTTTCTACTTGGTATATTTCGTTTCGGTAACCATATTTAGGGCGTTTATCTTATTTCGGATATATTCTAAATCCTCAGTCCAGTACGTAATGTGTTGTTTTGGCGAAATTTACATTTTTGATTTAGTCTTTAACTTTAGTTTTTTCGGTTACAAATGCTAATCCAAACCTTATTTATTGGCATTCAAGGTTTTCAACAAAGTTTTGAAACTCGTATAAAAGGCTTTAAATACTTGTTTGGTTTAAATGACAAAAAGTTAAATTCTAGGTTTTTTCGACATACTTTGGTAATTATTCAGATAAATAGTTTGTTTCCTTTGTAGTTTAGATTAAAGGCCGCCTAGAATTTCCGAAACTTCGTTAGTAAGGTGGTAAATAATTTGTTAAGGGTTTTGTTGACGTTTTTACGTTAGTTTTTTACGTATTTCTAGGTAGTATCTGTTCAATTCCTATCGTAAAATTTGTAATTCATTTTTGTATCGAAATATATTTTAAGTGTTTGTAATATTTTGTAAATATTCTAACGTACGGAAGTGGTGTATATATTCGTCTTTAACTTACCTATATATTATATCACGTAAATAATATAAAACTGCAATAGTTTAATATTTAATTTTTCATAAATATTCAACATTATAAATATTATATTGGCGAGGACGTCGTATTGTTTGCCATTATAATTTTCCTTTGTATTTTTCAATTTGGCGAAGCTAATAAGTTTGGTAAAGGTATATTTATTAATAGGAAAACGGTATAGTGGAAGATCGTAGTATAGATCGTAGTTTTGAAGTATTTGTTCGTAAGATTTGTATTATCGTTTTACGTCGATTTTTTTTTGTTCCGGGTGGGTTGTTTTCGGTGTTTAGATCGCTTTCGTTATAGTCGAAAAGGGTGGTAATTATATTCGAAAAGTGGTCCGGTATTTTTCTTTTTTCTAGTATATATATAGGCGTATGTAAACATTGTACCCGTATAGCGAATAACATCTGTGGTCGTTCCTCCTTTTCTTTAAGCTTCTGTGGATATTACCACATATTCCTATAGTTAGTAAGTGGTCATGCTGCGGAGCACACCTTTGCAGAGTGCATGGTAACGTATCACTCTGCAAGGTGCATTCCTGCAGAGTGTACGATAGAGTGCCACTACCCAGACGAGAGATTAACAGAGTGCATGGTATAGTGCTACTACCTGGGAGAGAGGTTTATAACCTCTCACCTATGGCGTGCACTCTCCGGATGCCTTTTCTCCCTTGAATTATCTTTTTACTACTTTAATCTACACCAATTTTTACAATTTCTCTTCTTCTATTACCTTCCCTCACTGATCAGTAGCCGACTAGGTTAACTATAGACAACTTAGGAAAGAAGAGAAAACCCGAAGTTGAATACCTATAGAGGAATACTGTAGTGGTCCCAACTATTTGTAATTTAACACCACGACTTACAAAAACCATACGAGAGTGTGGAATTACGTGGGAGCGCCTTTAAAACCTGAAGAGTATCAAGACTATAAGAGCTGGAGTAACTCTAAAAAGGACAACTTCAGTATAATATCATCAACTCGGTTGATACCCTGTCTACTGAAAGCCCCGTCACGCTACTATTAACCCGTTTAGCGCTCTGACATATCTAGGCACTTCTTGAAGAGTTTCCTATCACACATCAGGCCACGTAAGCCAAAATCACCAAGTTTCGAAACCCTTCGTTAAGACTCATCCAATCTGAACACAGTATATAGATCGCTTACAAAACATAAAAGCGGCTAAAAGAACAATATCCACACCGCTTACGAAACATAAAAACGGCTAAAATATAACATACAAACCGCTCGTAAATAACAAAAGTAGTTATAATACGATATTCGAACCGTCTACTAAACGCAAACCGAGCCTTATATACCGAATCCTATATATATACATCCTTAAATTCCCCCCCCCCCCTTTCTCATTACCCCGATCTCTTTTCTTCTCTTACCCTATACTATCTGTTTAAGTTTATTACTTACGACTTTGAGTTTATTAGCCGTTTGATTAACGTAACGTTCATGAAGCATTGAAAAGGCTAATTTAAAACACCTAACTAACTTATGGTTAAGCTGTACCTATACCTTATTTGGATCTAACTTATACTAATGGGTGTGAAACACTATATTTTAAGCTCTTTATTACAACTTATTTATTTTGCATTTATAAAGTTATATGCTTTTATTTAAATTGTTTAAAACGAAATTTTTGAAATATTATATTCCGAATATACTACAACCCTACCTATTTCGTAGAAAAAAACGTTTATACCGCTTTAATATTTTTAATATACGTATAAACTAATATTCCAACCGGTTTAATATACCTTACATTCTTATTACTATGGCCATAATATTGATAATCGCAAAAAAAAAACTAATAATTACTTCTACGTCTTGGTTCTATATATCAGAATTAAGAAAGTAATGATATACGAAATTAACCTAAAACTTTGGAGTTATACCATCGATATACCAGTTAAAGAATTAGATCTTTTTACGGAAAATATGTACATTTTAACCGTAATATTTTTAGCTGTTATCAAAAAATGCCTAATGATTTAATATGCTAGATAATTTACGTAAAAGATTTTTGAATTTGACTACAGGAATATAGTATACGGTATTTAGCTCGATTTCTAAAGCTTTACAGATTTAATTATGGATTAAAGGTATTAATAACCCAAAAGACAGAATCGGCCGCCTTGTAAAATCCTTATTCGACACTGTACTGTTTACTAACTTATTAGTTTGGGAGGATAAAGACATATATTAAACGGACTTTATAAATATATATTATTTCAAGTAATATAAGAAATAAGTAGTATAAAATATACAAATAAAACGGTAATAGGTAAATAATGTACGAAAATGAGGCGTAGGAGGTTTTGATTATATAACCGCGCCTCAAATTAGATATATAAAGTTCGAGAAAAAAAGAAATAGAAAAACGGACATGATTATCATCCGTTACGCGGGTATAACACACCCCTATATCTATATGTATTATAAAGGAAAGTTAAATACCAAATTACTTTTAAACTATGATTAATAACTTTTTTGACCGTAATAAAAGCGGTTAAAATACCGGAAACAAACCGTCTGGAAAAGGGATAAATGGCGTGAAACGATAATACGAACCTTATGGACTAATATCTGCTAACTACTACCATTACCATAATTTTTTACCGTATCGCTTTCCTACTAATAGGAACGATCTTATAAACTTTAGCAACTTCATAAGGATTTATAATAAGGACAAAAACTATAGTGGCGAACTATACGACATATTCGATAACAAAATACGTATAATACTAAATATATATAAAAGGCTAAATATTTAACCATTTTAATTTCATATTATTTTACACGGTATACTATGTAGGCAGGCCAAAAAGTGGTATATATTTTGTTTTACTTAAATAGATATATTTACAAAATTTTATAAATACCTAAAGTTTTACTCCAATAAAAATTAAATTTCAACTTTACGATAAAGATTATATTAATATAAGTTAGGAATTTGTAAAAACCTAACCGGAAAACGTTCATAGAAGTTTATATAACGTGTTGAATACTTTATGAGCAAAGTTCCGAAAATATGAAAGGGCCTTTTAGCCGGAATATAAGGAGGACAAATTATTTATATAAGTAATAACTAAAATATATCGCGAAAACCATAATTTCGACTTTGCCTTATTTAATCCGGAATAAAACCTAAAGTCTTTTTATATAAGCTTTGAAATATCGTTTAAAATCTTTATACGTCGATGGGCAAGTTATAAATCGGTATTTGCAACAGATAAACGTAAAGGCGAAAGTCAGATTACTAATATAAACTTCACCAATATTATTTACCACGTTTTAGATCAAAGGTTGAGAATATATTTAAAGCAACATAAGCGCCCAGAATACAGCTATTAGAAAGATTAATATTAGGGAGGGCACCTCGGGAATTGAAGGTAAAGTAATATTTATCGAAGACGATTTTACGGTTAAGGTCGAAATTTACAGCGCCTATAATAATACCCGCGAAAAAATATACGGAAATTTACGGGTTTTAAAAAACATTATATTATATATGATAAGATCGGCTATTAGTTTATTAGTCATTTAATATATAACTAAATTCAAATTAAACGACAATTTTAGGTTGAATACCTATTTAAAACCCAGTCGGAAACTAATTTGCAATATACGCAACCGAATACAAAGGCGTGAAGGATAAGTTTAACGCTTATCATTATGAATATACGTACAGAAAAATAGAATTTAATGGTAATAATACTTACTTAACAACTTAGGATAATGAGACCGCTTAACGGATTTTTAGAGGCCTATAAGATATCCCTTTCTTATATATTATAGGCCTGGACTACGAAAAACAACGTGTTAAACGTCTATATATCGACGATATTTACACGTTCAAATAGTTACAGAAACCGATTTTAGAGTATTATTGTGGATATTACTATATACCCCTACAGTTAGTATATATAGACCAAGTAGCAGTACACTATATTGCAAGGTGTATTCCTGCAGAGTGCACGATAACGTATTACGCTGTAGGCTGTACTTTTGCAAGGCGCAAAGTGCATTATGCGTGGAGCGGTCTGGAATAGGTATTAAAAAGCGCACAGAAAAAGGGTCACTGCCCAGATGAGTTTTATAACCTCACATCCGTAGCGTGCACCCTCTGGAATGCTTTTTCTGTATTATTTATATTTTACTAAAATACCAATCTTTCCGATTACTCTTTTACTTTTTTACTTCACGTGAATTAGACAAAAATCTTACTAATACTAATAAGTAGCCAACTTGATCGATTACATATATCTTAGGAAAATATAGATAAACATAATTTAAATACATATAACGGAATAATATAACAATCTCAACTATTTATACTCTAGCACTATGTTTTTATAAGAATCACACGGAATTTATATAAATATTGTAAAATTTAAGTAGCTTTAAAAATAACAACTTTAATACGATATTATTAACCTTTATTTAACGTTTTATTTAATAAAAGCCCCGTTACGCTACTATTAATCTTTTTTTTGGCGTTTTAACGTATCCGGGAACTTTTCGGGAAACTTCTTATTACGTATTAGGCTACGTAAGCTAAAACTACCAAGTTTCGAAACCCTTTGTTAGGACCCGTCCGATTTGAACTCGATATTTAAACCGCTTACGAAATATAGGAGCGGTTACGGATACAGCATCCAAACCTCTTACAAAACCCAAGAACGGCTATAATCGGAATAATTAAACCGTTCGCTTTAGTAAAAACGGTTACGATACGACAATCCGAACCACTTACCAAATACGAATTAAAACACACACACTGGACCATATAATGCACCTCTCTACACCCACATTTTCTTTTTTTTACGTTTTTCCTATCTACTTTCCCATGTCTGCCTTGTATATTTTAAGTTTAGTACTTATGACATTTAAGTTCATTTTAGCGTCTTGCCTCATATAACGCTATTAAACGTTTAAAAAGCTAATTTAAGACGCTTAACGGGTTTATAATCTCGTTTTATTTACGTATTATTGAAATTTATCTACGCTGACAATCGCTAAATACCTTATTTCCTTCAAATTTACGTATTTATAAACTTTTAAACTTACCTAACTCCTAGTCACGGCACGAAACCACCAATTTACACCGCTCCAATATACCATGTATATACAGGAACAACTATCCCTAACCGCCCCAAAATACTTACAGTTATAGCCACAATACCAACAACACCAGAGGAAGCCAACGCTTACTTTGAAGATCTAATCGAATATATGGAAATCAGGAAGGTTATGATACACGAAATAAACCGAGCTTTTCAAAACAACACTATCGATATACTAATTAAAGAACTAAACCCATATACATCAAATACGTACATATTAACCGTGGTTCTTTGTTACTAGGAGGAAAAACTCTAACGACCTAATATATCAAATAATTTCCATAAAAACCATAATTAGACGTTTTGCATATCGAAAATAATAAACTCCTTTATTGCCAAAGCCTTACAAATTCAATTACGAAGTGGAGGTTTTAATACCCTAAAAATTACAAATGGCTATTCTAAAAAAGCTCTATTCGAAATAATACGGTTTAACGACTTACCAAACTAAAAAGATATAATTATATATTAACCTGAATTTATAAAAGGATATGACTTAACGGAACGCAAAAAATATATGGTAAAGAATATACAAACTAACCGAAAAGATATACGAATGTAAGGCGTAATACAACCCAATATTATACTTGCACGTAAAATCAGGAATATAAATTTTGAAAGATAAGGAGAAAAGCCATAATTCTTATCTACCACACGAGTACAATATACCTCCATACCGACATATATTGTAAAGTAAACCTAAATATTAAACCACTTCCTCAATATGGTTAACACCCTGTTCGGCAATAAAAAAACGGCCTAAACACCGGAAACAGCCTGCTTTAAGAAACTACAAATGACGTAAAACGCTAATACATACCTTACGGACTAATACCCGCCAACTACAACTCTTACCGTAACCTTTTACCATACCGTTTTTCCACTGATAAAATCGACCCTATAAAACTTACTAACTTTGCCAGGCTTTAGGATAAGGACGAAAATTATAGCGGTAAACCATATGATATACTCGATAATAAGATATATACCATGTTAAATACATACAAAAAACTAAATATTAAATTATTTTCATTTTATATTATATTACCCGATATATTATTAAGATAAGTTAAAGAATAGTACATATATTACTTTGCGTAAATAAATATATTTTCGAAGTGTTATAACCGCTTAAAATCCTATTTTGATATAGAAATCAAATATGAACTTCATAATAAGGACTTAACAAGTATAACTTGTAAATTCGTAAAAAAAAGATAAGAAAACGCTGATAAAAACCTATAAAGAGGTTAAATCGCCCTATTATCCAAGTTTCGAAAGTGATGAATATATTTTAAATCATAATATAAACGTAACAAGTTATTTATCCAAGTAGTAATAAAAATATACTGCGGAAACCAGGATTTTAACCATGTACTATTTAAGCCTTAAAAACTTAAAGGCCTTTTATATAAATTTTAGATATCGATTAAGAACTTTATACGCCGATAAATTAGCTTTAGATCATCATTTATAATCGACAAAATTAAAAGCGAAGGCCCAATTACCAAAGTAGACTTCACTGAAACCATTTACTACATTTTAGATCGAAGATTTAAAGTATATCTAAAGCTAAACGAATACCTAAAATATAGGTGATAAAAATTGAACCCTAGTAACAAGGGGCAGTGAAGATCGTTAGAAACTAGGAAAAACGTATCGCGGCCATAGTAATACTTACGAAAAGGTATACGAAACCCCACGAGTTTGCAAAAATGCTATATCGTATACGGAAAAATCGGCTACTGGTTTATTAACTATTTAGCCTACGAGAAAATTCGGATTGAACGATGGTTTTGAGTCGATTGTATATTTAAAAACCGGACAAAAGCTAATTTTACAACATACGTAACCGAATACGAAGGCGTAAATAATTATCTTAATGTTTACCCCTACGAATACACCTTTATAGAAGAAGATTCTAATGGTAATAATGTTTACTTAATAGTCCAGGACAACGAAACCGCCTAACGCATTTTCACAGGCCTATAAGACGCCTCTTTCCTATATATTACAGGCTTAAACTACGCAAACGGAGTAATTAACGTCTATATAGCGTTGCAATTTACGCTTTTAAACAAATACGGCAACCGGTTTTAAGGCATTACACCTAACACTAGTATAGCCGAAATCTTAACGACCGGAAAACGATAATTTAATGCGTTTGCGACGAAGTTTCCGAAGTTTTAGTTAGACCGAATAGGAAAATATCGAAAGATCTTGTTTAGTAAAGGTAAAACATCGTTATTTGAAACGGTCGTTGTAAATACGCGATTCGGACCAGTTAAGTTTTACGTAATGAAATTTAAAATAATATTTCTAATATTATTAGTTGATATAAATGAGATCGGAATTAAGGTTAGGAATATAATTAATTAGCTTATTCGCGCTTCGGATAACGTATCCTTACCATTCCGACTTAATTTTAACCATTTATAGTTTTCCCTCAATGTACATATAATTAAGTTTATTTACTTAACGTATCCGGAATTGCGAATATTATACCGATGATTCGGATACCCGGTTACAAAATTCTTTTTACGACTACTTTACGACGAAAATTATACGAATATAGGTAAGAACGTATTTAAAGTTATTAAAAAGTTTTGCCGTAAGTATTAATTATACTTACAGTTCTTATAAAGATTTAAATTCCGCCTTTAAGACAACGTAAACTTTAATTACGAGGTAATTGTTAATATTATATATTTAAATAGTTTACTAGTATTTTAGGCTGTCAACGCGGTAACATTTTTTCAAGCCGTCAAATTTATACGAAACGCTTCCGTTATAGACTACTAAAATGTTTTCATTGACTATTAGTTAAACGTCCATTTAAGGCCTTAAAACTAGATTACACACGACGTTAGTACGATTTTCGACTTTGCGAAATATCGTATTAAGGCTCGTATAACCAGTAACATGTATAAACAAATTTTAGTAAAAGCCCTATAAAGTATTGGAAAATGTAAGTGTTATTATAAATCGTTTAAAAAAGCGTATATGATACTATTTAAGGAACTGAATATTATTAGTTCCAAAGAATATATTTTTAGATAACAGTTAACGTCGTCAACAACACTTCCAAACTAAACGAACTTGTTCCTACCCACTTTGCTTTTATTGTTTACCTAAGAATTTATATAAAATTTATACTATTACCAACCACGGTATAAAGGAAAAATTCCATAGCGAAAGCTATGGCAGCATTATATTCTTAATGGGCTAAAAATGATGTGTCTAAAACGTTAGCTATAAGGAATGACTCATGCGAAACTAAATTTCTAGACTTACCATTGTAATCTAAGGTTCTGGTTTCAAGAATCAAAAACGGATAGACTAGCCCTTGGAAGATTAATAGGTTTAAAGGTTATAATATGTTTGTTAATTTGCTGAGCGGTACGAATTCGTTTCGCTAAATCATAATACAGAAGTATAAAACAAACTTTACAAAAACAGCTCAAAACCGTATTTCGAATAGAACTACCGATGAAACACCGCTTCAAACAACGAATTTAAACCACTCTCATTTTCAACCTACCCCCCGAATTACACTTCCGGACCGCTTCCACTAAACGAAAACGGTACGTTTATATCAACCCCACCAGCATCTTGTCGTCGAGGCCGCCCTTTTAGTTCGAAAATCAAAAAAAATCCCCGAAATATTTACCGTAGGCTTCTTTATCACTTAAAAAGAGAAATGGAAAACCGCAAACTTAACCTAAAACTCCGCTACGATGACATTATCACTGCCCTAGGTACCCCGTTGGAATAATCCACCTAAATAGAAATATTTTAACTTAATTAACCAAGGCATATTTCGCTTTAAACAGTTCAACCCAACGATTTACGGCGCCTACAATTTTTTCCCTACTCTCTTCGTCTACGAAATTAAAAATAAAACCGGAAAACTTTACGAAAAAAACCGTCTATTTGTAAAAAGTTATAAAGAAGATAGTAAAAATGATATTATAACCTAATCACCTACCTGACAACGGGCTAACCACCGCTTAATTCTTATATTCGTAACCTTCTTTAGTACACTATATAGTTTATATGTTGAACTCCATAATATAACGTAAGTATATATCTAATTTAAAAGGCAGTTTAAACTACGTATTTACGCCGATATACCTATGAATCTTGAGAAATAACACTTATCTGAAACTATCTTAGGTATTATAAAACCGTGTTATGGCTTAGCTAAAGCTGGTATTTACTAATATAATACTTACCAAAAGTATTATAAAAAACGGTTCTAAATAACTAATTTGACTTTCGACCCGTACCTATTAATATTAATAACCCGTTTTAAAGGCTTTATACTAACAGATATATTAATGGACGATACATTAAAGTTATATAACGAGTCATTTTCCGTATTTAAAAATAGAAACCCTTTAAAGGCAGGCTTAAAAGCGAAGCCTAAAATGTACCTAATAAAGGACCACATAATTAATTTTAATAACGCTAACATTACTTTCCGCAACGGCGTTTTAGGCCTTACGTAAAATTATTAATGAGATAAAGTTACTTTTATCGTTTTAGATAACGTAAAACGGGCCGATGAATACAAATACCAACAAGTATATAGCATTTAGGTTATTTTAGTAACCTAATTAAAGGCAGCATTTAACCTTTTGGTCTTCGCGTAATACCAAACCACCACATTGAACGATATATGCAAAACGCTTAACAAACACCTTTTGTGGTAAATACATAATTTAAAGCGCGGTTTACGGTATATACCGCTAGATATACGTATTACAAAACTATTTGTTTTTATTAACGGCTTCTTCGATAACAATAACGATTACAATTCGTAAATAAGCTTTGTTTTTATCCTCAGTAACGAAACGCCGGCCCATAATGGCTTTACTATTCGTAAAAAAAATATTTACCAAATTTATATTAGGTGTAAGCACATTGCATAAAGCGTCTTGGCCTCGAAAATCCATAATATAATTAAAGGTTTCGATTCAGGCATTACCATAATAATAACAATCCGAATAATTATTTCCAACCTTGGTTTACACCTTATCCCTTTCATTATATATACTAACTCTTTCTCGGTTTATAAGTGTCTAGTTAAACTGGGTACTACGAAAGAAAAACGTTTGATAATCGATATTATAACTTTACGCCAGTTATATAAATGCTGAGAAATCGAAAAAGCGAGGTAAATCGATGGAAAATACAAGCTAACGAATATAATAACCAAGGCTACCCCGAATAAGGCATTGAAACACTAATATCAATAAAAATACTGTTTGTTAAAGTTACTAAAAAGGTTTAACGATCCTAATAAGCTATTATACCATTTTTACCGATTTGAAGCGGTCCGAAACTTATTATCCGCGCTGTTTACCGATTTTTACCAAGGTATATAACTTACATCTACACCGATATTACGAATTTGCCTCTATTTAACTCTACTATTTCGCATCGTTCCTACTACATTATCATATTTCATTATCTACTATACGTTCTTATCATATTTTTTTACTATTTACCCTATTCGGTTCGAATTTACGACTTCATATCACTTTAAACATATTATTACCCTTTATTTTACACACTTCGACCCTATTAGGTATCTTACTATTTTCCCTTCTTTATTTAGAATTACAATTCCACACCGCTTCTAGTATATTGCCTCTTTTCATTTTATATATTTCAAGTTATATTTATCATTTATAAGCGATTATTTTTGTAAAAGGAATAATATTACTATATAATGTACTACACTATAGCCGGGCACACTGGCTCGACCGTAAGGGACAGCTAATCATTGCTAAAGGGAAAGGGAAAAGACAACACTATCGCGTCTCTATTATCCTCCCCGTTGTCCTTCCACTTTGTATTAACGCTACCGCTATTACCGCTATCGATGTTATCGGCGCCAGCGAGGATATGGCCCTACGCCTTAGGTTGCATACCCTTAGATAAAGGCATAGGGGGGTCTTTACCTTTCTTACGGCGACGCGAGATAACGTCGTTAAAATCGCCAATGTAATACATACGTAGGCCCCATTTCTAATCGGCAATAACAGTCGCCGACTCCTCAATCCGTCGGTTAACACCTATTATTAATTAGTATCGGCTTATTTTAATTATTAGCGAATGCGGTTGTTTTTCGAAACGCCCTGGGTATTAGTTTTCTAACAGGGGAAATTTTTGAAAATCGGTTAAAACTTATTATAGAGCCGATGGACGCGTAACATAACCTTGGCCTACAGCCCTTAAACAAACGAAACGGGGGCATATCCGATGCTAATCCGTTTGTAGCGGTGGTAACGGGTCGAATGACCCCCGTTTTCGTAGTAATCGCTAACGGACTTACTCGTAGTTACAGATGCGATATATGGCACATAAATAGTATCTATTAGCGACCTGGGGCTACGGACTCAAGTACTCCGCTTTAACGCTTTACGCGTTAAAAAAAGACTTGCGGCGTACCTTAATAATGTAAAACTTTAGGCAGTGAAGTAGTTTCGCCTCATCTCATTTATAAGAATATTAAAAGCAAATATACAGGTGGATTTAGGGAATATAAACCGCGGAAAAACTTTGTAAGGTTACGTTTACAGCGCCGAAAGACCTCCACGAGTAAAGGGGTCTTGACCCGCTGGGAAAGGATAAGATTTATAAACTTAAAAGCCCCTTGTTTCTCCCTTTAAAAGCTTAAAGGAAAGGGGGAGGGGAAAGGGGGAAAGGGGGAGGTAGTGGTGGAGACGGAAAACAAGGTAACGGCGGCGGTGGAGAAAGGTGAGGCCGGAAAGAAGGCGGCGACGACAGAGCTTAATAGGGCCCACAAGGAGGCGGAAACGGCGGGGCATAGCGAGGTGGGGGCGGAAGCGGCTATAAATGAAATTATGCTTGATAAAGGCGGGTTGCTAGCGATAATAGTAGTAGTGGCTACGGCGGCGACGGTGGCGCGGCGGCGCTCCCGCGCCAAACGGCGCCTAACGAACCTATTTTTACGCGGAATCTATTTAAAGGCAAGGTTAGTATATAGGCATTAATCGAGTAACCTACCTATTGGAGCGGTTTGGATTGGTTAATTAAAATGAAAGTTAAGTTAAATTAAAATGGAAATTTATATGAATTGTAATTAAGCGTCTTTAAAGGGAAAAAAGCTTTACTTATACCGATAACGATATATATTTTTATAGTAACCCAAAACACGTAATAATGATTCTATCTTTACGAAATTACTCCTATAACGCTTACGCAATCACGACCTTATCGAAAACAATAAAAGACGCCATTAATAATTATATCGCTATCAATTAACTACACTAACCAAGGTCTTACTACATTTACTACCGCGGCTAAAAATTACTAATTCAAGCTTTTACTATCAGTACCTTAACCACACTATTATTACAAAAGCTAATAACTCGAGTCGTTACAACGTATACCATAGCTACACTATTATTACAAGACTATGTATACGGAATAGACTCATTATAACTATATTATTAATATTAGGCTATGAGTATAAAACACAAAGGGGAAAAAAAACCTGTATAGATATTACTATATACCCCTATAGCTAGTATACATAGACTAAGTAGCAGTACTCTATATTACAAGGTTCATTCCTATAGAGTGCACGATAACGTATTACACTGCAGGCTGTACTCTTGCAAGGCGCAAAGTGCATCATGCGTGGAGTGGTCTGGAATGGGTATTCCAAATCGCACGGCAAAAGGGTCACTGCCCGGATAAGAGGTTTATAAACTCTCATCCGTAGCATGCACCTTCTGGAATGCTTCTTTTGTATCATCTATCATTTACTACAATACCAATCTTTCTGATTAATCTTCTACTCTTTTAACTTCATATGAATTAGGCAGAAACCTTACCGAAAATTATATCTAATACCGATGCGATCGAAATCTTAACCGCCGAAAAGCGACAATTCGACGTATTTACAATGAAATTTCCGAAATTATAATGATACCAAATACAGGGATATTGAAAATCCTATTCGGTAAAGACAAAGCGTTGTTACTGAGTAGAATCGTTATAAATATATAATTCGGATCGGTAAATTTTTACGTCATAAACTTTAAAACGTTATTCGCATTATTGTTAACTATTAGTAGGGCCTTAGATCGTTGCAACGTTGTCGATTCGAATCGTGGTTGAAGTAACAGTAGTATTGCATTGGTTAAGTAGTGGATGTATTGTTCTAAGTTTGGCAGACCACTAGCCGATCTACACAGTAATTTGTATGTCCAACTGTTTGGCTCGTGCCCTGTCGTGAAGTGAAGCGTACTGCACTCGACTTACACCCAATGCTGTAATTACACACAAACAATACGCTCAACTTGCAGTTCAGTCAACTTTACTGTAAGTAAAGTTGACCTACTTCACTTAATGAAGTACTATTCAAACATTAACTAATATACATAAGTTCCGAATCAAAATCCGGAATATAATTCATTAACTTATCCACGTTTCGAATAATGTGTCGGTACTGTTTCAGATTAAGTTCGGCTACTTGTGGGGTTTTTCCGAAATACGTAAAATTAAAGCCGTTTACTTAACGTAACCTTAATTACGGATGTTATACCATCGATTCGGATACCCAATTTAGGAACGCTTTTTACGGCTATTATATTTCATAAGCTATAGGAATATGCGAAAGGAAGCATTTGAAATTATTGAAAACTTCTTCTATAAATGCCAGCAAAACTCGTCAACCTCACGGCGGTTTGAATTACAACTTCAAAATGACATAAACTTTAACTTGAAGTTAATTATAAATATAATATACCTTAACAACCAGCTAATATTATACTTTCTCAACGTAATAATATTATTCTAGGTCGCGAAATTTATGCGAAGCGTTTCCGTTATATATTATTAAATTTCTTTAGTTAACTATTAGTTAAATTTTTACTTAAGGCCTTCGAACTAGATTACCTACAATTCTGGTAAGGTCTTTAAATTTACTTAATGACTTACTAGAGTCAGGATCGTCGGTAACAAGTATAAAAACATAGTAGTAAAATTATTATAGGGTATTGGAAAGTGTAAACGATATTATGGACCGTTTAAAAAGGAGTATACGGTATTATTTCAAGGGCTCAAAGGTATCAGTTTTAAGGAATCTATCTTATAAATGACGGTTAACGCTATGAATAATACTTTCGGTTCGAGTTGACTAATCTTAACGCTTCTTGTTTTTAGTATTTACCTAAAGATCTATATAAACTTTATACTGTTATTAACCACACAGTAAAGGGCGAATATTGTGTCGAAATATATGATAGCTTTATATTTTCTACATGCTAAAAATAATGTTTCGAAAGTACTGGTTATAAAAAAAAGCCTATATAAGACCGGCGTTTTGGATTTTTATTACAGTTTAAGGTTATAATTTGGAAAAATAAGTATGTATTGACTAGCTAATAAAAGGTAAACGAGTTCGGAGGCCACTATATAATATTTAAATTGCCAAATACTATAGGTTCTCTTCTTTAAACAATAATACGAAAGTATAAAAAGGAAAAAGTGAAAAAAAGCGACCAGAAACCGTAATTAAAATAACAACACCAACGGAAATACTTTTGCGATAACGGATCCAAGCCGCCTCTAACTTTAATACACCCCTCGAATACTACTTCTAGGCCTTTACTATTACATAAAAGCGGCCCACCAATACTAATAGTACTAATAATTCGCTGCCGTGGATACCCTCTCGACTAAAAAAACAAAATACGCTCCGGAATCTTTATTACTCAAAAAGAATTAGCAAACCATACGCTTATCTTAAATCTTCGTTACGAGGGTATTATTATTACCTTAAGTATTCCATTCGAATAATTTACCAAAACTGAAATCTCTGCTTTAATCGAATAAGGCGTTTTTTACTTTAAAAGGTTCGAATTAACTATTTATGGAGTCTATAGAATTTTTACTATACACTTAGGATACGAAGTCAAGAATAAGACCGGTAAGTAATATAAAAAAAACTCGCCTTATTGTAAAAAGGTATAATGACGACAATAAAAAGGATATTATAACTTAATTTCTTTTATTATAACGGATAAGCCACCGTTTGATTTATACGTTTATAGCTTTTTTTTTATACATCATACAACCTGTTTATTAAACTTCGTAATATTACGTTGGTTTACATACAATGTAAGGAATGGATTAAATAGAGTATTTACGCCTGTATGGAATGATCACACTAAATACCTATGAGTATCAGTAGTAGTCAGAGGAGTTTATGTTAGCAGGTCGATTGCAGAGGTATGCGTAATACAATATCAACGACACGTTCTTCTCGTAGTGCTGATCAAAAGCTGTGAAGCTATTCTGGAGAGAATACTTAGATTGTCAACTAAAGAGTTATCTACTGAATCTAGGAAATGCCTAGAGAGTGTGTTCCTTATATATCTAGCTCTTCAGTCTGGGATCACTTGCCTATATTTCTAGGCAGCATAGGCGGTCTCTTGCTTATACTGACTATATCCTAATTCTTCTTAGGCGTAACCCTATCCCTTTGTGTTCCCCGCCTAATGTGTTGGACACCTGGATCTGAGTGGCTCGGCTTCCTGCCGGCCTATTTCCTGACCTAACTGTTACCTGGGTTATATAACTATATACCTATGAACTTTAAAAAGCACCGCTTATTTAAAACTATCTTAAGTATTATAAAACTACTTTGCAGATTAGTTAAATTTAGTATATATTAGTTTAATACCTGTTAATAGTATTATAAAAAGCGGTTCGAAATAGTTTGGTCGACTTTAGACCCATGTTTATTAGTTTCGACGACACGTTTTAAAGGCATTTCACCAACGGATATGTAAACGGATAACACGTTAACGTTGTATAACGCGTAGTTTTCCGTATTTAATAAGAGGAAGCTTTTTAAGATCGGCTTAAAAGTAAAACCTAAACGTATTGAACGGATGATTATATAATATAGTTTAATAACGCGATAATTATTTTTTGGAACGGCGTCAAAAACATTATATAAAAAGGTTAATTAGATAAAATTGCCTTAAACATTCTGGATAACGCGAAATAGGCCGACAAATATAAATTCTAGCGCGTACGTAGCGCTTAAGTTGCCTTAATAACATAACCGAAAGCGGAGTTTAACTTTTCGGTCGTCCAATAGTGCTAAACTGCACCTTCGGACGATATATATAAGGCGTTTTACAAACGCTTTACGAGGTAAATATATAATGTAAAACGCGATTTACAATCTGTATCGTTTAAAATACGTATTACGAAGCTATATATTCTTACTTATAGTTTTTTCGTTGATAATACCGATTATAACTCGTAAATAAAATTCGTTTTCATTTTCAATAACAAAATACCGGTTAAAAAACGGGTTTACGTTTCATAGAAATATTATCTATTAAAGTTCGACTAAATATAAATGAATTATACGAATTATTTTAATCTAAGAAATTAATAATATAGTTAAAGTTGTTGATTTTGAAATTACTTTAGCGATAACGGTTCGGATAATTATTTTAAACCTTAGTTTAAACCCCTATTTTTTGTGTCGTGTATATTAAGTCCTTTTCGCTTAACGAATACGTATTAAACTCGGTATTACCAACCAAAAACACCTTATAATTAATATTATAGATTTATGCGAATCTTATAAACACCGCGAAATCGAGGAAATACGGTGGATCGATGGAAAATTAAACCTTATATATATAATAATTAAAGGTACCCAAATAGGATATTAAAGGCGCTTATATTAACGAATACTTCATTCGTTAATAATATTGAAAAGGGTTCACGATACCCCTTGGGTTCAATATTCTACGCCTTACTTTTTCTTTTTTTATTTCATACGATTACATCGTTTTTAATATTTTAAAGCGGTTTCAAATCCGTTATTTACGTCGCTCAACGTATTTTACTACGGTATTTTTTTCCCCACTGCTTTTTGGAACTTTTCTTTATTTAAATATACTATTCGCACTACTTCTAGCGTATTATAACTCTTTATTTTACGTATTTCAACCCTGTTCGATTTACTTTCACTCCTTATCTTTTAATTTGTCACTTAGGTTATCATTTTTTAAAAAGTAATTGTATTACTATACAACTTACTACATTATTGCCGGGCACACCGGCCTAGCAAAAAGAAGTAATTATTCGCTGTTAAAAGGAGAGGGAAAATACGACGTCGTCACGTCCCTACCATTTTTCTCGCTGCCCTCCCCCTTTGTATTAACGCCATTGCCATTACCGTTATAGACGCCGTTATCGACACTATAGGAAGGGTTTCCCCACGCCTTAGGCCGCATACATTTGGGCAAAGGCGCGGAGTTTTTTCTACATTTTTTAAGGCGATGCAAGATGGTATCGTTAAACGCATTTACTTAATATATACGTGAGCCCCGCTTTTAAACGACAATAGCAGTTTTTGACTCCTTAATTCACCGGTTACCGCTTATTACTAATTAGTATCGGTTTATTTTAATTACTTTCTAAAGTAGTTACTTTTTACAACGCTTTAAACGTTATAATTTTAAAAGTAAAGGAATTAGGTTCGTGGTTAAAAGGTTAATTCAAAATCAACTTATAATAAATCCAATATGAGCGTAACATGGCCTAGGCTTACAACACTAAAACTATCAAAATAAGGGCATATCCGTTGTTAGTCCGCTCGTAATGATAATAATGGATCGACCGACCCCCACTATAGTAATAATCATTAATGAATTTATCCGCAACCGTAAACGAAATATATAGTAAATAAGATATGTTTATTAACGGCTCTGAGCTACGGACCCAGGTATGTTGCTTTAACGCCTTACTTAGTAAAAAAACCATTTAATGTACTTTAACGATACATAACAGGAGAATATAAAAGAGGTTTATCTTAACCGCCTTATTTATAAGGATATTAGCATCAAAAATATACGAAAATATTTAGCGATATAAACTGCGTCGTAACTTCGTTAGGTTATGCTTACGGGGAAAAGGATTCCCTACGGGTAATGGTGTTTTTACCTGTGGGAAAAGGGGAAGATTCATAACCTCAAAAGCTCCTCTCTCCTTCTCTTAAAGGTTAGAGAGAAGGGGGTAAGGGAAAAGAAGAGGAAAAGAAGTAGTAACTTACGTGGCGGTGGCGGCGAAAAAGGCAAAAATAAAGGCTGAGATAAAAGAGGTATTGCCGGAAAAGGCGGGGCTGGCAGTGGCGATGGTGGTAGCGTCGGCGGCGCGGCGGGTTGCGGTGGCGGCGGCCTTTACCCGCTTGCGCTTACGTGCCAAACGGTGCCTAACGATTCTGTTTTGACGCGAAATTTATTTAGAGGCGAGGTTAGTATATGGAAATTGCAAAATTGACCTACATATCGAAGCGGTTTAAAATGAATAATTAAAATAATAGGTTGGGTTTACATACGCCAATTAACTAGTTAGGACTTACGTTGGCTATAGGTGTACGCCGTTAAAAAGGGAAAAGAAAAGAGTCTTTTCCTAAACCGATAGTGATATATCTTTTTATACTAGCCTCAAAACACGTGATTCCGCAACCACTACTACGTAATCACATCCCTATAGGGAATAACAACATATGCTATCAACAACCATATCGTTACCGATTGACCAAACTTACTAGACCTTTATAAACAATTACTGTTTCGTACAGAAACTATTAATTCACATCTTTGCAATTTTTACCGAAATTACACTATTATTACTAAACTACGAATACGCACTACACTATAACCAAACTATTATTACTAAATCACGGATACGTACAACGTTACAAACTCCACTACCAATAATAAATAGAGATCGCAATGGGGAAAAGAAAAGATTGCCTGTATAGATATTACCATATATCCCTATAGTTAGTAAGTGGCTACGCTACGGAGTAAACCTTTATAAAGTATATGGTAACGTACCACTTTATAAGGCATATTCCCGTAAAGTGTATAATGGTGTGTCATTGCCTAGAAGTGGTATTTACAAAGTACATGATAAAGTATCACTTCCCAAAAGAGAGATTAGAAAAATGCATAGTAGAGTGCCACTGCCTGGGAGAGAGGTTCATAACCTCTCACCTATAACGTTCACTCTCCGGATACCTTTTCTCCCTTGGATTATCTTATGAAAACTTTAATCTACATTAATCCTTATGATTTCTCTTCTGCTACGTTAACGTAATAGACACCTTACCGATAGCTTCGTATACCTTACTTGAGGCGCGAGTATATAGTTAGAACATCCTATACTTTGTGTTTGTATAGTGTTTCCGCGTTACCATTTTATCCTTATATTTTTATAACCGATTTTTTATATTCTTTTCAATTGCACCATTTTATAATGTCCGTTCAATACACGTTTTTATCCTCCTAATCTGGTATGTTGTTAAGTCGTGTCGTATTCAATAGGTCTTTTGTAAGGCGGTCATCCTGCCTTTTGAAATATTAATACCTCTATTTCATAACTAAACCTATAAAACTTTGAAAATCGAATTGTATACCGTATGTTATATTCCCATCGTTTAGTACAAAAATATTTCATATAAATCATGTAATATATTAGGTCCCTAGGATTTCTTTCCCCAATAAAAAAATTCATGGTTAAAATGTATATATTTGCCATATAAGGGTTTCTTCCAAACTGGTATATCAATAATACTATCACATAGTTTTAAGTTCATATTTCAAAAAATGAGTTTCCTAATCCCTATATACTAGATTAAATGGTCGAAGTATTCGTTAGCTTTATCTTCACTTATTGGTATTTGTATTATATTTACAAAAGTATGAAGTATATTGGAGTGTTTGGGAAGTTGGTTTATACATATAACGGAAATGTTCGAACAGTGTACAATGCAATTTTATATAATGAACTAGATTCGGGCGCGTTTTAATTAAAACGTTGAAGATTTACTAATACGAACAAAATCTAAATAATATATGAATAAAATGTAATTACATTTTAGTTAAGCAACCTAAATTAGTTCTTTAATACCAAGTAATCCTTATATTTCTTAAGAATCTACTAAATACAAATATTGAAAAGGAAGAATTCAAATGAGTAATATAAAGCGAGCGAGGAAACGTATACAGGGTAGTGGAAATAGGGGAAAATGATATAGAAAGGTGTTTATATATGTGTGTGGAGTTCGAAACGGTGTGTAAGGTTTGTTGAGCGTGTTTTGCCTACGGTATATATTTGGTTAGCGGTTTAATTATCGTTTTAAGGTGTGGTTCAATTATAGGAGCTTTGTAAAAGCTGTGTCTTATACGTTTTATCTGTTTTCGAATTGTATAACTAGGTTGAATACTATATTTAAATCGGATATGTCCTAATAAAGGGTTTCTAAATTTAATAGTTTTGGCTTACGTAGTCTGATACGTAATAGGATGTTTTCTAAAAAGTGTCCAGATACGATAACACGCTAACTGGATTAATAATAACGTAACGGAACTGTCAATGGTTAAAAGATATTGACTGAACTCTTAATTTTGTACCAAAGTAGGGTTTTTAACTTATTTTACTTTTAAAGTTTTTATATACTCCCGTATAATTTTCGTAAAAACATAGTATTAAAATACGGATAGTTGGAACCTTTGTTATATTACGTTATAGGTATTTAACTTAGGTTTGTCTCTTTTTCCCCTAGGCTATTTATAGTCGACTGAATCGGCTACTAATTAGTATCTGTAAGGTTTTTTCCTATTTACGTGAATGTGAAAAGTAGAATATTAATCGTAAAAATTGGGGTTTGTATTAAAGTAGATAGTAAGATAAAAGTGAGAAAAAGTATCTAGAGATTATATGCCTTAGGTAAAAGTTTATAAGCTCTTACCTAGGCAGTGAAACTTTACTATGCACTCTACTAATATCCCTTCTAGGCAGTGTCACTTTACCGTACACTCTGTCAATTCCCTTTTTAGGCAGTGGCACGCTATCATGAAATTTGTAGGAATGTACCTTACAAAGTGAAACGTTACCGTGTACTTTGTAAAGGTGCAATCTGCAGCGTAGCTACTTACTAACTATAGAGATATATGATATCATCCATACGTCATATATTAGTTAATGATTATGATTATACCAAACCGGAATAGGGCTTACGAAAAAAAACTATTACTATACTATAGCTTTAAAAAAATCCAAGGTAAAATAAAGGGACGTACGGTTTTACAACGACCCGACGTATTAACACCGATGCCAGATACTCCCTAGAGAGCGTATATCAGATAAATCGTCTTTACTTAGGGAATAACATAATATTAATGAAAAGTCGTAAAAATCTATTATGATTATAGTATAATACGATATATAAAGCCGGGTATATACTACCTGATTTCTTCGAATAAGTATCTAACCATAATACGACTCCTATTAAAAACCTACTAAACTTTACTTATAAAATGTTATTATCGTCATTCTAATCTTCCGAACGGTAACGCCGATATCGTTAAAACCCCTATTACGATTAGCCCCAAACGTTAAAGGAGGTTGGCGGGGGCAGGTAGCTTGAAATGAGGTAGGTATTAGGCGATGCTGACGAGAGCGGCTAATGTAAGGAGGGTAGGGTACTAGGCGAAGCCGATAAAAGCGGATAGCGTTAAACGAAGCTGGTATTGAAAAAGGTCGACTAAAACAGATAACTCGGAGTGGGGCAGAAAAAGCGGCCCTTTAAACGGTATACGAGGGATTATAACACTTTAATTTATATTCGGGTAACGCGATCGGTATGGGCACGGTTGTTCATCCGTTTTCGGTCAACTCGGTCAACCCGCTTTTATATAAGGTAAACGAATGAAACGCGGGTGGATAAAAGGCTTTTAAGTTTATGTCTTGAATATCGCTCGACATATTTTATAAGACGTAACCTATATTAATTATAAAAAAACACAACTTGCATAACAATATTATTTTAATTACTTAGTGTAAAACTATAGAAAGGTTTACAACAGGTACCTACGGTGACTGTATTCAAAATATTTAGTATTTATGTATGATTGAAGAAAGGTGTATGGCTTCGATAAACTAAAAAAACGATAAAGGGAAATAGGGGCGTTTTCGGGGACGACGGAGTCGAAAGAAGGGTATAGCGGGGGCGTATAACTAAGGATATGGTAACCCATATGGTCGAAATAGTTAGAACACCTTATACGCGGGCGATATTACGAATCCGAGTAAACTAATTAATTAATTCAGGGGAAAAAACGGAAGCAAAAACGGGCTTATAACCCAGAACGTCACCTTAACGTTTACAGGTAAGTAACAGGATATAAACACCATTTTAAGATTCTACGATAAATTGTGGGAATAATATACGTATATTGGATAAAGATATACATGACTTTATCATCTTAATAAACTGTAAAGGAAGTTAACATCGTATTTAGTCTTTTGTTAAATTAATCTCTAGGTTTACCCTAATGTATACCTTAAGGCAAGCGTGACATCCTTGGGCTCCATAAATACGAATATAAGCTAAATGTACTTCTGAATTTAACAAACGATTAATAAAAGATATTCAAATATCCTTAGCTTGAAAATATGGGGAATTAACCTCGTTTTTATTATCATAAAGTATAAGAAGATTACTTAAAACACGGGGGATCTACGTAATATAATTAGCGGTAAGTGTATTAAGGTATGGAAAAACATTATAACTTACAGTGAGATTGATCATTATTTTTAGGTAAACCAGTAGCCGTATAAATTATACCTAAACCATTCAATATGTTGGTTATAATAACGTCAAAGGAATGTTAGTAAAGAAATGATAACGGTAAAATAAAGGTTATAATAAAGATCAAAGAAGGATTGTAAATTAGGATAATATAGAATAACGTAATGAAGATAGGTGAAAGGGGGTAAATCAGTAAAAAAAAAAAAAAAAAGGATGTTTTACGACTTATAGTAAGAGTCGTTTTCATAAATGTAGGCGGACCGAAGTCGGTAAAATTTATATGTTATATAGCGCGTTAGGAGGCGTGTTATACGGCGTAAGAGGCCCGGTATTAATTAGTCCTATAAGTTATACAGCGTATTAAAAGGCGCGTTATATGTCATATCAAGAGGCGCGTTATAAAACGTAAACGTCCCGGTATTAATAAGGCTTATACGTTATACGACGTATTAAAAGGCGCGTTATACAACGTAGGCAGCCCGGAATTAACAAAGCTTATACGTTATACAGCGTGTTAAAAGGCGCGTTATATGGTGTAGGTGACCCAGAATCAATACGGGCTATACGTTATATGGCGCGTTAAAAGGCGTGTTATATGGACCACACCCGGTTCGTATTCAACCCGCACCCTATATTGACACGGCACGTATTTAGTATTTAGCCGGTAGTATATCGTAGTTTTGACGTTTTTCTTAATAAAAGGGTGGGCATATTGTGGACTTAGGCTATTAGCTATTAAGTTTATAGGTTATGTAACTATATACGTAATGGGATGTATAATACTCGGCCCGGGCCTAGTTCAGGTACAGTCTACAAACATTACGTGTAAAGGTACGTGATGGGCCTTACACTGACCATATACATAAGTCCTGTAAAAAGGACCTCTATAACCTTCTTTAGTCTTCCTTAGTACCTTAATTGTTAACTTCATTTGGCACCTACTTAGTATACCTTCGTAGGTCAGACTATAACATTTGCTGCAAATCCAACACCTTCTAGTATTTAAAGAGAACTTATTTAACGAGCTTAAAGATTTTAACGAAAATAAATATCTTCCTTTTTGCGTGGCGTAGTATTTAATTCCTTAGGTTCGTGCCTTTTATTGACTGTATTAGTTTAGCCTTCTATATTTATAGTTTATATAATACGCGTGAAAGAGGCTTTTATCGTCTTCATTAAACTTTGGAGTTTAAAGGTATATACTGGTCGAGCGTGGTATCCATGTTATTACAGTAGTAAACAAGGATCGTAACTAGTCTAAAAAAAAAGTTGTAAGTGGCATTAAGATATTGAAAGGCGTATTGTAACTTTTTATACTCTAAAACGGCTTAACAGGCTTATTAGCGTAGTAAACCTTCAACATCTTCTGTATTCCCTATTACTCATTGGAAAAATACTAGCTTATCAAACATATAATGAAGGGAATTCATCTTATTTTCCGTTTTTTTCGTTGTAATTTAACATATAAAACCATTTTATAGTATTCTAAATTTTATGATATCAAACGATGTTACTATCGTATTCATGATAATTTTTAAAATTATCGTAGATTTTTCGAAAATATAAGCAATTCGTTAAGTACTGAAGGTAATAGTCTTCGGCTTAGCCAGTAAAATTAATAAGGAATAGCGAGTAAAAGCCTGGAAGTTTAATCGTTATCTGGCGACAAATATTTAAAAACTGGCGTAACTTAAAGTCGAAAAGGTTATATGGTTTACCGTTATATTTTCCCCTTTATCTCTAAATCTTAACATAAGTAATAATTACCGTATCATTCGTATTTATAATAGGGATATTTCGAAGGGGGATATTAATATACTAGTTATAAGGATCCTTTGGATTCTTCGACCGGTGTTAGGGAAGTTATTATTAGTGGGTAAGATAGTTACCTTTAGTAAAGTTTAAAGGGGAAAAGATAGTGGTTCTGCCTATAGTAGGCTCACGTATAAAGACGATTTTGCCTTTATTTACTTGTTGAAATTAGATGTTCTAAGTGGCTTAGGGGAAGGGAATTTAAGGATTTTCGCGGAGGACTAAGTAATAATCCTTTTAGTATTGAGAGGCTCGGCAAGGCTTTTATTTAATTAATTGGTGGAATTGAGTACTTATTTGATGAGAGTTAACTAACTTCTTACAGCTGATAATACTAAATTGTTAAATATTTTGAGTAAAAGGGTTGACATAATTTATCTGTATCCTAGTAAGACCTTGTAAACGTGTGTAAGGGCAGCAAGAAATATTGTCACCAACAATACCTTTGATTTTACCCTTATATTTAAATACCCATTAAGGGTCATTATTGGTGGCGTATTTGTAGAGTATTTTGACTAAATTACCATTTTCCCCTTTTTTTTGCAGGGAGTTCAACACCTTGGCTGTCTAATTAAATATTGATTTTTGTTTTAACTTATTTATCCGTTTGGTTTTACATATATAGAGTCCATTTTTAAAAATAATTTTGAGAGTTATTAAATGGTTTGGGGTTTTTTATCGAATTCGATAAAGTTTGAGTCGAGGATGAAACGGCTAATTATATTTGTAAAATACTTAAGGGTTAAGGTTTCGTCCGCGTTTGTAAACCAGAGGTTTTTATCGTAGTACTTTGCGAAGATGAAGCTGAGGTTTTTGATTGCCTTTTTAAAACTTGGTCGTTAACTGTATTCATTCCGGTATTTTTGGAATTTATTGTGATAAATATTGAGAATTGTAAGGGGAAAAGAGTAGTATGAAGGGAAATTGAATGATAAGTTTACTGTTAAAGTTTTTGTCTATAGTTAAAGATCCTGGGACTTAGTCGTTTTTACGATTTGACATTTACAGTAGTAGTACCTATAATAGTATGAGTCGTAATAATATTAACTTAGCCGTTTGACAACTTGATTATATTTGAGACTTTTGGGCGGTTAATTTCAACGATTTCTTCTAATACTAGTTTAATAAAGATCTCTTAGTGTTTTAGATAGTGATGCCGACGTCTTATCCTAAATTCTCGCGAAAACTGGCGTAATTTAGAGGTCTTTTCTATTTACTACCGCGAAAACTAACATAGTATTGTAGGGGTGTTTCGTAAGAACCATTCCTCCACCTTACTTAAACAAAGCACAACAACCGGAAAGTAGCTTTTTCTTTAGCCTATATTATTTGTGCTTAACCTAATACGCACTAATCAGTGTTGGTAGGCGTTCCTGTCAATTATAGGCCTTTATTGTTGCAACGTAGTCGATTCGAATCTATATGGTCGAAATAACTGATGCTGCATTGAGAGTGGTAATGTGTTACTTCTAAATTTGAAATACCGCTAGCCGTTCTACACGCTAATTTGTATGGCCAAATTCTTTGACCCGTGACCCACTTTAAAATGGGCACCTACTGCACTTGACTTGCAGTCAATGCAGTCAAATCCCACAAACTACAGTCAATTTGCAGTCAGTACAATTAACTAACTGTAAGTAAAGTTGACTTGACTACATTTCAATTGACTGCTATTCCAACAAACACAATACTTCTCTTCGATATATCCGTGGATTATAATAGATAGATCTTCCGTGTTTAACTTATTAATAAACGACTTTATAACCTCTGTATTCGGCATGGTAACGTTAGATACGTTAGTAATCCTAATAATTACAATACTATTCGCGACAGGAATAGAAAACGGCGATGCGCCCGTTTGTAATAGTTAGGGAAATATTATTATAACCAGTGTAAACGCTTTTCGAGTCGATACCAACAACGCGTTACTTAAGTTAATTATTTAGAATTCTCCCGCCATAAAAACTGTCGCTTATATTTAAAATACGTCACAAATAATTATCGTATTTTTTCCTGCCTTTGGGACCCTGCATAACGCCCGAATAGCTCTGGTACCAAATTTAATATAGGTTTTTAACTTACCTTAGCCGATGATTTCATTGATCTTTAAAAGAGAAAAGCGTAACTTTTATATATAATTTCGTATAGGAGTAAAAAAACTTTAATATGACCCAGTAGTTTACACTCAAATTTTAAATAGCTCCTTATTCGTAGTAAATTTATTTTACAAATTCATTCAATTTCTTTACGTTTTAAGAAATATATATTGGAATTATTATAACGTTATGACTAAGTAACTTACCCGCCAATGAAAATTACCGTGTACTCCTATTCTACCACAATAACTTCACAAAACTATCTATTACATAGTTAAAACCAGCTAACGAATTATTTTTTATGACTCATTTGGACGTTAACCTCGATAAGTACTAGTATCGAATCTAAACTTATATTATTTTTCATTTATAATACAATATTTGTCTATAAAAACTTTGGATGAAATATAAACTGGTAACTTACATAGCTCCAAAATATATATCATTTCTAAAACGAATAGGTAATTATTACGTTTATAAACGAGGTTTTACGCCGGTAAAAAAAACCCTAAAGGTGTTAATATCGCCACCTATTATATCATATTTCTTGAGGCTCGGAGAAACCAAATTATTATTACACGGCTCGCCGCGACCTCCCTTAAAAATATCAATAAAATTTTAGCCCCGAAATCACCAATCTTCTACAACGATAAAATTCACAATAACTTTAAAAAGCTCACGCCTTCATTTGATAAAACCCCAAGGAACAAGCTGTCTCCTTGATGTTTCGAAACTGTGGATATTATTCTATATCCCTATAACTAGTATACGTAGGTCAAGTGGCAGTGTACTATACTGCAGGGTGCACTACTGCAGAGTGCACAATAACGTGCCATACTGCAGTTTTATGCATGCATGGTACGACTCAGAAGGGAGATCAGGAGAGTGTATGGCAGAGTGCCACTGCCCGTATGAGAGGTTTATAACCTCTCCTCCGTAGTGTGTACTCTCTGAATGCTTCTTTTCCCTCCCAATTTATTTATATTTACTACTACAATACTAATATTTATAATTAGTCCTCTGATACATTAACGTAATAAAGACCTTACCGATACCGATTAGTATCCGATTAAGTTGACTACAGATAGCCAAAGGAAAAAAGACAAATTGAAGTTAAATACTTAGAACAGAATATTGTAACGGTTCTAACTACTTATATTACAATACTATGTTTTTGTAAAAATTACATGGGATATATGCAAAACCAATAAAAGTAAGGTAACTTTAAAAAGAATAAATTTAATATGATACTATTAACTAGTTAGTACTTTATTCTCTAAAATCCCCGTTACGTTAACCTTTAACTTTTTTGGCGTTTTAAACGTACCTGAGTTCTTTTTGAAGAGCGTTCTATTACGTATCAGGCTACGTAAGCCAAAACCACTATGTTTCAAAACCCTTTGTTGAGACTTAAAAGATTGAAATATAGCATCCAAACAGCTTACGAAACCCAAAAGCGGTTATAAACATAATATATACACCGCTTGCGAAACCCAAAGGCGGTTACGGACGTAACACCCAAACCGTTCACAACTATTAGGAGCGGCTATAACACGATAATCCGAACCGTTTACGAAGCACGAATTAATATTTACACACCGGATCACACATATATACCTCCTTTTTCCTTCCTCCTTTTCCTATTTACCCTATTCTCCTCCCCTCGCTTACTTTATGCCGCGTGTTTTAAGTTTATTACTTTCGATATTAAACTTTTCCTGATCACTTAGCTGATATAGCGTTAATAAGCGTTAATAAAATTAATTTAAAACGCCTAATTAGCCTGTGGTTACGCTTTATTTACGTATAATTTTTATTTTATTTTTCTTGGCAAAATCTAGAAAATTTACTTTAATCGCGTTACCATATATTATTTGCTTCGTATTTATGTATTTATATGTTTTTCATTTGTTTTGGCCTAAACCAGCTTAAACTCCAAACGTACTCGAATTCTACTTACTACATAAAACCGATAATTTACGCTGCTCTAATACTACAGGTATATATAGAAGTCACTGTATCCCTATAATTATAAATTTATTGGTATCAAATTTAAAAGAGACTAATAACAATATAAATCATCTATTCACGAACGTATTGTTTCGTAGCATAATTTTAAAGTACTTAAACTTTAACCTATAGGAAGACAAAATCGAGGTACTAGTAAAGGATTGCAACTATTTTTCGAAAAATATATAAGTCATTCAAATTATATTTAACTACTATAATAAAGAAATACTAAGGCGCGATTTGTTTGAAGGTTTCATAAATAATTTTACAAATTAGACGCTGGATATGTGGTGTGTGGTCGATGGTACGATTTCAAGAATATTACTAAAACAACTACGAAGTATGGGAATTGATACTACCGGTGGTAACAAAAACCCTATTATAAAAGCCTTATTAATACCGGCCTAACTTATATAAATACCGAAGTGGACGGACGATAAGGTGATAAAGGTAAAGTTTATGAAGTGATATTAGCTGAAAAAACGCCAGGTTCGTCCAATTAAAATAATACACTAGAAACGATAAAAGCCTCAGTAAATAGGAAAAAGATGTTTAACAAAACTAAACGACCGCCGCGACGTGGAAAAAAAGTTGGAATAATCGATGGAAATGGAAAAAGTGGCATGAAAATTATTTACAACGCGGGTTGAAAACGAACCCTTTTTAAAACGAAATTTTAAATATAAATCAAGTTAAAACCACGCTTCGAATATCGTCAATAACTAGTTTAACCATGATGAAAGCGGTTATAACAGAGAAAACTCCTCGCTTCAAAAAATAATAAGCGGCGTAAAACGCCAATATGTACCTTACAGATTAATACCTACTAACTACAACCCTTACCATAACCTTTTACCGTACCACTTTCCTATTAATAGGAGCTATTTTATAAAGCTTATTAACTTCGGTAAACATTGGGATAAAGATGAGAATTATATCGGCGAACCGTAAGACGTGCTCGATAATAAAATAATTATAATACTAAATATATATAAGAGGTTATATATTAAACCGTTTTAGTTTTACATTATTTTGCTCAATATACTATTAAGGAATACTAAAGAATGGTATATATACCATCTTACGTAAGTAAACATATTTAAGAAGTGTTGCAGTCGCCTAAAATCACACCTCTATATAGAAATAAATTATAAGCTTTACGATAGAGACTGGATTGATATAACGTTGGAATCCGTGAAAAATCAGCGTGAAAATGTTAATAAAAACACATAAAAGGTATTTATTACCCTGTTAACGAAGTTTACAAAGTATTAAATAACTTTCAAACCAGAATACAAAGGTAATAAATCATTTATGTAAGTAATGAAGAAAATATGCCGCAGAAATACAGATTTCGACCTTATACTATTTAAATCCGAAAAACACTTAAAATCCTTCTATACAACATTTGAAATATTATTCGAAATCTTTATACGCCGATAGGCAAACTTTGAAGCAGTATTTATAATCAATGAAACCAAAGGAGAAGATTAAATAACTAAAACAAACCTCGCCGAAACCATTTATCATATCCTCAATCAAATATTTAAGGTATATCTAAAGTAAAACGAACGCCTAAAGTACGTTTATTAAAGAGTAATATATTAAAGAAGAATCCCTGGTAATAAAGTTCGAGGACGATCATACGATAATAAACAAAACGTACAGCGGTTATAATAGTACAAATAAAGGGGTATATGGAGCCTTACGGGTTTGTAAAAACGCTACATCGTATACGGTAAGATCGGCTATTAATTTACCAACCATTGAGTATACAGATAAATTCGGATTGAATGATGTTTTTCAGCCGATCATCTACATAAAAACCGGATAAAAGCTAATTTTACAACGTAAACAACCGAGTATGAAAGCGTAAAAGATAAGCTTAACGCTTACCTTTACGAATACACTTTCAGAAAAGAATACTTTGAAGGTAATAATACTTACCTGACAACCCAAGATAACGAAACCGTCCAACGTATTGTTACCGGCCTATAGAACGCCTCTTTTTGATATAGTACAAGCCTATATTACGAAAACGTAATGTTCAACGCCTATATAATATCTTAATTTATATTTCTAATTGGTATGGTAATTAGTTTTAAGTTATTATACATAATATCGACGTCATCGAATATTTAACGGTTTAAAACGATAATTTAATGCATTCGTAGCGAAATTTTCGAAATTCCAATTCGACCATATAAGGGAATATGGAAAGGTCGTATTCGGTAAAGGTAAAACATTATCGTTTAACATAGTCGTTGTACATATACCATTCATACCGGTCAGGTTTTACGTAATAAACTTTAAAACGTTATTTTTACTTTCGTTAGCTAATATACACAAAGACGGAATTAAGGTTTGAAATATAACTAACCAACTTATCTGTATTTCGGATAACGTATCCATACTGCTCTGGATTAAGTTCGGCTACTTATAGTTTTTCCCTAAAACACGTATGATTAAAGCTATTTACTTAACATAACCAGACTTACGAATATTATACCGCCTATTCGGACAACTAGCTACAAAACGACTTTTATGACTATTTTATGCCGTAAGTTATATGGATATGGAAAGGAAATATTTAAAGCTATCGAGAAGTTTTACTATAAATGCCAGTTATACTTATAGGCTTTAAAGCGGTTTAAATTCCTCGTTTAAAAGAACGTAAATTCTAATTACGTGGTCATTATCGATATTATATACTTAAATAGCCAGTTGATACTATACACCATCGACGCGGTAGCGTTATTCCAAGCCTCTAAATTTATACGAAACGTTTTCGTTATAAGCTATTAAAACGCTTTAGTTAATCATTAGTTAAACTTTTACCCAAGGCATTAAGATTGGATTACCTATGACGCTAATATGGCCTTCGACTTTACTAAGTGGCGTAGAAAAGCGAGCATCTCCAATAGCGAATATACACGAATACCAGTAAAAATACCATAGGGTATTGGAAAGTGTAAACGATATTAGGAACCGTTTGAAAAGGCGTATATAGTACGGTTTAAAACATTAAAGGGTAATAGTTTTAAGAAATTTATCTTTCAGATAGTAGTTAACGCTGTAAACAACATTTTTGTTCCGAATAAGCTAATCTTGATATTCCTTATCTTTAATGCTTACCCGAGTATTTACAAAGATTTTATAATATCGTCAACCATATTGCGAAGGGAAAATACTATAACGAAAACTATCGCAGTATTACGTTTTCTACAGGACAAAAACGATATTTCAAAAACGTTGGACACGAGGAACGGCCCATGTGAGATAGGCGTTCTAGATTTGCCATTAAAATTTGAGGTCCTAGTCTGGAAAACTAAAGATGGATGGACTGGCCTTTACAAAATTAACGGATTTAAAGGCTATAATATATTTATTAATTTTTCCAAAGGTACCAATTCGTTTTGCTAGATCATGGTATAGTAGTATAAAAAGTAAAATGTGAAAAAAAATGGCCCGAAACCGTAATCCGATTAAAACCACTGACGGAACCACTTTTATAACGACAAATCTAAACCGTGCCTAATTTTAATATACCCCCCGAATCTCACTTACGACCCATTACCCCAACATAAAAGCGGCCCATTTACACTAATACCATTAATATCTCGCCGCAGGAGCCGCCTCTTTAATTTGAAAACCAAAAAACACCCTAAAAACTTTGTCGCAAACTTATTTATTACCTAAAAGAAGATGGAAAACCGTGAGTTTAGCTTAAATCTCCGTCGTAAAGGTATTATTACTACCTTAAACGCTCCGTTCTAATAAGTTACTTGAAAGGAAATCATTACCTTAATCGAATAAAGCATTTTTCTTTTTAAACGGTTCGGCCTAATAGTTTACGACGCTTATGAAAATTTTACACTCGCCTTATATAGAGAGTTAAAAATAAAACGGGAAATTTATGCGAAAAGATCCTCTTAGTTGTAAAAGACTATAACGACGATAGTAAAAATATATTATTACCTAGTCACCTACTTTACAACGAACTTGTATTCGTTTAATTCTTACGTTTATAACCTCCTTAAATACTTTTTACAACTTATATATTAAACTTTATAATATTACATAGGCTGTTGGAATAGTGTTACGAGTAGTGCAGTAGGTCAACTTTATTGTAATTAAAGTTGACTATAATAAACTGCAAGTTGTGTGTATTGTTTGTGCGAACTTACTGCATTAGATGTAAGTTGAGTGTAATATGCTGCACTTCGTACTAGGGTATGGGCTAAGTAATTGGCCATATAAATTATAGTGCAGACTAGCTAGCGATCTACCAAACCTAAAACAATACATCCACCACTTGACCAATGTAATAATACTGTTACTTCGACCACGATTCGAATCGATAACGTTGAAATAATCTAAGGCTCTACCAACACTGATCAGTACTTATTGGGTTAAACAAAAATTAGCTAAGTTGAAGAAAAAGCTACTTTTTAGTTACACTCTACGTCAATTACAACGGCTAGAGTAGAGTAAAAATTCTTGCAAAAGGCCTTTATTAGTACTACATCAGTTCACAACGGAAGGAAAACATAGAAGACTTTTGGATTGCATTAGTTCACAATAGAAATCTGTAAGTAAGTAACGGTATCGCTATTAAAAACACCAAGAAATCTTTACCATATCTTTTTTAAAAACGTTAAGATTAACTGTTAGAAGTCTTAAAGTTCGGCAAGTTGGCAAATGGCTAAGTTAGTACTACTACGGGTGCTACTACTGCAAAAACGACTAAGTCCTACGGCTAAATAATCTACAATAACAAACGACCTTCTACCTTACCCTTTACACCAAAGCTTTGCCCCTACTTTACTCTTTTCACTTCCCCCACGCTAATTCAATCATTAAGTCCGCTGCTGTAAGCAAAAACACCAAGAATCGCTAAGTCGCGCCAAAAAAAGCTACGTTACGCGAATCCACGCTGAATAGCCAAGTTCTCACGCGACTTTACGTCAAAAACACCAAGCTCCTACGCTCAAGATCAACAAGTCCTTTGACCTACAAGCCCTATACGTCTACTAAGTCCTACATAAGCTAGAACCTCAAAATATCCACCGCCAACGCTCACTTTAACGCCATTACTAACCCTGCCAAGAAAGAAGCAATTAGGGTGCTCGGAACTGATTTTACCAAATACTACAACTATAACCTTTGGGGGGAAGACGTTGACGAAAACTTAATCGAAAAACAACTGGTTAACTTCGTCGGCAACTTTATCGTTAAGTAAAACGGCGTTAATGAACTTAACCGCGGTAGCCGTGCCTTTCGCAAGTATTGTAAGTTTTTCGACAACTAGACTATTAACATGTATTTGTTTTTGAAAAAAAAACTGTTAGGTTAAAGTTATAAGTAAAGCTTAATCGACGAGGTATTTATATTATAAAAAGGTTTTACTTAGCTTGTAGAGACTTTATTCGACTTGACCCAACTTAAAAAATACCTTCAAGATTCACAATCTAAGTGAAAAAGTGTTAAAGAACCTTAACGCCCTTACAAACGATTTAGGGAACCTTCCTTTTACTTTTAGCTAAGTTAAGACTTTTTACATATTAACTATAAAAAAACCTATTAACCTATTCAGTAGCACAGCATCTTTATGTGACAGTGCAGAGTTCGTTTTTAGCGGTGGCAAAACACATAAAGCAAAGGCCGCCAACACAGCTAAAGATATTAACGTCGACGCTTTACACCAGTTAATTAAGCAAAATAATTAAGTTTTTAAAAGCCGTTAAGTCACTCTTCGTCCTTGAAATTTTACTCAAAATCGCCAAACCCCTTCAAAACCTTCCTATAGCAGGTTTACCTATACATGAAAGCTTACTAAAGGTCCTAATACGGGACTTTACCCTTCAGGCCAAACAATTAGTAATTACCCTTAACACCGTGCCTCGAAAGCTTCAAAACTTGAATAATAAGGAAATATCAATTAAAACTAGGATAACTATCGCAATCTGCCCCTAACACTTATTAAAATAGTTAACATCAATTACAAACTCCTTACAAACTTCGCCAAGATTTGGAAAAACATAGAAAAGTATGATGGGAAGCTTTACAACCTCCTAAACATGAATATAATGTTATTCCTAAACATTTACAAGTAAATAGAGGTTCTCCCTTTAGTTTTTAACTCACCATTTACCGAAATCCTTATAAGGCACAACAAAAACTACTTCCTAACCTTCCTTACCCGAGCAACCACGTTTTACGAAATCAACGATAGCATGAAAATTTATTTCGAATACGATGTTTACCTTACCGAATATTATACAAACTAGGACACTACCAGGTTGATTATAATAATGGCGAATAAAAAAAGAAGGAAACACTAATAAATATCCTTAATTAGATACTTAATGAATTAATTTTATGTCAGTAAGTAATAGTAAAAGCTTATGTTAACGAAACCACACTTTGAAAATAGATACGGGTAGCATTTACGAGCGTTACCAAGTTCGAATACGCCCTATAACGCTCAAATACCACTTATGAAAACTTTTTTAACCAGTTACGTTCTTTGTTTACTGCTATAATAACACTTACACTAATTTCGCTTAGTATATACCATTAAGTTGACAACTTTTCTAACGTAAATAAAGAGAACCTTACGATAGTCAATTATGTCGATCGCAAGTACGGCTATGGGCGCCCCTAACACCTAAAGACTAGTATATCGATTACAAACTAAAGGTAGCAACTACGTTGGTGCTAAAAAGGTCAAAATTTAGGTGGACCTGTTAACCATAGGTACTATTGTCGTAATAATGGAAAAAGATCTTGGATTTATAACAAGTTTAGCTATTAGAAAACTCGTCACCCTCCTGCTGAACGAAATAATAAAAAAGTAATGTATTACATCTAATATCTTACCACTTTTAAGCAGAAATATTTGAATTAAATCGAAAACATCGAGGGCGACGAACCAATTAATGGCGATAATAACCTTAAGAAAATTAAATAACATAAAGATATTGATTTTAACGCGGCCCAATAACTAGCCGATCACGCCTTTTTATACCGTTTGAATGGTAAAAACCTTTACCTTTAATCTAATTAAGATCTTAACCCTATATATATATTTAACCTTCGCGATCGTTATACGCACCATACATTTCAAGGTATTATGCTAAATACAAAGACAATAAGGTACTTAACAGGAGTCTATTCTCAATACATAGATTCTCAGTACATAGCACTACGAGAAAAAGGTATTATAGCTACAAATATTAATCGTTATGATATTAGAAAAGCGAAAGTTAGCTCTAAACTAAGCAAACAATTATAGTTATTAGGGATAACGATAGTCTAAATTATTATAGTAACAAATACTTTTTATATCTTGAAGTCTCTTACCCCTTTCCTTTGCTGCTCAAAGAATATAAAAACCCTCGGCATTAACATCGACGTTAAAGTAGACGAGATGGTTAAAAACGGCTAAAGGTTTTCCCTCGCCTTTAAGTAGAGGTACCTATAATTTTATCTTTAAGGCGTAGAAGCAGTGGTATTAAACCTAACAAAGCCGAAAATACGTTAATTACACCGTCTCTTTAACCACCCAACTGTTAACAGGCCGTATAAAGTCCTCAAGTTCGTAACGTATAAAAATATGGAATATTTTATCCTAAAATCTACGAAAAGACTTTACTACTTTTACCAAACGTATACCCAAGCCCCTCAGAAATTAAAGTTTATATTAAAAGACGACAAGAATTTCAATTACAAAATCTTTGTTAATATATTTTTCTTATATAATAAGCCTGTTTTTTACATTGTTAATTTTACAACATCCTTTTACAGGGCTAAATTTTTTCAGTTCCTTTCGATAAAGAATATGTGATAAGCGTCAAGGATACTATAAATTGACATATACCTAGACCCACCTAATGTCGTCGTCTACGATACTGGCACCAACTTTATGGTGACGAAGTTTTAGGAAAATGCCAAAATAATATTTTTCCAGTATCAATAGGTACTTGTAAAGGCTTACTAGAATGTTAGAAAAGTTAAAAGAGTACACGCACTACTTTGCCGAATATATAATATCTTTACGTTAAAAATTAAAAGCTTTACGAACCCGGAGGCACGCTTACAGATAGTAGTAAAAGGCCCAAACAACATTATAGGCCCTGACAGCCTAATACCAACTTTACTGGTCTTTGAAACGTACCCACGCCTAAAAAGTGAATCTTCGCCCTCAGAAAGTACTTAAAAGCGCGTTGCGACCTACGGAAAAGCTTTGAGAAAACTACGAAGGGAATTGGCACACCGCTAGGTTAATAATACCTTCAACATCAAGAAAGGCCTTACAACAATTGACTTACTTTTCTGTTGCAAAGTAAAGTCCTCGTGTAACGAAAAAAGGGCAAATGGAAAGGCCTATACATGATTTTAAGTATCGCGAATTCTGAAGTAGTTGTTAAAATTGATAAAGGTTCTGTATATTTTCAAATCACTTAGGTTAAGCCTTACAGTAAGGCTATTAACGATAAACAGCTTTGATCTAAGCGAATAAGCTAATACGAAACTACTTTATCTGGTATTAATAAGCTGATGAAATGACGTCGGCGCGGACGACCCCCCCAAAAAAAGAACGTTAAAGAGGAAGAATATATACCAGGCCGCATCTATAATACTACTTGGATGAATAGGAAAAATAAGGATGACGAAAACTTAGTATTAAAGCTCCAAATATAAAGGATTACTAAAACCTCTGGTAAATCTTTTAAAAAACGATAAGGTCGAGATTAACGGCCTTTTAATTCAAGGGGTTGTACAATTTGTTCCGAAAACAGATTTCAATCTTTAATACCCAAATATTATGATTTTCAAGTCGAGTATTATTTACGAGGTTGAAGGTAAGACCACGGGGTAGACGTACGAAAAGTTAAGCCTAATCGATAAAGAATACGGTGATGAAGGTAAGGATTAAATCCTTACATAGTCGCCAACAATTTAGAAAATTAGCTAGCATACAGTAATCGTTTTAGTAGTAAGTTTATCAACCAAAATTAAAGGCAAGTTTACGTTTAACGGCTGTAATATAACGTAAGCCTATACTTAATTAGTAACGGATCTATAAGAGATCGTAGTATTAGATCTTTTATAAGAGTTATATATTATCTATCTTTTAGGGACGGTAATACAGTATGTTAAACTACTATAAAGATGAGCTAAAATAGGCATCCATTGGTTTTTAACCCACATTTCGTACTGCAAATTACGGTTAGGGATAAAGTTTTAAATATAAGACCCATGTTTACCAGTAACGTAGGAAAGGGACTTAGGTATAGTAGGTATGTAAACTAACGATACCCTTTTAGTTGGAAGGGCTAGCTTTGTAACATTGAAATAGCTGGTGATTAAAGACTCTTAGTTTTGAAATTTCAAGCTGGTGAAGACGTTGACGAAAGGCAGCCAACTCGACTTCAATAGATTGTCAATCCGTATACTTAATATTAATACCAGCCTTAGCTTTCGCTAAAAAGGTTAGGGAACTGTTTTAGCTATAATCGACAAAACTAATGTAGCTAAAGCTTAATGGTACTTTAAACAACGCGTTCATGGCAGTTATACCGTTACCTTATATCAACCGAAAGCTTCTTACGACCTCTTTATCGCGGCACAAGTATAAAAGCCGACGGATAAGGACTTTGAACGGCTAAACAAAAGGTTCGAGTGGCAGATACGAAACTTGGACTGTGGGATCAATATAATCCTAATCGACTTGTCGAAGACTAAGTTAATAATATTTATGGACGGGCCTTTTACAAATGATACCGACCTATCTTCACAAATCGGCTTTTTAATAACCCTCGTCAACGAAAATAGTCGGGAAGACCAATTTAGTATCATCGATAACCTAATCTACTAAACCTCCCTTAAATATAAAGGAATTACGCGAAACTTATTAGCTTCAGAGATCTGAGGTATAATGATAGGTTTTAATATAGGCATAACAATATAGAAAAACCTTAACCTTATTACCAAACAGCTAAAAATTCCCTTTATCCTGGTAGTAATTTATACCGACTTAAGGAGCCTATTTGAATGCCTCTTAAAACTCGGAACTACCAATGAAAAACGCTTAATGATCGACGTGATAACACTTCGTAAAACGTACAAAAAGGGGGAGATTAAGGAATTCCGATAGATTAATAGCAAAGACAATCTTGTTAATTCTATAATGAAAGTAGTACCAAACAAGGTCTTGGAAAGGTTTGTAAATAGCAATAGGCTAACTATACGCATCCAGGGCTATATTAATGAGCCGCCTGGTAAGCTCAAGTCACGTGCCAACGATTGTGATGGAAGACTAGAAGACTGCCAGAGAAGTAAAAGCTACAATGACGACCTATTTGACTAGCACGGCTAAAGTAGAGGTTTATAAAATCCTATAGTAGAAGAACTTTTGGTAGAAGTTGATGAACTTAGACCTCGGAACAACAAAGAAATTAAGGCCAAATGAGGTCAATTTACATGCAATTAGGTGAAATTCAATACGGAGGTCAATTGGAATTAACAAGGTGTTGACAAGTTGTTGACGAGGTCACTATTTAGCGCTAACTAGAAAATATTAGTCAAACATACTAACGTGCACGCACAAACTAAAAAGCCGCTAGTATTAGAACAGTATTACGTACAGTGCAATAGGTTAACTTTACTATAAGTAAAGTTAACTATACTAAACTGAAAGTTAAGCGTATTATTTATATGGACTTGCTACATTGAGTGTAGGTCGAGTGCAGTACGCTATACTTTACAATGGGGCACGGATCAAGCAACTGGCCATACAAATTACAGTGCAGACCGGCTAGCGGTCTACCAAACCTAGAACAATACATCCACCACTAGACCAATGAAATACTACTGTTACTTCGACCACAATTCGAATTGAAAACGTTGCAACGATCTAAGGTCCTACCAATATAGGTTTAAATCTAATTTAAGGAACGGCTTAAATAACGTATTTATGCCAATATACCTATGTATTTTAAAAATACCACTTACTAAAAACGATTTTACGTATTATAAAACCGTTTTACAACCTGGCTAAAACTGGTGTTTATTATTGTAATACCTACTAAAGATACTATTAAAAGCGGCTCGAAATAGCTATTTTAACCTTTAACCCATGTTCATTAGGTTTAATTACCCGTTTTAACGGCTTTATACTAAAAGACATATAAACGTACAACATACTAATGCTATATGACGCGTCTCTTTCTGTATATAAAATGAGATGGTTTTGAAAGGCCGGTTAAAAAGCGAAACTTAAGACGTATTAAATGGAAAACTATATGATTAACTTCAATGGTATAATAATCACTTTCCGAAACAGTATTTTAGGCCTTACACAGAAATGGCAGTTAAATAAAGTTACCTTTGTCGTTTTGGATAACATAAAATACGCTGATGAATACAGGTGCTAGCACGTACATAGAGTTTAGATTACCTTAATAATATAACCGAAAGCGGCTTTGGACCTCTTTGTTGACGCGTAATGCTAGACCGCTCTGTTGGACGATATATACAAGGCGTTTAACGAACTCTTTATGTAACAAATATATAATTTAAAACGCGGTTTATAGTTTGTATCGTTAGATATACGTATAAAAACGCTATCTGTTTTTATTAACGGCTCCTTTACTAATAATACCTATTTTAACTTGCAAATTAGGTTGATTTTGATCTTCGGTAGTAAAATAACAGCTTAAAACAACTTTATGCTTCGTAAAACCATTGTCTATTAAAGTTCGACTAAATACAAACAGGTAACAAGAAGAGTAGTGACCTTAAAATTTGTAACATAGTAAAAGGTTTCTATTCGGATATTATTATAATGATAACGATCCAGATAATTATTTCCAACTTTAATTTAAAACATATCCCTTTCTTTATATATATTAACTCTTTTTAGCTTTATAAATGTCTGGTTGAACTTGGTATTAAGAAAGAGAAACACTTAATAGTCGATATTATAACCTTACGCGGGTTATATAAGCGACAGAAAATAGAGGAAACGAGGTAAATCGATGGAAAATCTAACCTAACAGATATAAAAATTAAAAAAATTTCAAACGAAGTATCAAAAGCGTTTATATCGACTAACACACTATTTGTTAGTGTTATTAGGAAAGGTTTACGAACATAATAAGGCTAGTATTATACGCCTTTCTTTTGCTTTTAATTTACGCCATTATATCACATTTAACGATTTAAAACTATCCGAAATCCACTATTTACACCGCTTCCTGTATTATATTGCGGTAAACAACGTATACCTACACCGGTTTGACGAATTTTTCCCTATTCAAATCTACCGTTTTGCATAGTTAATAATATACTATGACTCTTTACTTTATACACTTCGGTCTTACTAATTTCAAGTCTTTACGCTTTTTTATTTGAATCTATGATTTTACATCGATTCTGACATATTATTATCCTTTATTTATACCCTGTATTGGATTACTATATACAATTTGTATTTATGAAGCTTTTACGAATTTTACACTTCATGGATTTATGATTTTACATCGCTTTTAACATATAATTACTATTTATTTCATATATTTTAAACCTATGCTACGTTTTACATTTATTACTTACATTGTGATTATTATTATTTTGAAAAGAAATAATATTACTATATGATGTATTACATTATAATCGGGTGCACCAACATAGTTTAAAGGAGCAGCTATTTACTACTAGAAGAAAAGGGAGAAGGCGATGTTGTCGCGTCCCTACTATCCTCTCCATCGCCCTCTCTCTCTATGTTAGCGCCACCGTTATCACCGCTATCGACGCCGCCATCGGCGTTAGCGAGGAGGTAACCCCACGCCTTAGGCCGTATGCCCTTAGGTAAAGACGGGGGGGGGGATTTGACCCTCTTTACAATGACACAAGATAATGTTGTCGAACTCATCTACGTAATATATACACAAGCTTCGCTTCCAGGCGGTAATAACGGCTACCGACTCCTTAATCCGCCGGTTAATGTTTATTATTAATTAATATCAGCTTATTTCAATTATTTTCGAACGTGATCATTTTTTAGGAACGCATTAAATATTTTTTTTTTTTGAAAGTAGAAGTTTTCATTTGCGGTGAAAAATACAGCTTTAAATTTACTATAAATTCGGCGGGCACGTAACATGGCCTCAACCTACGGCCTTAGAACTAACTAAATGGGGGTGTATTCATTTCCAATCTATTCATAGAGGTAATAATGGGTTGAACGATCCCGTTTTTGTAATAATTGTTAATGGACCTACCTGTGGCCGCGGACGCGATACATGGTACGTAGGGTGTATCCATTAGCGGTCCGGGGCTATAGACTCAAGTGCACCGTTTGAACGCCTTACGCATTAAAAAAGCTTCGTGACGTACCCTAACAATACATAACTCGAGACGGTAGAGAAGGTCCGCCTCGACCTCCTAGTTTATAGGAATATTAAAGGTAAACAAACGAATGGATTTAATAAATACAAACCATATCGTAACTTCGCTAAGTTACGTTTATAGCGTAAGGGAATCCCCGCGGATAAAGGGGTTTTTACACGCAAAGAAAAGATAAAGTTAATAACCTTAAAAGCTCACCGCTTCTTCCTCTAGGAATTATGGGGGAAAGGAAATGGAAAAGGAGGAGGGAATGGGGTGGTAACATGGGTGGTGGCGGTGGAAGCGGGTGGCGAGGCTGGGGTGAGGCGACGATAAAGAAGATAGTGCCAGAGAAGGGGGAATTTTAGGTAGTGGTAGTGGTATTAGCGATAGCACCAGTAAAGGTAGTGGTGGCAGCGGTGCGTCGGCGCTTACGCGCCAAACGGCGTTTAATAGTTCTGTTTTTATGCGGTATATATTTAGAAGCGAGGTTAGTATATAGGAATTGGTTAAGTAACCTATCTATCAAAGCTGTTTAAAATGGTTAATTAAAATAGGGTTCAAGTTTAATTAAAATGGAGACTTATATTAGCATTAGGTACGCGCCGTTAAAGTGGGAGAAAAAAGAGGTTTTACATGGACCGATAACGATATTTTTTAATATCAACTCAAAATACGTAATGGCGTAATTACCCCTACACAATTACCCTTATGATACCTACGAATTTATACCCCTTTCAGAAATAACAAAAAACGCTATTAACGACTATATTGACACCTATTAGTTATACTAACCAGGTCTTTACTATAATTATCAACGCGGCTAAAAACTACTAATTTGAACCTTCACGATCTATATTGTAACTACACTATTACTACAAAACTATGGATACATACTACGTTATAACTACACTACTACTACTAAGCTACGGATACGGACTACATCACAACTATACTATTACTATTGGGTTATAAATACAAATCGTACAAAGAAGAAAGAAAAAAATGTCGGTGTGGATATTATTATATATCCCTATAGCTAGTATATGTAAGTCAAGTGGCAGTGTACTACAATGCAAGTTAAACTCCTAAAAAGTGCACGATAACGTGCCACTCTGCAGGCTGCATGCATGCATGGTACGGCCCAGAAGGGAGATTGGCAGAGTATATGGCAGAGTGCTACTGCCCGAATTAGAGGGTTATAACCTCTCCTCTGTAGCGTGCACTCTCTGAATGCTTCTTTTCCCTTCCAACTTATCTATCTTTACTTTTATAATACCAATCTTTCTGATTACTCTTATGCTACTTTAATGTAATATAGACCTTACCGATAGAAACCAATCACGAAATTATCCTTTGAAACAACAATCAAATCAAACTTCTGAGGATCTTTTGATGCCTATTATATAACATATTACATAAAAATATTGAAGTTTTGACAAAAACGTTAACCGATTTATTAAATTAATATTATATTCACGTAAACAGTGTTTTAGCGTATACCTCTTTACTTTTCGTTAAAAACCTCAAAACGGAATACGCTATTATTTATATTACTATGAACTGAATATTATTTCGAAACCCGATTAATTACCCCCTTTCTTTAATTGAAAAACCGTTCTCAAATATTTTAAAGGTGAAATTATTTACTAAATTCGACGTTAAAACCGCTTGTAATAAATTTGTATTAAGAAAGGTAACAGATAAAAGACCGCATTTTATATACTTCTTGCATTTTTCGAATTTCTAATTTCTCATTTCGGTTTTTTCGATATAATAGTTACCTTTTAACAATATATAAATAGATATTTTCATTTATTTTTCGACATTATTCATTTTGTTCATCTTGACATTATTTCAATATGTTCAAATAGTATTTTTCACTATTACAAAGTTAATATTAAATAGGTATTCAACGCCTTAAACGCCACTAACCTGAACTTTAACGTATACAAGTGTAAGTTCAGCGTTTAAAAGATGAAGTATTTAGGGTTCGTTATAAAAGTAGGAGTTGAAACACCTTTAAATTGGGAAATGTTACGTGATATCTGGAAATATGAATTTTATACGTCGGTATTCAAAGTACGTTTTTTGTTTCAAAACAAAAAATTGTTAACTTTTATCGGAAATTAATTCGGAATTATTTTGTAATAGTTGGCCTTTTGATTCGATTGACCATAAAGGGCGTCGCTGTTCGTTAAGTACTCAAGGAAAAGGCTGGTTTCGAGTGGTTATAACTTTTCTTTCTTTCTAAACCAGTTTTTCTTTAAAGTAACCCTATCTGTAAATTCTTTTTAAAGGCTGACTATTTATATTAGATCATATGAAGTTTTTGAATTCAACCAAACTATTACGTCACTTTAAACCTAATAGCGGATTGCTTTCCACATTTATTATTGACCGAATGTAATTATAGAATTTACAATTGAGTATCATTGAGGATTATAATTTATCTATAAATATAGAACGCAGAGTTCCGGGGTACTACCCGTTTGTTTACTTTTTTTACGAATTGTAAAAACTGAACATATTTTATAATTATTCAATGACTTTTCAAACGATAAATACGTAAATTGACACGCCTTTACCAATTCTGTTTTCAATCGATTTATCACCAAATACTGTATTAATTAATAACCTTACTTATCATAAATCCAATATCCCTTTACGTTTAAGGTAAATTTTTTCAACCGGCTTAAAGACCTTGAGAAAAAGGAATACCCCTTTTCGTAGATAAAGGTTCGGACCTTCCGTTAACTATACTGGCCGGGCCTTCCATACTGTCGATTAATGTAATACGAATAGAAAGGATCTTCTTCCTCATCACTGAATTTTGGAGCTTAAAGGTATATACTAGTGGAGCTGGAGACTCGAGTAGTTACAGTCGCTAACGAAAAACGCAACTGGCTAAAAAAAAAACCTTCGCAGGTAGCGTTGGGGCATTAAATGGCGTATTTAAACTTTTTATAGCCCGTAACTGCTTGCCGGACCTGCTAGCGTAAAATGCCTTCATCAACTTCTATATTCTCTATTACTTATTGTGAAAGAATCAGCCTGTTAAACATTTAATTAAAGAGTTCTATTTTTCTTTACGAATCTTTTTTGTAATATAGTATGTAAAACCACTTAATAATATTCCAATCAGTGTGGTACTGGATAAGGTTAACATCGTACTCAAAATAGCCCTTTAAGCCATTATAAATTTTATGGAAGGAGAAAAAATTAGTTAGGTATCGGAGGTAGTAATCCTCGGCTTAGCAGATAAGGATACTGGGAAACAACAAGTGAAAAACTAGCAATTTAACCCTGATTTGGCGACAAATATTAAAAAATAAGCGTAACTTGACGTCGAAAGGGTTATACGGCTTACCTTTATGCTTTTTCTTTCCTCTACAAATCTTAACGAACATAGTAATTTAAGTATGATCCGTATTTACCATGGGAATATATCGAAAACAAAGGGTAATATACTAGTTGTAAAAACATTTTATATTTCTTAATTAGGAAAAATACTAATTTCGTTGTTAGTGTTAGTAGGCCAGATAATTACCTTTGACAGAGTTGAAAAGGGAAAGGCTAGTAGTTGTGCCCATAATAGGCTCGTGCGTAAAGCCGGTTTTTCCTTGATTTGACTACTAAACTTATATATGTTAAAAGGCTTCGGGGAAATAGACCTAATAGTTTCTCTCGCGGAGGACTTGATAATAATATTCTTGGTGTTAAGGGATCCGTCGAGGTTCTTATTCAATTAACTGATAAACTTAAGGGCTTGCGAAGTACAAACCAACTGATTATTTACTTCCACCTATCTGGGCTTGAATAAGTCCTTATAAGCGTGTGTGTAGGCGTTAAGGGTTACTGTTATTAGCAATCTATTTGCAATTAACTAAGGTTCATTGAGGGTTTTTGTGTGTATCGTATTCGTATAGTATATTATCTAAATTACCTTCCTTCCTTTCTTTGTAAGGAGTTTAACTCTTTGATAAAACAGTTTAATCTTTACTTTCATCTTTACTTACCCGTCCACATTTTTTATATATCTAAACTCCAATCGTGAAACCGATCTTAAAAATCGTTAAGGGCTTTAAGGTTACAATTAATTCCAGTGATATATAAGTAGAGGATAAAGCGGCTAATTACGTTAGCCAGGTACCTTAGGGTAAAGTCTTTAATAGCATTGGTAAACCAGAGCTCTTTGTCGTAGTATTTCTCGAAGATGGCGCCGAGAGAAATAATTACCTCTTTTTTGGCGGGATTAGTAATAGCATCGATTTCAATACGTTTTTAAACCATCGTAACGTTTTGGCTGGTGTAAGGTTTGGTACTTGACTTGGCGATTTAACGTGAAGTCGCGCGATATAACTTTCTTGATAAGACTTGGTGTTTTTCGCTCGGAGTAGCAATCTTAACGATTAAATTGAAGTAGATAGGGAAAAGGAGTAATTTAAAGTGGTAGGTCGTAGGTTTTCCGTCAAAGTTGGTGTATTTTAAAGGTCGTATGACTTAGTCGTTTTTTCTTTTAAGTTTATAGTAGTAGTACCCGCAATAGTATTAACTTAGCCGTTTGCCAACTTTCTTACTTGTTGATCGTTAAGACTTTGAGCGGTTAATCTTAACGCTATTTTAAAAGGATTAATAAATATTTTTTTGTGTTTTCGAGTAACGATACCGTCGTTTACTTATAAACTGCCGCGAAAAACTACATAGCCTTTAAGTCTTTCCCACTAGCTACCGCGAATAACTACACAAAGTATAGGAGCCCTTCGCAAAAACATTTCCTCTACCTTACCTAAACAAAGTGTAATAACCGAAAACAGTTTTTTCTTCTACTTTTCCAATCTGTACTAAACCTAATAAGCACTAATTATTGTTGGTAGGCCATTATCGTTACAACGTAGTCGATTCGATTCACTGTGATCGAAGTAACTGGTACTGCGTTGATATAATTGATTGATGTGTGTAAGTTCTAAGTTTGGCAGACCGCTAGCCGGTCTACACACGAATTTATATGGCCAAACGCTTTGGCCTGTGCCCCACTTTAAAGTGGATACCTACTTCACTGTACTTGCAGTACAGTCCCACAAACTGCAGCTAATTTTGCGGTCAGTACAATCAACTTTACTGCAAGTAAAGTTGACTTAGCTATACTGCATTTGACTGCTATTTCAACACAAATCCTCTATCCCTTTTCTTCTCTATTTGAAATATATAAAGACTCTCGGTGTCAAAGTCGATGTAAACGCTTAGAAAATGGTTAAAAATATCCAAAGATTTCCCTTCGACTTCAAATAAGAGCATTTGTAGTTCTATATTTAAAACCTCAAAGTAACGGTTTTCAACTTGACGAAATGAAAAATACAATAAATACACCGGCGTTTTAACCACCCAACCTTCGACAGGCTACATAAAGTCCACAAGTCCATAAAACAAGAAAGTTAGAATATTTTGCTTTAAAATATATTTAAAAGTTGTACTACTGCTGCAAAACATACCCCACCCCCCCGTACCACCTTCAAAGTCTACATTGAAAAACGACAAAAACTTCAATCACCATATTTTAATCAATATATTTTATTTGGATAAAAAGCTCATTATTTGCGATATGAACCTTGCAACTTCTCTCTACGAAATCAAATTCCTATAGCTTACTAGTAAGGAAGATATAGAAAACAATAAGGATATTATAAATTAATACGTATTTAAGCGAATTAACTATCATTATCTACGATATTGGTACCAACTTTACAACGTAAAATTTCCAGAAAAACGTGAAAATAATGGAAATCCAGTGTAAAAGGTGTGTATTAAGGCCTATTAAAGTATTAGGAAGGCTAAAAAGCATACATATTACTTTGCGAAACGTATAATACCCTTAAGTCGAAGATTGAACGTTTTACGAATTAATAAACACGCATTGAAATAGCCATAAAGGATCTGAATAAAACTGTAAGACATAATGACCTAATACCTATGTTTCTAGTCATTGAATACTTATGTTTAACGTATAAATATTCATTATTCGAAAATACTCAGAAGAGGGCTGTGGAATACAGCAAAGCCTTATAAAATTAGAAAAGAAATTGATAAATATTAAGTTAGTAATACATTTAATACAAAAAACAGCCATAAAACGCTTAATGTTTTAGTTTTACCATTATTAAGTAAAGTACTCGTGAAGTAGGAGTTGGGTAAATATAATAACGTATTTAAAATTTTAAGTATCGCCAATCTTAAACAAATTATTAAAACTGTTAACAGTCCTGCGACCTTTCGTATAACACTGGTTAACCACTGTAATGAGACGATGAACTATAGCTTTAAAAACCTTTCAAATAAACAAATTCGTGAACAAAAACCCCTTTTCTCGTAATCAATAAACCAATAAAACGCTGCCAGCATATCCGACCACTAAAAAGAAGAAACGTTAAGAACGGGGAATATATACTGGACTGGTTTTATAATACTATATGGGTTAATAGAAAAGAAAAGTATATTTGAAACTTAGCTATAAAACTCCAAATACAAAAAGTTATCAATAACTTCGGCAAACCTTTTAAGGAAAGCGATAGAGTCTATATTGATGGACTACCAATTTGGAAAGATGTATATTTTTTGTCCAAAGACGACTCCAATCTTTAAAACCCAAATGTTACGATTTTCAGGTCGAATATTACATACGAAATCAAAAGCAAAACCACGGTGTAGTTGTACAAAAAGTCATGTTTAATTGTTTAAAAATACAGTAATAAAGTAAAGAACCAAATCCTTACGTAATCTCGAATGATTTAAAAAATCATTTAACGTTTGGTGTTCGCTTTCATAGCAAGGTTTCTAACAAAAAATAAAGGGAAGTTTACACTCAATCGCTGTAATATAAAATAAGCGTATACGTAGTTAATAAATAATTTATAGTATATTGTTTTGCTGAAGTTATCATAGTAATTGCATACCAAATACGCTCTGGGTACGGTTCCACGATGAATTAAATTATTTTATGCGTTGACTAAAACAAGTTTCCATTGGTTTCTAACCTATAGGTCGTACTTTAAATCGAGGTTAAGTATAAGGTCTTTAACCTATAACATATACTTTCTGGTGATACAGGAAGAAAACTTTTTCTTAGTAGGGAAGAAAATTGAATATATCCTTTTCTATAAAACGCTTGGCTTTGTAGCTTCGGAATTTAGGCGCTTAAAAACTTGAAATTCTAAAATTACAAAATAATCGCAACCTTATCAGAGGGTAATCAATTTAACTTTAACGGATCGTTAATCCGTATTATTGTTTTTCACGATACTTACCTTAGTTTTCTTCAAAAAGGTTGGGGCATTAATTTGGCTACGATTACTAAAACTAACGTGGTTAGAGCTTGATAATACTTGGAATAATACGCCTGTAGCAATTATATTATCACCTTATGCCAACCGGAAACCTTTTACAACCTATCGATTATAGAACAAGTATAAGACCTAACAGAAGAAAACTTTAATCGACTGAATGAGAGATTGGAGTGGTAGATACTGAACTTAGATCAAAGAATTAATATAGTCTCGATTAGCCTATTGAGGGCTAAATTGGTAATCTTTACGGACAGATTTTTCGCAAGTAACACAGATTTGTCGTCATAAATCGATTTTTTAATCATTCTCGTCAATAAAGGTAGGTAAGAGTACCAGTTTAGTATTTTCGAAAGCCTGCATTATTAAACGTTTGTTTAATGTAAGAGGATTATACGAAGTATATTGATTTAAAATATCTATAGTATAATAGCGGGTTTCGATATAGGTATAGTATCGTGGAAAATACTTAACATAGTTACTAGATAGCTAAGAATTCCCTTTATCCTAGTGGTAAATTGTACCGATTCGAGAATACTATTTATATACCTTTTGAAACTCGAAACTACGAATGAAAAACATTTGATAATCGATATGATTGCACATTATACAGACTACGAAGGCAGGCATATTGAGTAATTCCGATGGATTAATAGTAAAGATAATTCTACTGATTTTATAATGAAGATGTTACTAAATAAGGCCCTTAAGAGGTTTGTAGAAATTAATAGGCTGGCTATACGTATTGGAGGCTACGTTGACAGGCTACTTGGTAAAATAAAGTTATGTACCGGCGAATAGGGATGCGTTGGAAAAATGGAAGACTGTTAGAGAATTAAGGCCGGCGACTTATTTAATTGGTATGGTTAGGTTAGAGGCCTATGTAAGTTTGATGTGAAAAACTTGTTTATGGAAATTGATGAAGTCAGAACTCGAAACCATAAGGCAATTAGATTTAATCTGGCTATGGAATAGGCAGGGTTCTATCCAGTTAACGAGTGTGTAATTCAGTGGTAACCGGAAAATATTAGTCAACTATATTAGCGTACAAGCACAAAATGAAAAACTGCTAGTATTGAAATAGTAGTAATTGTAATTCAATAAGTCAACTTTACTATAAATAAAATTGTCTATACTGACTGAAAGCAAAGAGTATCGTGTTGTAGGTCTAATATATTAACAGTAGATAAAGTACAGTATATACCAACTTTATACTAGTAAAAGAATCAAGTAATTGACCATATAAATTACTATGCAGACTAGCTAACGGTCTTCCAAACCTAGAACAATACATCCACCACATGACTACTGCAATACTACTGTTACTTGATCCAATTGAATCGACAACGTTGCAATATCTAAAGTTCTACCAATAGTAATCCCTAATCCTAGTATGTATAGTCTTGAAAGTTTTTGCAAAACTATAGTTGATCCGTATAAGCAAGTAAATATAAAATTTTCAAAAGAAGACTATATTCATCTTAATCTTTAAGATACTTTTAAAGATATCAAACAAAATATTTTAATATCAATATCCTTTAATTTCTGTCAACTATGTATTGATGTTTATAAAAATATTTTTTTCAAATTATTTCAGTAATTGTTACTTAAGCTCTGAAAACAGCGTCCTTTTCTCAGCGTTTAAAATTGGTTTTTGATATTTTCTTTCTCTTCCTTTATCGGTGTAGTCACTATCGATGTGTATAATTCTATCTTTGTTGATTAGAGTCTCTTAAAGCATTCCTCAAGATTAGTTGTCAATTTTTCATAAAATTAGATAGCTAACTTGAGTTCTTGCGTATCCGGGTGGTTAAGAACATTGATTGTTCTAGTTTTAGCCTTTGCCTTCTTATCAGCAAGATTATCAGCATTAAATGCTTAACTTCTTTTGTTCAACTCTAGCCCTACAAGTATTAAAAGTTACCTTTCTTCCTCTCTTCAATAAAGCTTCAGGTTCCAGAGCCACTAAGGTAACAGAAGTATCCCTAAATCGTAGGAACCGAAGGGATAGGGATTTATCTGGAGGAGGAGAAAATCCTATAGATACAGAGGAACCGGAGGTGCCGGAAGCAATAACAGTCTTTTAATAAGAAGAACCATTATCACTAGGACTGCCGTAAGATATTCCTGATGGTATAAACAAACCACGTAGTTCTGGAGATGCTAAAGGGATATCTTTAATGGTATTACAAGATACAGAAGTAGACATGGTTCATCTTCGTTTATATAAAAAGTATTACACTAAATTAAGAAAAATGAAACGGTATGGTAAAATCTCATTAATAAAACGTTAAGAGTGTTACACAAAAATATATTGCGTATATTTATACATTTAAGTATTTAAGAATTTATATAGAGGACTTGATATATGATCAAGTGTATCCTTATAAAAATTTCGATCAAAAGTCGAGACTTCATACTAGATAATACTAGTATATACTAGTAAATACTAGTTTCTTTGAACTAGTAATTACTAGACCAAGCAGTATATCTGTGCTCATCCTTTGTACTATTCATTAATAGTACATGCACTAGTAATTAGTAGTTCCTCTTGAAGATATCATTATCTCCGGTAAATCCCTCATTCTTGGTGTTAAGACGTATCAAGTACTTGAAGTTGTACCAAGTACTGACTGGCCCTGTTGTTAACTGTGCTGAATGACTGTACCAGTTGTATTTTCAACATACTGATTGCAAATTGGGTGTATTGTTTTGTGGGTCTACTGTATTAAATGCAAGTCAAATATAGTATGCGCCCACATAATACTAGGACACGGGCCAAGAAATTGGCCATGAAAATTAGTATGTAAACCGGCTAGCAGTACACAAAACTTAGAACAATGCATACATCACCTGACTACACAATACTACTACTACTTCGACAAATCGAATCGACAACGTTTTAAAATCTAAAGACATACCGACACTAATCAATACTTATTAAGTTAAACAAAAATGATATAAGTAAAAGAAAAGGCTACTTTCCGGTCATTCTTTATAAAAGACCAAGGTAATAAAAAATACTGTAAAGGGTCTCTACTACTAGGTTAGTTTTTTACAGCAATAAGTAAGAAAAACCTCTGAATTACGTAGGGTTTCATGTTAATCTAGAGTTAACAACAGTATCGCTATTCGAAAACACAAAGAAATATTTACCAGATCCTTCTTGAAAGCTTTAAGATTAACCGTTAAAAGTCTCAAAAATCGTTAGATTAGCAAAGAACTAAATCAATACTACTACAGGTATTACTAATATAAACACTACTGTTACAAAAACAACTAAATCCCAAGATATTTAACTACTAACAACGAACGACCTCTAAACTTACTCCTTACATCAAACTTTACCCTCAACACCAAATTTTCTCCCTGCTTTACTTTGTTCCCTTCCCCTTCGCCACTTTAATCGTCAAAATCGCTATACCAAGCGAAATTACCAGGTCGCATTAAGAAAGTTACGTCGTGTAACTTAATACTAAGGCGTTAAGTCTCTAAGCGACTTCACGCTCCTAAAATACCAAATATCCTCCTTCAAATCATGAAGTTCCCTTATTCAAAACCCTCAATCTCACAATAAATTTCGATAAAAACCGAATCAAGAAAATGAAAAACCTCGAATCCTTTTTACACGCCCACTTGAGCCAAAAACCTTGAGGAAAAAATACCGATATACCGTCTTTTAAAAATACCAAACCAACTATATCGATTGATACATCCTCAAATTTAATGTGAGCAAAATTTTTAAACACGATACCCGCGTTTTTTTTTTAAAAAAAAATTTCTGTAAGTTCTTTGATTATTGGACGATGAATATGTGAAAAAGGCTTCGAAATGTATGAAATCAAATTAAAAAAAAGTTACGCGGCGTAACATTTATATTTCAGAAAGAACATACCTAAAATTAATATAAACCTTCTTTATATTGACTTAACGTAAAAAACCTCTCAAAAACCACAATTTTTAAAACACCTGAAAAAAAGAAAAAGATATTAAGGACTGCAAACACCCTTACACACGTTTTAAAAAAACTGCCCTCAATTTCAAATTAAATCCAATCTTTAACCTCTCTGTAAACAATCTTTTTTACACGCCGACGATAAAAAAACTATTAATTTGGTTGGCAACTCAACAACTCTATGTAGCAACGCGAAATAAGGTTTTAATAGTAGTAAAACACGTAAAGTAAGAATCATAAACGGACCAAAATGATTTAACGTTAACGCTATCCGGTCAATTAAACAAAATCGTTATATCCCTGAAAATTTTCCGTACGACCAAATCTACTTTACCTTTTGGTTCTTCCCTTAAAATCTTTCAATCCCTTAAAACAAAATTTTATACAACAAATAAGTTTACACGAACAAACCTACTATAATTACTATTATAGAACTTTACCCTTTAGGCTACGCAACTGGCAATTGCCCTTCACACCGCGACTTTAAAACCCTAAAACCCAAATCAACAGAAAATATCATTAACGATTAGGAAGATTATCGAGACTTTCCTCCCAAACCTATCAAAATGATTAATATTAACTACAAACTCATCACAAACTTCGGAAAAAAAAAATTGTAATAACGTGGAAAAGTATAACAAAAAGTCTTACAATCTTCTCAACATGAAGATAATAGCCTTTTTAAACATTTACAAGTATATAAAAGTCTTTTCTTCTAATTTCCACGTAGTATTTCCTGAAATCCTAACAGTTCAAATCAAGTTTTATTATATAACCTTCCGAACATAAGCGAAAACCTCCAGCAAAATTTATATCAATATAAAAATACACTTTAAACATGATGTTCGTTTTATGTAATATTATATAAACTAGGCAACAACAAGGTAAACGATGATGATATCTAAAAAAAACTTATTTTAAATTTAGTATTTAATAAAAGAATATTATACTAATTAGTAATAGAGAAAGTTCACATTGGCAGAGCCAAGCTTCACGAGAAAGTAAGAACAGTAATTACAGGCGAAAATAAATTTTAATACGCCTCATAACTCCTAAATACCAGCTATAAAAGTTTTTTGAACCAATTACTATTTTCGCCTACAAACATAATAATACATACTTCAAAATCGTTGGTAATATGCCCCGAAAATAATAGCTTCCGCAATATAAATAAAAAAGCGCGCAATAATTCACTACATTGATCGCAAATACGAAAAACAACAATGCTCAAAATCGGGTCTAAGGTTTTCGAATGAAACACCACAACCACATTGATATTAACAATAAGGGTAGGGCTTAAACGAACTAATTCATCGCAAACATTGTCGTCGTAATTATGACAAAAACTATTAAATCTATAACAAATCCGGTTATTAGTCAACTCGCTACCCTTCGGCTAAACGTTATAAATCATAGATGATATATTACACTCAATTGTGAAGGGACTAAGCCAAAGCTATCGTTTAAGACGGTCTGATACTATCTATTATCCTCGATGAAGAGAAAAAAAGAGGAAACTTTAACTAAGGAGTTGCTATGGTCTATAGAAATGGAGTAGTCCGATCATGTGATAGGATGACTCAGAGTATTATAGGAGCATGACAACCACCAGGGTTAGATCCTTGGTAACCACTAGCCCGGTCACCAGCCTCTAACATCACCCCGGGTATACTCCTATCCTTATAGCTCTCCCCCCTTCCCTCCCCCCTTTTTTCCCTTTTTTTTTATATAAACCAGTTCACCATCTAAACTAACGTGGGTTGAGCCGTTTAATATTACCGTTTAACGAATGTAAATTGACTTACCCACCATTACCACTAGCTATTTTAACTAATATGAGTTAATACTCCATTTCTGTTACTTAATCTACGTGGGTTAACTTGCCTATTGCCGACACGGTCATATTAGCTAATGCGGGTTAGCCCGATCACTATTTATACTTAAACCACATAGGTTAACTTACCTACTACTACTACTATTAACCTACATGAGTTGATCTATCTATTACTACCACTAACTCACGTGGGTTAATTTATATATTACTACTATTGAGTTTCATGAGTTTTTTTACGTATTATGAGGAGACCAACACAGTAATAAAAGAAAAATATAATCAAATTGAGCTCGCCGGTAAGCTAGATGAGAAAGCTCGTCATAATTTTTAGTTAAACCATAATATTATTCAAAAGCATCGAGGGCGCGGTATTGAATATTTTTGAAATAAGTTTCTAAATAGGGTATAAGTAACCTACCAAATTGATTGAAACATTGTTAGAATAATATTATATGCAGTGCAGTAGGTCAACTTTATTTACAGTAAATTTGACTGTACTGCAAGTGTATTACTTTGCGGAGACTTGCGGAATTGGGTGTAAGTCAAGTGCAGTACACTGTACTTCACTCTAGGGCACGGGCTAAGCAATTGACCATACAAATTACAGTGCAGACCGGCTAGCGGTCTAACAAACCTATAACAATACATCCACCATCTGACTACTGCAATACTACTGTTACTTCAACTAATAAAATCGACAACGTTACAACACCTAATCCTACCAACACTGATTAGTACTTACCTGCCTATTAGGTTAAATACAAATAAGTTAAGCAAAAGAAAGGGCTACTTTCTGGTTACGCTTTACGTTAAATGACAGCGGTTAGGGTAAAAAAAGGATTTTAGCGAAGAGCCTTTACTACTACGTCGATTTTCACGGCAATAAGTAAAAAGAACTTTTGGGCTACGTCGGTTTTTACGACAGCTTCAAGGTAACAACAATATCACTACTTAAAAAACACTAAAAAATCTTTATTGATCCTTTTTAAAGACGTTAAAATTAACTATTAGAAGTTTTAACGTACGGTAAATTGGTAAACGGCTTAGTTAATATTACTACCGGTGTTACTACCATAAGAATGACTAAGTACCTACGCCAAATAACTATAACAAACAACCTTCGCTCTCTATTCATAACCTTTAACAACAAACTACCTTCGACCTTACCTTTTATATTAAAACTTTATCCTACTTTACTTTTTTCACTTTCTCCATTACCTCGATCGTCAAATTCGCTATCCAAAGCGAAAAACACCAAGTTGCGTCAAAAAAACCACGTTGTGAAACCTTACGCCAAGTCATCAAGTTACCAAAACACCAAGTCCTACATAAACTAAAACCTTAAAAAAGCTATCGTAAGTCTTTACTTTTAGGCCATCACCGACTCCGCCTTGAAAAAAGTATTCGAAAACCTCGAAACAATCTTTGTTAAGCACTATAACCACAATCTTTGGGGCAAAGGTATTAACGAAACCTCTACTAAAAAACATTTAACTAATTACGTCGGCTGTTATATCCTCGATTCGAACGCTAGTGAAAAATTTGGTTACAGCGTTTACAATTTATGAGATTTTCGATACTTTTTTTACGACTAGACTATTAATATGTAGAAAACGATTTAAAAAGGTGTTAAGTTTCAATTGAAAATAAAAGTCGAACGACGAAGAATTTACGTGCCAAACAAAGACCTAACCAACCTGTCAAATTTCCTTTTCAACTTAGTTTATCCTAAAAACTTCTCTTAAAGCTCTCGACCTTAAGCTTTTTAAACTAAAGACTTTTAAGTCTAAAAAGTTAAGGCATTATAAGCCCAATAAACTTAGTAAGTTTAAAAGGATAAGGCATAGGCGTAATAGGCACTATAAGCTTAGCAAAACTAATAAGTTTAAAAGGCTATGGTACAGGAGAATTAGACGCCATAAGTCTGATTAACTTAATTTAAGGAAAACCCTTAAGCTCCCAAAAACGAAAACAAAAACATTTTTAAGCTGAAAACCGTTAGGTCTCTTAAGCCGAAAACTGTTAGGTCCTTTAAGCCAAAAACCGTTAGATCTTTTAAACTAAAGACCTCCAAGTCCTCTAAGTTGAAAACCTCTAAATCCCTTAAGCCGAAAACTTTTAAATTCCTTAAGACAAGAACCTTTCCGTTTCTTAAGACAAGGACCCTGTTAATCCTAAAAACAAAGACCCTCATTATGTCAAAGACCTTCAAGTTCCTTAAGACAAGGACCCCTCCGTTCCTCAAGACAAGAACTTTACTGATCCTCAAGATAAAAACCCTCCTCGAGCCGAAGACCTTTAAGATCCTCAAGATAAAGACCCCTCCAATTCTTAAATAGAAGACCCTCCTTAACTTTAAGAGGCTCAGGCGTCACAAGGCCGGCAGGCCTGACAAGCTAAACAGGGCTAGCAGGCCTAGCAAGCCCAGTAAGGCTGGCAGACCTGGCAAGGCCGGCAGGCTTAGCTAGCTCAACAGGGCCGGCAGGCTCGGAAAGCTCGTCAAAATCGAAGTATACATTCTAAAAGCGTTGGTTGATTGAAACGCTACATAAAAGGGCTACCTGGCAAGGCTAAGTCACGTGTAAGCGAACAAAGGTACCTTGGCAAACTGGAAAACTGACAGGGAATTAAGGCTAGCGAGATTGACTGACACGGTTAAGTTGGAGGCTTGTATAAGTCTGTGGCGAAAGAATTGTTTGTGGGAGTTGGTGAAGTTAACACTCGGAGCTGTGGGGTAAAGGAAGGTTATTAGAGTCAATTTGGGTGCGGAATAAACTGAAATTAACAGGGGTTTAGCTAGTTGACAAGGAGGCAATTTAGTGGCAACCGGAAAAGATTGGTCAACCACACTGGCGTGCGCGCACAAACTAAAAAGCCGCCAGTATTGAAATAATATCACATGTAGTACAGTAGTTCAACTTTAATTATAGTAAAGTTGACTATACTGTAAATGTATTGCTTTATAGAGACTTACCACATTAGGTATAAGTTGAGTGCAGTACGCTGCACTTTACTCTAGGGCACGGGCCAAGCAATTGTCCATACAAATTACAGTACAAAACAGCTAGCAGTCTGCCAAACATAGAATAATACATCCAATATCTGATTACTGAAATACTACTGTTACTTCGACCAATCGAATCGATAATGTTGCAACGTCTAAGGCCTACCAACAAACATATCTATTTGGAGAATTACCGATGCGGAGGCGGCTTAACTTAGGCTTATTCCGGGTTTACAAAATACCCTTGACGTAAAATTTAAATTTAGTTTCGTTATTATTACTAATAAAGTTGACGTCGGGTAATTAATAATCTCTGATTTACTACCTCGAAAGGGAGTCGAAAGAGGTTCGGACAAATTAATTGATGTGAAATCGGGAGGGTTTCTCATCCGGAATATTCAATTCGACGACTTATAAATTGATGACTCGTATAATAACATATCAATTATAGATCGAACCTAATTTCTTTCAAATCTTATCCGGCTTATAATTATTAAAAAAAATGAAATGTTATTGCCAACCCGAAACTGTTTTAAAGGAAATTTTTATTTATTAGCGACCTTCTTCATACTCTATTATATAACTATTATTACGGTTTATACGAATTTCGTAACCTAGCTAATACTATGGACGGTAAATTTGGTATTTACGCATAATTTTGTCATTAATACAGGGAAATATTCAACCAATTGTATAAAGTTAACATAATAACCCTTCATTATGAAAAAATGGAATAATACTAATATTAGTAGTATTTTCATTATGAAACTTCAATGAGTTATCACGTAATAAGCGGTTCCTATTAAATCCAATATGAATAACAAAAGACGCAAATACGTTAAAACCTCTTAATTAATGCGTTCGGTAACACCATCTATCTTAGAGTGGAATAAGATAATTAAACGCTTCTCTACTCCCATTAAGTCAGAAAAGCGTTTCCAAAACCCACTAGTTCAGTTCGAACATCGATAGTTAATAATAATGCTAAAAAAAACCCGTAAAATTACCAACAGTTCAAAAACCGCTTCCCGTAAAATCCAGCACTCATAATATTTTTTTCAGTTTGAAACAAAAATTTGACTTAAACTATCCGCGATAACTAATAACTAATATAGGTTACCAGCTGGTTACTAAGGAAAATACATAATAAAGTAGACTGAAAGCTCTTTTTAAAGCCGTTCAGAAATTGTGAAAAGTTTAGGAAGTTTCATACAACAGTATCATCAATAAATTACTCGTTGAATAAAATTGAAATCCCGGTAGATACGTCGGACCATACGGTTCAACCAGGCTTCGAAATATATTCTGAACATAATAGCTATTATGTCGTCAAGACTTAATGAACTAGTAAGAAATAAATTGTATATTACTTAAGTTAGTACAACAATAAACGACTTGTAAATCAAAACCCAACTATGGTTAGAAAACTGTAAATTACTATCATTATTTACCAAACATTCCGAGATAAAAAAAAAACCTTCAACTATCTATGTATTGTTAATAAAATATCGTTAGAAAAACTCCGGTCGCTTATATATATCGCATGAATCAAACAATGGTAAATAGGATACCGAGTAATAACAGCGTCCAAGACATTCTAACAGTTGACGTCAAGAAAAAATTGATAACCTTCCGAAATGAATTCGCTAACGATAATAATCCGAAAGATGTATGTATGTGGGAACGACTTGGAAAATACCCATTCAAGACGCAAAATTTACAAGTCCCAGGCTAAAATATTGGGGTTAAAATTTTTTTTTAAAATATCTTGATTTGATTAGAATAATATATTGAGCCGTATACAATCATCCTTTTGACTATATATTGGCCTGAAATAGAACTGGAAAAGTCGTTCTGATTAACATATTTGTCTCTTGGAAAGTTGTTGAATGGATATAAAGTATTTCAATTTTTCTTTATCTGTGAAGATAATAAATAGGCGGTTTATACCACCATGTTTCTCGTTCCAAACTTCGAAACAACTTATAATCCCTAGTTATTCTTTGTCATTAATTCCGTAATTATATTCAACAGGTGAAAAACGATGAAAGTAATGCGTTACCAGGTGTAGGGTTCCGTTATCGTCCTTTTAAAGTAGGTAGCCTCTTGAAACCCAACCGAGATAGTCTGCTTTTAAACAACATTTCCCGGTCAAAGTTCCGCTAGGCGAAAGCTCATTTAAAAATGAAAAAAAAAAAAAAAAAAAAAAAAAAACCCCAAAACATTTTAAAAAAAACCCTTTTCTTTGGGCTTCTAACGAAAAAGAATACCCTTTTTGGTTGAATGAATTGAAAGGCCACCAATTAAAAAGTAATTTAAAATAAATTGCCGGTAAAAGTTAATAAAGCCGAAAAAAAACCGTATCCCTAGTATAGACGTAAAAGCCGGCTATTCTCATATAACAACTAGTTTTTCTGGGTTTATACGTATTCTGATTCCCGCTTCGATGAAGAATCCTAAATGATTAGTTTTTCAAACGCCGAATTCATATTTGGATATATCTAGATTCAAACCAGCAATGTTTAAGACGCTTAATACATGTTTAATATGAACTTTATGATCCTTGAAAGCATCATTTTAATATACCAAAATACTGTAGAAATAAAAAAATCGAGAAACAACAGTAACTAATTCTTAATGTATTGTTAAAAAATAGTCCGTATATCAGAAAAGCCGAAAGAGATAACCAGCTATTTGAAAGGCCCAAAACATATACGAAATGCAGTGTTAAACTTGTCGTTTTATTTAATACTTAATTTATAAAAGACGGTTTTAAAGTAGAGTTTCATAAACTATTTGATTTGTAAAATATTTGTAAATGTTTTTTTATTGGGGGAAAGAGGTAACAGTGGGCTTTTGAAATAACGTTAAACCTGTGGTAATCTACATAAAAACGCAGGCCGTCTTCGGATTAAGTAACGAAAAGTACGGGGGCGCCTGTTGAAAAGCTATTCGCGCGAATATAGCCCTAATCTGACAATTTGATTGTCGTTTTTCGAAACATTGAAAGTTCCTTCCGTAACATACCGTATAACGGCTCCCAAAAGAATTGTAAGGACTAGCCCTAATTTTCATTTTAAACAACAATTTTGTAATCGGCTTCCGAATAGTAAAGAGGTAGTTCATCTTTTGGTGTTCTTTCGAATAAAGGCGCGAACTCTCTAAAGATATCGGAGAGCTTGTCGTTAACGGAAACGGATGGTTTTGGGGCTAAAGTTTTGTTAATATTTCCAAAAGAAACGGCGGTGAGTTGTGTAATAACAATTTAGTTTTCCCGAACCTTACCGAGTGTGGTATAAAAGGTAAAGGTACCGATAACTTCAAATTATTTTTTATCAGCGTAAAACCCAGTTCCTATATACGATAACCACCCGCTTTTTTCCAAAAATAATACATATTCTCAAACGAAGTGTATCACCGATTAGTATTCTATCCAAAGTTCATTTATAATAACATCGTATTATAACTAAGGAATAATATAGGTTTCAATTTAATACTAGTATCTACTAGCGTTGAGGTCTAAATACCTTATAAAAAAAACTTAAACCAATGCCGGGTAATAAAAAGTAACTTTACCGAACCATCAAAATAAGAAAAAGAAAATGCGATGATTTCAATCGGCGGCTAAACTACTTACATATAACGCTGTAATATTCAGAACTCGTATCTATTAAACAGTTTATAAGTTAAAGGAAATAAGAACATAAATTCATTATTAACGGATAATCATTTAAAAATTGTGGGTAAATTACCGGGTCGAATCAAAGTCTTTCCGACTCCCATAAATAGCTATGTATAACAGTGGCGTTTTTCTTTCCTAAGGGTCGATAAGGTCGTCGGTAAAGGTAAAGTAAATACTGATATGAATCTTGATACTAAAATTATTCGAACGTTACGCGAGATCCAATAGGTAGGTACGAATACGATAACTATTCGCACCGCATTTCAGGTATAAGTTAAAGTTTTTACGGCGTGATAGTTCCGAGTAGTTAACCCAGGTAACGCGTTATTTGGTATTAATTCGAAAAAGTTTTACGTCCATTATTATAATATCTCTATAGCTATCGCAAACGGACGCGTTGCTGTTACTATTCTTATTACGAATTGCACCGTAGGTACCAATATTACCAACTTAACCAACGATATTATGCCGAATATGGAGGTTGTAAAGTCGTTTATTAATAAGTTAGGTACAGGCGATTTATTCTTTATAACCAGCAAGAATATTATAGGAGAGTAGCGGATTGAGGAGTATATCGTTTATAGCTCCTTTTAATATAACTAATTTAATGGTTGACTCCTAAACTATACCGCCAGCCTTCGTAAACAAAACCTCCTATATATTAAAAAAAAACCGTAGAAACGTTCATAAACCTTGTATTTTAAATTAGATAACCAATGCCTTTACCGTATTTGGGTTGTAATAATACGTACGTAATATTGTTATAAAAGCGTCGGGGTCTCTATTACTACTATCGTTACAATAAACGTAATAACTTTCTACAACAGTTTCTACAAATTCCTCTAATTATTAAAAAAAGAAACCTTATACTGATAGACTTTTGATTTTTACGCAATGTGCGTAGTATCGTAACCTTTTATATCAGGAAATCTATCTTAACGTCGGAAAACTTTACCGGTTAATCGAAAGGTTTATATTTATTGTCTTTACGGCTAGCGTTTTCAAATAAGTCGTTCATATTGTAATCGTAATAGGAGAAATCTGGGTCATCGTAATTATAGACACGATACCTGGTAAAGGGCGACGTGGTAATGAACTTATTTGTAGGTAACGTAAAAGCAGGACCCTTTAAAAAAAAGAGTTGTTTTAAAAACTTGAATGTACCAATAACGATCTTAAGTTACCTGATTATATCTATTAATGTAGTTAGTAAGTTGGTGATATATTATTCTATACGTAAAGCGTACTCACAAACGGCTCAATTTCGCTCAAAGAACTCAGCACATAAAATTTTGGTAAATCGTTTATATTAAGTAATCAAAGAGTCGTATTTCATTAATAGATCGTTTTCAGCTAATTCATTATATTCGCGTTGAAAAACTATTTCAATACTTGGGGGTCGAAATTCGAAATGTCGAAAAGCATAACATTATGTTATAGCTGTTTAGAAGTAATTAAAATACCGTTGTAAAGAAAAGAGATTGAGAATAATATATACAGAGACTAAGTTAAAGCTATCGCTTAAAACAGTCAAATACTGTCTATTATCCTTAATTAAGAAAAATAGGATGAAACCTCTACTTAGGAGGTGTTATAGGCAACAAAAAAGGAGTGTAAGTCATGTGACAGTACGATTCAAAGCATTGTAGCAGCATGGCAACCACCAGGGATAGATCTCTGGTTACCACCAGCCCAGGCTCCAACCTATAAAATAATACCCTACTACTTCTGGGCAACATTACGTAGATTATATCGTAAATTACAAAGTTAAAAAGAATATGAACGATGATAATACCCCTAAAAAGGTTACGTAATATAAAAATACTATTTTTAACGCAGCCTATAAACCAGTCAACTACGTATTCCTATACCATTTAAATAACGAAAACCCCTACCTTTACCTTAATCAAACCTATAACCCATTAAATACTTTTAACCTCATCGAACGTTATGTAAACCACACGTTTCCAAATATTATACCAAATACAGAAGTAATAAGGTACTCTATAGAAAGTTATTTGTAATAGATAATATTATAAGGGGAAAATACTGTTACCACGAAAATTGTTCATTGAAATACTGATAAACCGAAAATCAACTTCAGTTTAGGAAAATAACTATCTTTACTAGAAACGATAATTATTCAGCTAATTGTGAAACAAATCATATTCCATACCCCAAAATACCCTGGTCTATTTCTTTTTTACTTGAAAGATACAAAATTCTTCGACGTTAACGTCGACGTTAACGTTAACAGATTAATTAAAAACAGCCAAATGTTCCCCTCGCTTTTAAGTAGTAGCATTAATGGTTTATATTCAAAGTCTAAATATGAAAGTATTAGACCTACACAAATGAAAAAACCGTCAGTTATACCATCGTTTTAATTACCCAACTATAGACAAACTATATAAAACCCTCGAATACACGTGAAATGAAAATTTAGAATGATTTTCTTTAAAATATATTAAAAAGCTTTACTACTATTATCAAACGTATATCTAAGCTCTCCCTAAATTCATATTTATATTCAAAAACGATCAGGATTTCGATTTCGAAATTCTAGTCTATGTATTTTACTTAAACAACAAGCTTAATTTTTATATTATTGATTCCGCAACCCCTTTTTATGGAGCTAAATTCGTTACATTTCTATTAAAAATGAAACGTAGAGAACTTCAAGACTACTATGAATTAACACGTACTTAAACCCACCCAAAGACGTTGTCCAAAATAGAAACAATAACTTTACAATGACTAAGTTTCAAACAAACGCCAAAATAATGATAATCCAATACAAACAAGTACCCATTAAGGCCTACTGGAGCATTTAAAAAGCTTGAAAAGCATATATACTACTTCGCAAAGCTTACGATATCCTCACATTCAAGATTGAGAACTTTACGAACCAGAAGACACTTCTTCAAATAAAGGTCAAAGGCATGAATAATACTGTGGGCCCTAACGCGTGAGTACCAAAGCTATAGATAGTTGAAATATATCCATGTATGACGAATAAGTCCCTGCCATTAGCAAGTACATAGAAAAGAACCATGGTATATGGTAAAAATTTAAAGGAATCACGAAAAAAACAATATAACGTTAAGTTGATAATACCCTTAACACCAAAAACGGCTCCATGACGACTGATATACTTAATTTTCTGTTATAAAATGAAGTTTTCGTATAGCGAAAGATATGCAAATAAGATACCTCATTTAAAATCTAAAATATGACCAACCCTGAAATATTTATAAAAACTACTAATATTCCTGCGATGTTCAGCATAATCTAGGTTAAACCCTACATTAAAGCGACTAAAGACAGCGATAAAAACCCTTAAATTAAACGAATGAACCAATACAACTCTCCTCCTCCCGCGATTGACAAACTAATAAAACGCCGCCGACGCAGCCAACCATTAAAAATGAAAACCTTTGAACAAAAGGAATATACACTAGGTAAAAGTTATAATACTTATTAGGTTAGCAAAACAAAAGACATTTAAACTTGCCTGTAAAACTTCGGAAGTAAGGCGTTATTAAAACCTCCAGCAAACCATTTAACAAAAACAGTAAGATCGAGATTAATAAACTCCTTATTTGAAAAGTTATAAAATTGTTACCAAAACGAAAATTCAATTTTTAATACCTAAATATTAAAATCATGAAATCGAGTATTATCCACAAGATTTAAGGCAAAACTATAGGGCAAGCGTACGAAAAGTCCCGTATAATCGCCAAAATATACGGTAATGAAGTCAAATGCTAGATTATTACTCAATTACTAACGATTTAAAAGATCAGATAACGTTTAGTAATAATTTTGGCAACAAGTTTATCAATTAAGACTTAAAGTAGATTCACACTTCATAGTCGTAATATAAAGTAAACGGATACATAACTGATAATTGATTTATAGCGAATCGTTTCATTTAAATTATAATACAAACATCGTAATAAATACCCTCCTAGAACGGTCAAAACATATATCAAGTTATTATATAGACTAATTGAAACAAATGTTTATTAGTTTCTAACTCATAAGTCACACTTCAAGTTGAGGCTAGGTATAAAGTTTTTAACCTACAACCCGTGTTTATTGGTGACGCAAAACTAAGTTTTCGACTTAGTAGGTATATAAACTAATGATAACCCCTTCGTTAAAACTGCCAACTTTGTGGCATCGAAACAAAAAATGATTAAAGAACTAAAATTGTGAAATTATAAACCGATTGCAACTTTAGCGAAAAATAACCAATTTAATTTCAACGTATTATCAAGCCGTTTATATAATATCAACGATACTTACCTTATTTTCTGCCAAAAGGGTAAAAACTTTAAATTAGCTATAATTGACAAAACAGATGTAGTTGGAGTTTAATGATACTTAGAATAACACGCCCATAATAACTACATCTCTACTCTATGTCAAACAAAGGCCTCCCACAATACATATATTATGGAATAAGTATAACACCCAGTGGGAAAAACTTCAACTGATGAAATAAGAAGTTGGAGTGGAAAATATGGAATTTAAATCGGGGAATTAATATAATCCCAATTAACCTATCGATAGCCAAGTAGATAATCTTCACAAACGGATCTTTTGCAAATAAAACAAACCTGTCGTCGCAAATCGGATTCCTCATAACTTTCGTCAATGAAAAAAGGCAAAAAAACTAGTTTAACATTATCGTAAGCCTACTTTATTAAACCATTATTAAATACAAGATAATTATACAAAGAGCTATCGATTTTGACGTTTACGGTATAATAACCGGCTTTTATATAGTTACAGCGATATGTAAAACTCTCAATATCGTCACTAAACAACTGGAGATTCCTCTTATCCCGGTAGTAATTTGTATAGACTCGAAAAGCCTGTTTAAATACCTATTTAAACTTGGAACTACCAACCAAAAAGCCGAATAATAGATGTAATAACACTCTATAAATACTAAAAAGATAAGGAGATTAAAGAATTCAAATGAATTAATAGCAAAGAAAATCTTATAAACGTCATAACAAAATCGTTACCAAACAAAGTCCTTCAAGGGTTTATAGATAGCAATAGGCAAACCATATAAATTAAGAGCTACATAAACAAGAAAGCTAACAAAGTCAAATAAAATACCAGCAAACAAAATTAAATGGGTAAATTTAAAGATTACCAACTGAATATAGCCGGCGATAGTGACTTATTGTATTGAACGGTTAAGTTGAATATTTACATAATTCATTAACAAAAACCCTATTTGCAAAACTTAATAAAGTAGTAATTCGGAACCATAAGACAAATAGAGGTAATTGGAGTTCATTCAGATACAAAATTGGAAAGAATCTAGCCAGTTAAAGAGAAGGTAATTTAATAGTAACCGGAAACGATTAGTCGACCACACTAATATGCGTGCACAAAACAAAAAGCCGCTAGTGTTGGAATATTAGTAATTACAATACAGTAAGTCAATTTTACTATAAGTAAAGTTGATTAAACTGATTGCGAGTTAGGTGTATCATTTTATATGTTTACTGTATTGACTGACAGTTAAGTATAGTATGCTCCCACTTCATACTAGGGTACGGACCAAGCAATTAGCCATCCAAATTAATATGCAAACCGGCTAGCGGTCTGCCAAACCTAGAACAATGCATCCACCACTTAACTATGCAATACTACTGTTACTTAGACCAATCGAATCGACAACGTTGCAACGTCTAAAGCCTTACCAATAGTCATCTCATTTACCTGGTTTTCTCCATAACAAAACTTCGCTTTGTAACGATAACGATTATATATCGATTGCCCTAAGACTCTTTCTAGTATTCAAGGAATTATTGACTTAACGCCGTACCGATTCCTTCCGCAGTTTCTTCAAGGCTTTACCATATGCTATAACCCTTGTTATAATACTTGATAATAGCGGAGATTCACTCGTCAAATTAGGATATAACTTAAAGAACATGGTAGCATGGAGGATTGAAATACATACCAAGCATGACTTATACTAAAGAGATAGCTACATGGGGTCATGAGAATAATATTTGAAGGATAAGGGGGATCCGCAGGAACTAGTTAAACTTAAATAACAACAAAAATACAATCTTCTTCCCCACTTAAATCTTCCCCAAAATTCCTCACTTTCTACCTGCTACCATCTTAGTAACCTGTGAAGGAGTCGAATTCCTTGTAAATTTCTCCTGATTCGAAGTTAGAGGAATCCAAATAACGAGAAAGAACGAGAATGAGAATGAATGAGAATGTAACGAACGAAAATAAAGACGAGTGGGAACGAGTAAGAGAAAAATACGGGTAAAATAAAGACTTAAACGAGAACGAAAGCCTTAGGACCCCCCTTTATAATGCGCTTGTGTTGGTTACTCACCACTAGACTGAATAAGGTAAAAGAACTAGGCAAAAAATAGATTGATCAAATTTGTGAGTCTAATCCTACAATCACAACCAATAAACGTATACATCATTTTCAGAAAATATAATTTCCGAAACATAATAATACCAACTGGAAACCAAACCCTTTGATTGATTAATATCAATTCACTGTTTAAAATAAGTTCCTTTACGAGATAGTTGGGGGAACATGTAGTTACTCAGGTTGAGTACGTAAATATTGCGGTTAAAACCTATTCGTAAAATATAAACTTATTTGAATTTTTTACAAGGGTTATTTCAAAATAGGTAGAATGGGAAAGGTGGCTAAATATTATCTTAACACACCTAAAGAAGAAAAGTAATGATAGGATAATTTGAAAACACTCATTACCACCTGATTAAAGTTTAACTTAACAGCGACAAATATTGGCGTGGCGACGGAGGTAAATTTTTTTGGAAGGCATGTTTAAGAGTTTTTGGTTGAATATATAAAAAAGGCAAAGAAACTCCTTATATAATATATTTATGTATTACAAAAAGAGTTTAAACCCTAATCTTTCGCATATTGAACGGATAATAAACGAGAAAGATATATGACGTTGTAGCGAGAGTCAATAACCGCTTAATTTTTTATATAAATAAAAACAGCGTACATACAAATAGAATCATATACTATATCTTGAGATAAACAATAATTTTAATAATAGTAATTCAAAGACGTAATAACAATTTTTTTATATAAAACAAATAATGAAATAGTATACAAAAATATTTCACGGAGGAAGTACTTGCCGAGGCTATGTAAACTATAAATATGATATAAGAACAAATATGGAAATGATATTTTAAGGGAATGAAAGCGATATTTCCAGCAATTTTAAAAAGTCTCCTAAATACTAAAATTGATATTGAATTTACCTTTAATTTATTCTGAAGCCATTATAACTGATTTATAGGGCAATGAAAATATCGATATGTATTCGCGAAGAAATAACGCTAATAACGGATAATAAGTCTAAAAAAATACATAAAAATATTTAAATTATAGGAACAAACCTGGGCCATACCACAGGTTTTAGAATTATCCTTACTGTAAATAATTATAGGCAAAACGTGTCAAATATGAGACTTTACATTAGCAAAACGACCGATTTCCGAGGAGCTAAACATGGGAAGCGAAACGAATGCAAAAATGTACGAGCTGTTATTTATAATATCGGTAAGTTAAGGTAAACACAGATATTAATTGGTAAATCAAGCCGAATACCAAGATTTTTATCCTATATTTAATAATAACCATACTGATTTTTAGTGTTCTGTAAACTTGGCTATATAGAGAGGCAATATAGGGTACACATGGACCGAGCCTAATAAAGACCAATATATTCGCTAGGAACGCTAACATACTCACGAGAACAAAGGAAAAGGCAAGGAAATTACGAATATCACACCTTTAATTGCTGAAGAAAATCGTAAAACCAAAACAACGAGGTATGAAAACCTATATACTTGTATTAACGACAAAAAAATAGGACAATTTACTCGTACAAAACTAAACCCCCCCCACCCTCAAACATTATAACCTCAAGCGACAGCGGTCCCCATATATTAGACTCGGCCACGTTTATGTTCGAGTCCAAGTTTCCACTGCTCCCGAGTGTTAGCCCTTCACAGCAAGACCCTACCGGCCTTACGGACTAGAACGACGCATCGGATACCGGACCAACTGCTTGCGCGAGCTTAACTAACTCTAATGGTTTTAAATGCTAAGGATACCTGCTTCGAGACCACATAGTGGGACTAGGCGTTACTGAGCACCGAAAATAAATGCAGGACTCACAATTATTTGAGTAAACGTAGGTAAAGTTACCCTCATATACCAGGCTCTACTAATAGGCTACGGAAACAAAAACCTTAATATTATTAATATATAGAAATCTTAGTACAGCAAAAAAAAAAAAAAAAACGGCTACTAATTTATATAACGTTACTAAACTTACGACCTTTTTTAACCTATCAGGAACTAGAGGAGGCCGGCCGCCTTTACCTAAAAGGGACGATATAAATTATTGTTGAATACTCGGCTACAGGTCTTCATATACGTTCGGAAAAAGACCCTATTTATCGTTACGGTTTTTAAACCAAGCCTTAACATGAATTCGTTGTAATTACGTATTAATAAAACCGATATTATTAACTTTTATAAAAATCAGTTTACTGACGAGGTTCTAACGGAGATTTGTAACTAGTTATCCTAATCTTAAAATACCGTAGGCGAAGACTTTAACCTTGTATATAGCTGGGCGAAACCGGCGTAAAATAACGCCCATGAGGGGGGGGGCGCCTTTGATGCCTAGACATTTACCACTTGTATATATTTTAACGGAGAGGTAAAAGTTCCTGTGTACCGCCTCAGGTATATCCTCGACCTTACTTTTACAAATATCGCTAAGGCTATTATGGTCATCCGTTTAAGCCTTTATAATAAATCTGATTATAAGGTATTGCTAAGAAATATTTTAGCCTGAAGTTCTCATTTTCCTACGATTTCGCAAATGAAGGTTCCAAAAGCTAATTTACCCAGATTCGGGGATTTAATCCCTATATGTATAGCTTTTTTGCCTCGCGTCTCCAATATATAAAACGAGGCCGTAATATACGAATAGGCGAAGGCTTTTATACGGCTTTACTAGAAAGACTTATATATAGTCGGAAAAACTGTTACGAAGCGCGTTAAATATACTAAATCGTAAACCCCTGAATTGAACCAGCTTCGTTGTTATATAAAAAAAGCTAACAAACCCCAAACCTAAAGAGTAAGTTTTATGAAGCGTAGGAATTTATTAACCGAGGTATATAAGATATGGGCCGGTTTATAGTATTATGAGCTGGTATAAGTCCCCGTTATCATTTAAGACTTCTCTTTTTAAAGTAAAGGGCTAACTGGTTTTCAACACAGGTTAATAAACCCAAATCCTCTGAAACGATATCCTAAATAGATTTTTAACTGTTAATAATCTTAATAACGACCCCTTAAAAGAATAGGCCGGATCCGAGTATATGATACCGTAAAGACTTAACATTTTTGATAAAAACGTATAAATAAATATCACAAAATCTCGTAATACGTTCGCCGGACCAGAAAATATAATGGTACGACTACTTAAGTCCCATTGAATCTATATCGTAGGACTCCTTGATATATTTTATAACAAACATCTTTACCTAGGTGTCCATTTATAAATATAACGACAATCGGAGGTTCTTATAATACCTAAACCAGGAAATCGGAACGTATCGTACTTACATTCTGAAAGACCAATCGTATCAATTCCAATATATTACAAGGGGTTAAAATGTATTTTGCTCCAGCGAATTTCCTGGTTCTTCATTACTCAAAGTTTAGGTAACGCTTAATACGAAAGATGAATACCTAAAAGATCTGTCACTAATTCAGTTATAGCCTTAAAATATAATATTAAATCCGTCATCGCTGATAGTAAACTTACGTTAATCCTTTCCAATAACGTTTGAAAGGTATTAGACATTTTGTTTCACAACCGGATATTTTGAAAAATATAACGTTAAGGGTTATACCGCAAATTATCTACACTCGTTCAAAGTTTCCTAACCGAAAAGTTCATGAAAGTATGGCATTGATCGGCGACCATGGGTTTTTTTTAACGTAATTACGAAACCCTATAAGGCTTTACTTTTTCCCTTATTTTGTACATAATTTATATACCAAACCTTATTAAATATTATATCTACCTGGTTTTCTTTACTTTAATGAAGTACTTTTTTCAATGACCTCGGGTTTATGAAAATTAAACATCGCGGGGCTTAAATTAAATTTACCAAAGGTAGATACGTAAGCAATTTGAAACGGTCTAATTCTCGCACTAGAGAAATCGGAGCTATTATATATTACCAAATACTAAGGTTTAATAAACATTTTTAAATATGGAAACTCATTTATTTTGACCGCTACAAAGCCTAATTATCCGGTTAGGAACCCATTAACTAATACTAAATTTCCGGATATATGATAGCTAAGGTTTTGGTTCGATCGCATCCTATTAAAAAAGGTATAAGTTGAGGAACGTATGATAAGGGATTTAAAAATCGCCCAGCACTATAAAATACTTTTACGTATAAAATACGAGCTCCCGCAGGACCTTTTACTTACTACGAATACTATCGTGGTCGTCTTTATACTTATTATGTCTAGAGTTGATACTTAGGATACAGGTAAAAGGGATTTGAAAAACAGGTTATAATTTTACTCGTCGTTACAGCGAGGGCTGTCGCTCCGTTATATAGAACTTCGCCTAGCAAAGTCGCGTGTAGGGACTCCGGCTTACCTTTTGACAAAGTTACTTTAAAATAATAGCGGCTAAGTTTTGCTAATCGATTAAAATCCCTTAATACTAAGCACCCGTTTATATAAATAATCGAGGCGGCGCCTGTAACGGGGGTTGTAAAAGCTGGAACCTTAACTTTTACAGTTACGTTAACCGACAGAAGAAGGGCCCTCCGCGTGGGCATAACACCCCAAAAATCTACTCGACTTTAGGTACGTATGTTATATGATACCTTAAACGACCTCGAAAACTTCCCTTTATTATAACGCAGATATAAGCCGATTTTAACACATTTATGTCTGGTCGTAACCGACGACGAATTTCATAACTTCTTACGGCCTATTTTACTTACTCCGCAATTTTCCACTGACTTTCTCGACGATTTTACGGGCTTATTAACTAAAAAAGATATAGCCGTATTTTTTCAACCTGGTATTCAAGCTTAAATCGAAGTTATATTATAATTTTTACTAACGAGTTCTATAGCCTTTCGATAACAGGCACTATGTTGGATATGGTTATGTGGTTTACCAAAACGGACGTGTAATCATGAAGGGGTCCGATAATATATACCTTAATACTTATACTTTTAACAATGGTGTTATCGACGCTTTTCGAATCCTTAAAACGTCTTCTCAAAGTACCATAGGCGATATGACTATGTATATATATAATACCTTTATAATATAATACCTAAATAGTAATCTCGTTACTTTTTTCTAATAGACTTTCCAGGATTTTCAAGTAGTAGTCGCGGCATATCCGGACTTTATTATAGTTAAATAAATCCTAAGGCATATGAGTACCAATGGAAATGAGTCCGAAATTAGGTTTGTCAACCTTAATACCAAATTTCCTACCTATTTCCAAAATAACAACCAACTATTTATAAACAGGATAAAATCGTTACTTTAGTTTTACCTTAAATCTATTGAAAGTGAATAGTATATTTAAAGGAATGTTAAGTAATATCTATAGTATAGGAGATAGAGTTTGAAATATATGATTAAACCTGGTCCCTCATTCGGTATGTTTCGTGGATCCGGTACCTTTTTACATATAATATCGCTATTATAGCCCTGATTATATCGGGTTTTCACGATGAAATACGGGTACAAAGACTTTGAACCGTATTTCCAAAGATTTCAATAATCGGAAGAGAATAAAAACTACCCCTATTACGATGCCAAATGTAACGTGGCTTACTTAATATATTACCCGGGTTTCGTAAAAGTTTTACGGCTTTGGCCTCGGGTCCTAAAAAAACTTCCGATCAGATGGATACGCGATATATATATATATAAAAGGGTTTCGTAAACCTTAGATTTTTTCGTAATTTTCCTGCGTTACAAACTGTTTTTCAGAAAATTAACAAAATTAAATTATAACTCTATCAAGTCGCGGTTGACGCCTACCGATAACGAATACGTTTTACGCCTGCTAAAGTTTACATACAAGACCAGTCGACTCGCTTGCATATACATATTATTGTTAGTACTATATATATTACTGTTATTAAAAGATATATCCCTTTACTAGCTTTAGTATAGCCGTTACTAAGGCTTTAACGGTGGCTATCCACCCAATTCACACTTTTCGGAAAGGAGTTACGGGTTTCAAAAAGGAATTTAGGGTGACGATAAAAGCGGGTGTATAAGAGGCGGTAAAGGCGGCAATAGAAGAGATAAAAGCGGTTTAATTGAGGATAAAACTCGTTTCCCTCCCATTGTTGACCTCGTTATCGCCGCCGACGTTTACCTAAGCCTCCTTAATGATAAGGCCCCTCTGCTTTAGTAAGGCTATTGTAACGGCTTACGCTGAAACTCCCTTCGCCGCCTTTATGGCGGCGCATAGGGGTCGTCACAAGGTGGTTAGACGTATTATAGTCCAACCTACGATGGTAAACCAAGTAGGTGCCAAATGGAGTTTACTATTGAGGTACAGGCGAGAGACTAGAAGAGGTTATAGTGGTCTTTATTACAGGACTTATAGGCATAGTCAGTGTACAACCCATAACGTACCCTCGCATGAACTGCATACAGACCGTGTCCGGACCGGGCATAGGCCAGGTACTGTATATTCCGTTACCTGTATAATTATATAATCTATAAATTTCATAGCTAATAGTCTAAATCCATAATGTACTCCCTTTTTATCATAAGCCGTAAAATCTGTGGTATCCCGTCAGTTAAATGTAAAACGCGAACCGTATTAGTTTAATACGTGAGTCAAATACGAACTGGATACGGGTTTATAATACGTTTTTAACGTAGCGTATTACGTACAAGCCGTTATAATTTCAATTTATCGGTGTTTCATAATACGGCTTTCAACGTGTTATATAAAGTATGAACCGGCTTAACCCTGGGATATTAACGTTGTATAACGCGCTTTCCAATGTATCGTATAACGTGTAAACCGTTTTAACCCCAGGTCTTTTACGCTGTATGACGCGTCCCATTTTAATACGTGGTATAATATATAGGTTGTTTTAACATTAGACCGCCGAAGCCGTATAACGCGCTCTTTAACTTACAATACAACTTATAACCTTGACCGATTTCAATTCGCTTATATTAATAAATACAACCTTTATTATAAATTTTACAAACTTTTCTCTTTTTTTCATATTTTAATAATCCTTTTTACATTATTAATCTTTATTGCGCCTTTTATAATAACCTGATTTGCAATTATTTTTCCCAATTTCAATTATTATTTTTATACGCCCGTTATCATTTCGTTGTTTAATCCTCGTCCTTTTTAATATAACTGATAGTTATAACGATTTCAACCTAAATTATATTATTATTAACTACTTTAATAGCGACAATTAACCTTTTCATAGAATACACCGCAATTTTATATTTGAATACCTTATCATTAATTATTTTTTATAGTTTCCTTACGTTATAAATTACCTTTTTATATATAATGATAACGAATACAGAAGTAAACGTTTTGATTATAAGCTAAAAATACCTATACATTTTTCATTAATCGGAGGTTTAATTTTAAAATACTTTTTATTTCTATTGGCGTTTATCGTACGTATGGATATCGTGTTTGCGGAAAAGTACATAATAAGGTAAATGTTGGAATAGTACTTCATGCAGTAAAGTAGGTCATCTTTACTTACAGTAAAGTTAAGTATACTGCAAGTTGAGTGTATTATTTATGGACCTACCATATTGGGTGTAAATCGAGTGCAGTACGCTACACTTCACACTAGGGTGCAGGCCAAGCAATTGGCCATACAAATTACAGTACAGACCGGCCAACGGTCTTCCAAACCTAGAACAATACATCCACTACTTGACCAATACAATACTACGGCTAATTCGACCACGATTCGAATCGACAACGTTGCAACAATATAAGGCCATATCGACACTGATTGGTTCTTATTAGGTTAAGCACAGATTAGCTAAATAAAAGAAGAAGCTACTTTCCGGTTACGCTCTATATCTACAGCGACTAGGGTAAAGGAAAGATTATTAAGAACGGTCTTTATTATTACTATTTCAATCTTATAACGGTAGGAAAACAGAAAAGACTTTTGGGTTGTATTAGTATTATAACGGCAATCAGGAAGTTAGCGACGGTATCGCTATTAAAAATACCAAGAAATTTTTACGGATCTTTTTTTAAAAAAACGTTGAAATTAACTGTCAGAAGTCTCAAAGTTCGGCAAGTTGGTAAAAAGCTAAGTTAGTACTATTGCGGGTGTTACTACTGCAAAAATGACTAAGTTCCTACGCAAAACAACCTATAATAACAAACGACATTCGACCTTACCCTCTACACCAAACCTTTTCCCCTACTTTGTTTTTTTCACTTTCACCACGTCAATTTCATCGCTAAGATCTCTTTCCTAAGCGAAAACACTAAGAATCCTCAAGTCGCGTCAAGAAAACCACGTTACGCGACTCCATGCTAAATCGCCAAGTTCCCACGCAAATTCACAACAAAACATCAAATTCTTCGCCTTAGACATCCACCAAGTTCTATACAAGCTATAACCTTAAGATATTTACCGCTAGCGCTTACTTCGAAGCCATTACCGACCCCGTAACGAAAGAAACAATTAGGGTAATCGGAGTTGCTTTTATCAAACACTATAATTGTACCTTTTATGGGGAAGACGTTAACGAAAACTTAATAAAAAACATCTAGTTAACTTCGTCGGCTACTATATCGTTAAATATAGCAATACTAATGACTCTAATCATGCCTTTAGCAACTTTCGTAACCTTTTTAACGACTAGACCATTAACATATATACTTCGATTCAAAGAGGGTTTAAGTTGAATATTAAGGTAAAACTAAAACACCATGGATTTTATATATCGACATAAGGTAATATAAAGTTGATATAAAAACTCTTCGACCTAGATCAGCTTTAGGAAAGCCCTTAAGACTCATACCCTAAAAAAAGGGTGTTAAGGAACCTTATCGCCCTTATACGCAATCTAAGAGACATCCCTTTTACTCTTAACTAAGTTAAGCCTCTTTAAGCTTTAGCGATAAAGAATCTGTTAACATATTCAACAGCCCAACACCTTTATGTAAAAATTCAAAATACGCCTTTAGCGGTGGCAGAACGTATGAAGCATAGGCCGCTAACGTAGCCAAAGGTATTGACGTTGGCACTTTGTACCAGTTAATTGAGTAAGATTTTCAGGCTTACTAATACCTTTAAATACCCACCCCCTCCCCTAGAAACTCAATCTACAAGCTCTTTAAAAACCTTCCCTATTCAGGCTTGCCTACATGCAAGAGCCCACCATAGGTTCTATTAATACTTCACCCCTTAGGCCAAGCGACTGGAAATTACCCTTAACACCGTGCCTCGAAAGCTTTAAAGCTTTAATTTCTAGGAAACACCAATTAAGATTAGGATAACTATCGTGACCTGCCCCTAAAACCTGTTAAAATGGTGAATATCAATTATAAGCTGCTTACGGACTTCGCTAAGATTTGAAACGACGTAGAAAAGTATGATGGAAAGCCTTATAACCTCTTCGACATTAAGATAATAACATTTTTAAACAGTTGTAAGTCAATGAAAGTTTCCTATTTAGGTTCTTATTTATTATTTTCCGATATCTTCATAGGGTATGTTAGGGGCTATTAATTTACCTTCCTTACCCAAACTACTATGTTCTGCGAGAAATCCGATGGTATAAAGGGCCACTTAGAATACGATATTTACCTTACATAATAACATGTAAATTAGGCCACCACGAGGTAAGTAACAATAATAGCTAAGAAAGAAAAAGAGGAAACACCGATAAATATGTTTAACCAAATGATTAACAAGTTGATGTTATATCAAAAAGTAATAGGAAAAGCGCAAGCTAGCAAAGCCACATTGGGCAAATAGGTACGGGTAGCAGTTACAAGTAGCAGTTACGGGCATCAACGACTTCAAATACGCCCTACAACGCTCAAATTCCACCTACGAAGGCTTTTTTAGCTATTTAAGTTTCTCATTTACTAATGTAATAGCGCGTATACAAACTCGCTTAGTATATACTCCTAAGCCGACAACTTCCCTAACGTGTATGAAAAAGACCTTACGGTAGTTCATTATGTCGACTGCAAATACGGCTACAGATACCCTTAACGACTAAGGTCTAGCCTACCGGTTACAATTTAAAGGTAGTAACCACGTTAGTGCCAATAAGGCTAAGATTTAGGCGGACCTATTAACCTAAATACTATTGTTATAATAATGGTAAGAGATATTGGATTTGCGGTAAGTCTGGTTATTAGTTAACTCGATACTCCTCCGCCAAGAGAAATAATATAAAGATTATGTACTACATTTAGTACCTTACCATTTTTAAGCAGGATTACTTAGATTAAATTACAAACTTTGAAGACAACGAGCTAATTAAACGTAACAATACACTTAATCAGATTAAGTAACATAAAGATAAAGTCCATAAAGCGGCTTGATAATTGGCTGACCACGTCTTTTTATACTGTTTAGGCGATAAAGACCCTTACTTTTACCTTGACCAAATCCCTAACCCCTTATATATCTTTAACCTTCGCGATCGTTACACGTACCATACGTTTTAAGATATTATATTAAAGACAGGGGTAGTAAGGTATTCAACAGGAAGCTATTCGCAACACGTGGCACTGCGAAGGGAAAGTACTATAGCTACTAAAATCAATCGTCACGATAATAATAAGGGTAAAGTTAGCTCTAAACCAGGCGAACAACTATCGTCACTAGAGACAACAGTAATTTGAATTATTATAGGGATAATCATGTTTCATATCGTTAAGTCTCTTATCTCTTTCCTATTTAACTTAAAGTACATGAAAACCCTGAACTTCAATATCGACGTTAATGTAAACAATCTGTTTAAAAACGGCTAGAGGTTTCTCTTCACCTTGAAATAAGGTCACCCATAATTATATTTTCAAATCCCGGAAGCAGTGGTGTTAAACCTGACGAAGCTGAGAATAATTTAATTATACCGGAGATTTAACTACCTAGCCGTTAACTTAACAGGCTTTATAAAGTCTTAAAGTTCACAAGGTAGAAAAATGTAAAATACTCTTCCACAAAAACCTTTGAAGAACTTTACTCCCACTGCTAAACGTACACCCAAGCTTTTCCAAAATTCAAATTTATATCGAAAAAAAAATATTTTAACTGTAAAATTTTCGTCGATGTGTTTTACTTGGATAAAAAACACGTCTTTTAAGTCGTTAATTCTGCAACATTTTTTTACTGTGTTAAGTTTCTAAAGTCCCTTTCAACAAAGTATATGTAGGACATGCTAAGGATGCTGTGGATTAACACGTACTTAGGCCCACCAAACGTCGTCGTTCACGATGCCAGTACCAATTTTCGACGGCGAAGTCTCGAAAATATGTTAAGATAATAGGTATCTAGTACAAACAGGTACCTGTAAAAGCTCAATGGAGTATTGAAAAGGTTAAGAGGGTACATGTCCTATTTCTCCGAACGTACAATATACTTAAGTTAGAAATTGAAAGCTTTACAAATCTGGAGGCACGCCTACAGATAGTAGTAAAAGGCATAAATAATGCTGTGGGCTCTAACGGCTTAGTGCTAACGCTACTGGTCTTTAAAGCGTACCTACGCCTGACAAGTAAATCTCCGCCTTCGGTAAGTACTTAGAAACGTGTTGCGGCCTACGGCAAAGCTTTAAGGGAACTAAGAATGGAATCGATACGCCGTTAGTTCAATGATGCCCTTAATACAAGGAACGGCCTATAACAATCGACATACTTACTTTGCCGTTATAAATTAAAGTCCTCGTGTGGCGAAAGTCAGGAAAATGAAAAGGCATATACAGGATATTAAGTATCGCGAACTTTGAAGTGGTTGCTAAAATTGCGAATTGTCTTATAACTTTTCAAACCACTTATGTTGATCCTTAAATTAATATTACTAACGATAAAGACCTTTAAATTAAATGATCGAGCGAATAATAACTTCTATTACCCGTTATAAATAAGCCGATAAAATTCCGCCGACGCGAACAACACCCGAAAAAAAGGAACGTTAAAAAGAAAGAATATATACCGGGCCATATTTATAATACTGCTTAGGTAAATAGAAAAAAGAAGGATGAATAAAATTTGGTATTAAAGCTCCGCGAGTAAAGGATTATTAAGACCTTCGGAAAACTTTTTAATAAAAGAGACAGAGTCGAGATTAACGGGTTATCAACTTGAAAAGTTATATGATTTGTGTTGAAACCCGATTTTAAAATTTAAAACCTAAACCTTACGATTTTCAAGTCGAGGATTATCCACGAGGTGAAGGGTAAAACTACGGGGTAATAGTATGAAAAGTCATACCTAATCATTTAAGGATACAGCGATAAAGATAAGGACTGGATCCTTACATATTCGCTAATAATTTAAAAAATAAGCTAACGTTTAGTAGTTGTTTTAATAGTAAGTTAATCAACCAAAACTAAAGGCATGTTTATATTTAATAGTTGTATTATAACGTAAATTTACAGGTAATTAACAACGGATTTACAACATATCGTACTATTAGAACTACTACAAAAACTACATTCTATTTACCCTCTAAGTATGGTAATACGATATATTAAGCCATTGTATAGATTAGCTAAAACAAGCGTCTATTAGTTCCGAAACTATTAGTCGCACTTTAAATCACAGCTAACGATGAAGTTTTTAACCTACGACCCGTATTTATTAATAACGAAAAAGGAAAACTTTGGAGTAATAGGCATATAAACTAATGATATCCTTTTCGTTAAAACGATTGGCTTGATAACATTAAAATAACAAACTTCAAAAACTTTTAGTTGTAAAATTACAAGCCGGTAACGACGTTGATAAAAAGTAGTTAATTCAACTTCAATATATGGTCAATCCGTATATTTGGTATTAATACCGGCCTTAACTTTCGCCAAAAGGGCTAAGAAACTATTTTAGATACGATTAACAAGACTGATATGGCCAGGGTTTAAAGGTATTTAAAACAGCTTGCCTGGGACAGCTGTATTGATACCTTATGCCAACCGAAATCCTTTTACAACCTTTTCATCGCGGCAAAAGTATAAGACCCAGCAAATAAAAACTTTGACCGGTTAAATAAAAGGCTCTGTTAACAGATTTGAAACCTAAACCTAGGGATTAATATGGTTTTAATCGACTTGTTGTGAACTAAGTTAATAATTTTCACGAACGGGTCCTTTATGAATAATATGGACTTATCTTTACAAATTATTTTTTTATTAACTCTCGTGAACGAAGATCAACAGGGAAAACAATTTGGTATTATCGGTAATTTAATCCACTAAACCTCCGTTAAATATAAAAGGATTACATGAAACGTTTTAACTTTAAAAGTCTACAACATAATAACGAGCTTTAACGTAGGTGTAATACTATGGGAAACCCTTTAATTTATTACCAAGTAGTTAAAGATCTATCTTATACTGGTAGTAATCTGTATCGACTTAAGGAGCCTTTTCGAATACTTTTCGAAGCTCGGAACTATTAGCGAAAAACGCCTAATGATTGACGTAATACCACTTTGTAAAGCCTACGAAAGGAGGGATATTAATGAATTTCAATAAATTAACGGTAAATACAATCCCGCAAATGCTATAACGAAGTAAATGCCAAATAAGGCCTTGAAAAAGTTTATAGATAGTAATGTGCTAACTATACTTATCGAAGGCTACATTAATAGGCCGTTCGAAAAACCCAGATTATATGATGGCGGTTATAGATGTGTCGGAAAATTGGAATACTGCTAGGGAAGTAAAGGAATTGATGATAGCGATCTATTTGATTGGCACGGCTGAAGTAATAGCCTGTAAATATTGTATCAGAAGAACTTTTTTGTAGGAGTTAATAAATTCGGACCTTAGAACAACGGAGTAATTAAAGTTAAATAGTGTTAATTTTAATGTAATTCTGTCCAATTTAGTATAAAAGTCAACTAAAATTAACAGGAGTCTGGCTAGTTAAATAGGTCGCTGTTTAGCGCTAACCAGAAAAGATTAGTTAACTACACTAACGTGCACGTACAAACTAAAAATTTGCCAATGTTAAAATAGTACTATATAAAATGCAGTAGGTTAGCTTTATTTATGGTAAAGTTAACTGTACTGCAAGTTAAGTGTATTATTTGTGGACTTACCGCATTGGGTGTAATTCAAGTGTAGTATGCGGCACTTCACACTAGGGTATGAGCCAAGAAATTGGCCATACAAATTACAGTGCAGACCGGCTAGCAGTCTGCCAAACCTAGAACAATACATCCACCACTTGACCAATGCAATACTACTGTTACTTCGACTACGATTCGAATCGATACCTTTGTAACGATCTAAGGTCCTACCAATAGCAAATTAAAAAAATCATTTTCAAAACCTTGATTGTAAATTAACCGTTTTTTATAATGTATTTGAAAATTAAAATGATTTATAATTTTATTCTCTTCACGTGTATTATTACGGTAACTAATCGTAGCTTTTGAAAATGATACTTATATCTTATCCCCCGCCTGTAGATATTGAGGAAGTATTCTGGGTTATAAACCCGTTTTTACTTTTACGTTTTCCGAATTCATCAATTGATTTACCCGGTTCTATGATTTTGTTGAAATTTAGGGTATCTTTACAATTTCGGTAATATAAGTTAATATATTTTGAGCTATATTGTTTTGTCGGTTTTTCATTTCGTATCCGGTTTTTAAAAAAACTTTCTTGTTGTTTTCGACTATTTCTTTTATTGATCGTAATCAAACGCCTCAATTGATCATATATTAATACGAAATGAAATTACCCCTGTCATCATTCATACTCGTAGTATACCGTTTCGTAATTTTAAACCGAATAACTCGAATACTATAATCACTTAAATTATATATTTTACCATTAATATTAGAGACAGCTTATTCAATAGAACGAGTAATGTTAAAAAATTCACCGTAAAATAATTTTATTTACCCGGGTCCTATTTACTCACTTTAACTAAAAACGGGTTGATCTAATTAACTGTAAATGGGTTAATAATCGTATCCATACCGACTATGTTATTCGTGTATGAATTAACATGTTATAGTATGGATATTATTATATATCACTATAGTTAGTATACGTAGGAATTACCTTGAAGGGCACAGGTCAGTGAATCACTTTTCAAGGTGCACTCCTACAGAGTGTATGATAACTTCTCATGCTGCAGGATACACTTTTACAAAGTACATGCTCTAGGTGAGAGCTTATAAGCCCTCACCTAAGGCGTGAACTCTCTGGATACTTTTTCTTAATCTATCAATCTATATTTACTACTAGAATACCGATCTTTACGATTACTCTTTTATTCTTTTACGTTTAAGTAAATAAGCAGAGACCTTACCAACACTGATTGATAAACGACTAGGTCGAATACAAATAGCTTGGGGAAAAAAAATATAAACCGAGATTAAATACCTATAACGGGATTCTGTAGAGGTCGTAACTGTTTCTACTTTAATACTATGAATTATAAGAACTCTACGGGGGTATGTAATTACGAGAGAGTGCCTTTGAAACTCGAAGCGTAGCAAGATTGTAAGATTCGGAGTAAATTTAAGAAAGACTACTTTAATACGAAATTATCAAGTCGGTTGGTGCCCTTTGACTACTGAAAAGCCCTGTTGCGTTAACCGTCAACTCGCCTTAGCGCTTTGAACGTACCCGGGCACTTCTTAGAGAGCATCCTATCACGCATCAGGCCATGTAAGCCAAAACCACCAAATTTCGGAACCTTTTATTATGATCTGTCCGAAAACAACTGCTTATAAATAGTACAAACAGTTTACAAGTCACTTTTTTTTAGTAGTGCAAACAGCTAAAAATAAAAACGCCAGCAATACTACAATCACACCGAGCCCCGAAAACAACATCCGAAACGCCCCCATAATCACTCTTGCAATTATGGCCCCTACGAAAATAAGGCGTTTCAGGCGCTCTGGAAAGCATATTGGAAGCGTTTCTAACTACTCCGAGAATTTTGGATTATGTATTCGAAGTTGGGGCCATCACCACTTCATTCAGCAATGTCAATAAGGAGGTTATGTAACCTAATTCGCTATAGCTTTTCATTTACAGAAAAGGAAAGAAAGAAAATTTGCCTAGACCGATGTTATAAACCACTGTCATTACTGGATTACGGATACGAGCCGTATAAAGAAAGTTATACACCACTATCATTACTAGATTATGGATACGAATCGCATAAATAAAGAAGAAAGAATTACCTATATGTATATTATTACATATCACTATAGTTAGTATACGTAAAGATTACCTTGAAGGGCACATGGCAGTTCATCACTTTGCAAGGTGCACTCCTGCGGAGTACATGATAACTTGTCACGCTGCAGGATGCACTTTCATAAAGTGTGTACTCTGGGTGAGAGCTTATAAGCTCTCACCTGAGGCGTGCACTCTCCGGATGCTTCTTCTTGATCCATCAATCTATCTTTAATACTACAATACCAATATTTACGATTACTCTTCTACTCTTTTACGTCCACGTGAATAAACAGAGACCTTACCAACAGATAGTCTTTTATATCCCGTTTAAAAAGCTGTTTTTCCCATACCGCCTTGCATTATCCGTTATCATCAGTTTTACCTAATACTCGCTCCACTTAACGTTACCAGTTATTATCGGCTTTACCTAATATCCGCCCTGTTCTTTGTTAACCGCCTTCGTTGACGTTATTTAATACCCGCCATACTTTACACTGTTTACTTTTACCGGTTTTTCTTAGTACTTAAAGCTAGTCGTAATAGGGTATTCAACGTTAACGGAGTTATTATTCAGAGAATTGAAGTAATAATAATGATAATAATTAGTAGATAAAACTTAGTAATATGTAATAAAAGTTGTTTTACGGTTAGATATATATTTGAAAAAACAGGGTAACTGTCGGTAAGGTCTAAAACCTTTGAGTTCACGTGAAAACAAGGTATTCAGAAGAGTAATCGTTAGATTGGTAGTTGTAGTATATAAATATGATGATCCGAAGGAGCATCTAGAGGTTCATGCTACAGGTGAGGGTTTATAAGTCCTCACCCAAAGTGTACTACTTTAGACCGCTCCACGTATTGCCGTTTGGTTTAGTATAGTTATTCTAGACCTATCCATATATTGCCGTTCGGTTTAGAATAGTCATTCCATAACGATCTATGTATAAAGTATTTTGCATCTTATAAGAGTGTAGCTTATAACGTGACACGTTATCGTACACTTTGCAGAAGTATACCCTCTAGTGCAGTACACTGCTACTTGCCTTTTATATACTATCTATAAGGGTATATAGTAATATCTATACAGGAAATCTTTTTTCCCCTTATATAATTCGTATTTATGACCTAATATTAATAGTGTGGTGATGATTACGAAAGTTTAAATTAGTATGTTTCATAATAATAGTATTATTACCAAATTAATTACAAAAGGTTCAAATTAGCAAGTTTCCGTAATAATAGTATTATTATCGTATTAATTGTAAAAGGTTAAAATTAATAAGTTCGGCTAAGATTAATAAAATTGAACCGAAAAAATATTTTAAGTTTGGTTAAAATCAGTAAAGTTTGGTTAAAGTAGCATTTATAAGTCGTGTTTGGTTAATTTAGTTAAATAGAGGCGATATAATTAGTAATAACGCCTTTCTTGATTTTTAAAAAGGATGATTACTTAATTATGTATTAGGTTAGTATAAAAAGGTATATCACTATCGGTTTAAGTACAAACTCTTTTTTGTCTCTTTTAAAAGCACGTAATTTGAGTAAATATAAGTCTCTATTTCAATTTAACCTTTATTCCTATTAAAGAAACCAAGCTGCATTTCCATTTTACCTTTATTTTCATTAACCAAAATAAGCTTTTCCTATTATTAGGTTATTTAATCAACACCTATTGCTAACCTTTTTCCTTTCAATAAATAACACGTAAAAACCGAACCGTAAGACGCCGTTTAACGTGTAAGCGGCGGCGCGCCACCGCCGCGGCCGCCGTTGCTACCGCTGCCGCCTATAGCACCACCACCACCAATAATAGCAATCCACCCTTTTCAGGAACCATCTTTTTCATCCCCGCCACGCTGCTCGCCGCCATACCGTCAAGCCTCATCGTTGCCACCGCCACGTTGCCTAATCCCGCCACCACTATACCGCCCAGCCCTGTCGCTGCCTTCGCCTCGCCCCATTCCTCCCCCTTTTCTCCCACCCCTTTCCCCAGCTCCCAAAAGGAAGAACGGAGGGCTCCCAAGGTTATAAACCTTACCTTTTCCTCATGGGTAAAAACCTCATTACCTATAAGGCCTCTCCTACACCATAAACATAACTTGATGTAATTATATTAAGGTTCGTATTTCCTAAATCTATCCGATCGTATATTTTTAATTTCAGTTTTACTTTTTGGCTAAAAAGTATAATGAAGACCTACTTCACCTTTTCGAATTTCTCATTGTTAAGATACGCCGCGAGACCTTTTTAACGCGTAAGGCGTTAAAACGAAGTACCCAGATCTGTAGCCTTGGGCTGCTAATAGATACGCCTTACGTATCGTATATTGCGTCCGCGACCGTAGGTAAGTTCGTTAATGATTATTACGAAAACAGAGGTTGTTCGACCCGTTATTACCGTTATAAACGAACCGGTAACTCGTACTCCCCCGTTTCGGTAGTTGTAAGGTTATAAATTAAATCCGTACTACGCGTTTGCCAGCGTTTAAATAAGTTTTAACCGAACCTTAAAAACTTCATTTAGTAAAAAATACCATTCGGGGCGATCCGAGAATTAATTGCGACCGAAAACAATTAAAATTAGTTGATATTAATGAGTAATAGTTATTAACCGGCGGACTAAAGAGACGGCATCCACCGTCGTCGCCTAGAAACGGGGCTTACGCATATATTACGTAGGTAAATTTAATGACATCATTGTACATCGTCGTAAGGAAGGTAATCCTCCCCTTACACCTTTGCCTAAGGACATAACTAATAAAGCCTAGGACTATATCCTTATTGGCGTTAATAAAATCGACGGCGGTGATAGCGTTAACGTTAACATAAAAAGGAAAAGTAATGGGGAAAATGGTAGGGACGCGACGGAATCGCCCTTTTTTTTAGTAGATAAATTCCCCTTCGGCCGGGCCGGTGTGCCCGGATATAAAATAATATGTTACATATTAATGTTATGGCTTTTTACTAAATGAACGTTTCAATGTAACAAACATAATATTAAGTTTAAAAAACGAAGGAGGTAATATGCTTAAATCGGTACGATATTATAAAATGAAATAGAAGAAGGATTCATGTGTATACAAAGGGTGGTAAAATATTAAAAGTAGTACAAAATAATATGGTTAAATAAAAATAAAATCGGGGATCGATATGAATAGTAAGTTTAAATAAAGGTAAAATTAGTAATCAGCGCGAATAATTGGGCTAAATAAAGATAAAATCGGGGATCGGTGTGAATGATATAGTACGAGCCGGTTTAAATTAGGGAAAAAGTAGTGTAGTAATTTATTAGGGTTTTGAAACCTTTTTAATAACCCTAATAAATAATATACTTGTCGATATAAGTGTTTTAAAGCTTCGTTCGGTATAAATTTCATTGTTGCGTTTATTAGGTTTAATATGTTATTCATTTATTTTATGTTCTCGATTTTCCGACGTTCGTATAATTCATGTAATACCATAATTTCGATTATTAACCGCTTTACATTCGTAGTACCTAACTTAAACAAGTCCTTATAAAATGAAATAGGGTTAATGTAAACGACAAAAGAAAAAGGGTGTAAACTAATGTTATAAATAATTATTCGAATCCTTATTATTATAGTAATGCCTAAATCGAAGCCTTTAACTATGTCATAGATTTCAGGTGTTAGGAAGTTTTTCGTAACCTTTTTGTACTTGGTAAAGTTTTAATAACTGATGTTTTTTCGGAGCATAAAGCTGTTTCGGGCTGGTGTTTCGTTACTAAGAATTAAAACAAAGCCTATTTGTAAATTTCAATCTTTGTTATTAGCGAAGAAGCCATTAATAAAAACAAATAGCTTTATAGTACGTATATCCAGTGATATAAATTGCAAACCGCGTTTTGAATTGTATATTTACTAGGAAAAATATTTGTTCCACGCCTTGCATATATCGTGCGTCGAGTCGTTTTTTCATTATAGGCGACCGATAGGTTAAATACCGCCTTTGGTTATATTACAAAAGCAAACTAAGCGCTTCGTACGCATTAACATTTGTATTAGTCGGTTCATTTTACAGTATCCAAAACTAAAAGGGCAACTTAGTCCAATTTCATTTTTTGCGTAAGATCCAAAGTGCCGTCACGAAAAGTGATAGTAACGTTATTAAAATCAATTACGTGGTCCTCTGTTAATTAAGTTTTAATTTTGGCTTTCAAGACGGCTTTTCAAAGTTCCTTTTCTTTAAAAGCGGAAAACGAGGTATTATACAACGTTAAAGTGTCGTCCATCTATATAACCGTTAGTACAAAGCCCTCCGAACGGGTTATCGATACTAATAGGTATAGGTCGAAGGTAAAATTAGGTATTTCGAATAGTTTTTTATAGTATTTTTAGAAAGTGTGATACTAATAAATACCCACTTTAACTGATCCGTAAAGTGGTTTTATAATACGTAAAATCGTTTTAGGTATGTAGTATTATTCAAGGTTTTTAGGTATATCGACGTAAATTCATCGTTTAAATCGCTTTTTGAATTAAGTATATATTTATATTATATTCCAAAGCTCGACATATGGGTTATATAAGGCATTACAAAAAGCTGTAAATGTAAAAATTAGGCGATAACTAACACGTTGTAACGTGAGTGATTGGGTGATAATATCCTTTTTGCTTTCTTTATTATACCCTTTAACGATTAAGCGGGGTTTTTCGTAAGATTTTCCGTTTTTATCCTTAACTTCGTAGATAAGGCGGGTTCGAAAGATTTTATAGGTGATATAAACACCTAAACCGAAACGTTTAAAACTAAATACACTCTAATAGATTAAAGCTAAGATTTCCGTTTAGGTGGATTATATAAATAGGGTACCTAAGGTGGTGATAATATATTCGCGGCGGAGATTTAGGCTGAGATCGCGGTTTGATATATTCTTTTGCGTAAGAAATAAGGCTATAGCAAAGTTTTTGGGACGTTTACTAGTTTACAAGCCGAAGGGGCGCCTTCGACAGCGAGTTTTTAGTGGGGTTGGTATAAACGAAACTTTTTTATTTAAAGTAATCGGGACGAATTTTTTTTAAGGGAGAGTTAGGGTTGGGTTCAGTTTAAACTCGTCGTTTTAGGTGATATTTTGCGGGCGGTTTTATTTGTTTTGTTATTTCCAGCCGATTCTTTTCACCCTTTTTTATATTCTCGTACTATCGTTTAGAGAAATGAACTTATACCGTTTAACAGGTGAACGAATATAGTATAGCATTCAAGCCCGTTAATTCTTTAAAGGCTAGTTTATTCATCCTTAGTTTTCAAACCAAAACTTCAAATTACAATAGTAAATCCAAAACGCCAGGTTTACATAGGTTATTCTTTATAACTAACGTTTTAAATATATTGTTTTTCGCCTATAAGGAACTTAATACCGATATAACTTTTTTTGTAATATTAGCCTTTTATATTGTAAACGGTAATAAAATTGAGTTTGTGTGTATTTTTGGGTAGGTATTGAAGATAAAGAGTATAAGAATTAACCTATGTAGGCTAAAAATATTGTTAACAGCATTAATTACCATTTAAAGGATATATCCATTAGAATTGGTACTTTTTAATTCCTTCAATAACATTAAACACGTTTTTTTTAAACGGTTAATGGTATCACATATACTTTTTAATACCTTATAAGACTTTTACTATGATTTATTTACATTCGTTACCGGCTATCCGAACCTCAGTTCGTTATTCGGTGAAGTTGAAATCTGTGTTAACACCCTATATAATCCAATTTAAAGGCCTTAGATAAACGTTAAACTAATAATTAACTAAAACGTTTTAACAATTTGTAGCAAAAGTATTTCGTGTAAATTTAACGACTTAAAATAACATTACCATGTCGATGGCATAAAGAACCGGTTATCTATTTAAATACATAATATCAATAATTAATCTATATTTAAAGTTTATATCGTTTTGAAGCAGGAATTCAAGCCGATGTGAGGTCTATAAGTATATCTGGCACTTATAGCAAAGCTTTTCGATAGCTTTAAATACGTTTTTTTTATATTCGTATAGATTACGACGTGAAACAGGCATAAAATACGTTTTACTGCCAGGTATTCGAATCGTTGGTATAAAGTCCGTAATTTCGGTTAAGTTAAGTAAATATCCTAAATTATACGTACTTCGGGGAAAAACTATAGGTGATTAAACTTTAACCAAGACGGTATAGATATATTATTTAAGGCGCGAATAAGTTAATTAGTCGTATTCCGAACCTTAATTCCGAATTTCTTTATATTAACTAATAAAGGTAGAAATGGCGTTTAAAGTTTATTACGTAAAACTTAACCGATTCGCAACGCGTATTTATAAAGACCGTTTCGAGTGACTTCGTTTTACGTTTACTAAATAGGACTTTTCGGTGTTTTTTTATTCAGTTTAGCCGAAATTTCGAAAACTTCGCCGTAAACGCATTGAATTGCCGTTTTCCAGCGGTTGAAATTTCGGCTACGTTAGTATTAGGTATAATGCGCTGGAACCTATTTCCTTATTAGTTAAAAATCGTAAATTGCGATGTTATATGGACATTAAACACTTTATTCGCGTAATCCAAACCTGTAATATATATAAAAGAAGCGTTTTACAGTCTGGTAAAGATACGTTAAGCGGTTTTATCATTTTAGGCTAACAAATAGGTATAATTACCCTTGGGGTCGTTTTCTCCTGATATATCGTTGTAAAGGTAAACGTTAAGTCCGTTATCTATACCTTAGAATTCGGTTTTATATACTATAAAGTTAGCTTTAATCCGATGCTCAAAATTATATTCATTTTAAAATTATCGTTCAATCCGAATTTTCTTATAAGCGGGGTGATTTTTAAATCAGTAGCCGACTTTTACCGTATACGATATACCGCTTTTTTGAACCTTCAGAGCTCTATATACCTTTTCGTAAGTACTGTTATGGTTTCGATACGTTTCTTCTAGTTTTAAAAGATTATCCCTATCTTTTAATGCCAAGGTTTTCTCTCCAATACCTGTATTTTGGACGGTTATTTTGCCTTAGGTAAACTTGAAATACTTGATTTAAAACGTGGTAAATAGTTTTGGCAAGGTTCATTTTAGTGATTTAGCCTTCTCTTTTGGTTTTATTAGCTATATATATTAATCCAAGGCTCGTGTATTGGCGTATGAAAGTTTCAAACGATATTCTAAGGCTAATATAAAAGGTTTTTAGGTCTTTTTCCAATTTAAAGAGTATAAGGTCGAAATCCGGGTTTCTTCGGCAAGTTTTTATTATTATTTGGATAAATAGTCTATCACATTTGTATTTCAGTTTAAGGGCTACCTAACACTTCGAGAGATTAACCAACAGGACGGTAAGGATTTCATATAGGTTTTCATTGGTGTTTTCGTATTATTTTTTTACGGAATACCAAGTTGTCCTGATTTAATTCTTATCGTAAAGTTCGTAATGAATTTCCGTATTGGAATAGGATTTAAGGCAATTGTAACACTTTAAAAATGTATTTACTTGTATAAAATATTATATATACTATTTCTAAGCTCATCCGAAATGTATACCGGGTAAAATAATATAAAATTGAAATAGCTTAATATCCATTTTTTCATACGTGTTAAGTATAACACGTGTTTTATTATTAAGTACGTTGTACGGTTCGCCGCTGTAATTATTTTCCCTATCCTACAACCAAGTAAAGTTGGTTAACTTTATAGGGTCATTCCTATCCATAGGAAAGCGGTGTGGTAAGAGATCGCGGTAAAGATCATGGTTTACAGGTATTCGTCCGTAGGGTATGTATTATCGTTTTAAGCCGCTCGCTAATTCCTGGTTCGGTTTATTCCCTATATCTTAGCCGATCCTTTCGTGGTCGATCGGGTTATTTTCGGTATTTCAGCCGCTCCCGTTATAATTGAGCGGGTTATTTCTAATGTTTAAAAAGTGGTTTGATATTCTGTTTTGTTTTACAGTATATATAGGTATAGGGGTGTATTGTATTTACGTGGTAGGTAAAGATTATAGTCGTTCTTCTTTCTCGGGGTTTTTATTTTTAGCTTAGGGTACAGGTATAAGATTAGGTCGTTTTATGCCTCGTCTTCGTTATTTTAACAACAGTCTCTTTTACTCTGTATAGTAATATCCTTTTACAAATCCCGTTAGACACAAATTTTTATCCTCTTAATCTGGTACATCGACGATTTATATTATTTCGAATAAGGCTTTTATAAAACGGTAATTCTTACCCCCTAATATATTAATGATTCTAATTCGTAATCGGATCCATAAAGCTTTAGTAATAATAGGATTTACTATCTGCTATACATACAACGTTTGATTCTAAAAATACTTATTAAAATCATCTAATAAGTAAGATTCTTGGGCTTTTTTCCCCAGTAACAGAATATAACGACCAAAATGTATATATTTACCGTATATAGGTCGATTTCCTTAATTGGCGAATTGATAGTATTATCCTAAAGGCCCAATTTGAGTTCGTATATTATAGCCTTTTTAATTCTCATATTTTGGACTAGGAGGTTGAGGTTGGTGTTGTCCTCCTTTAGTAATATTATTTTCAAGGCCATAATTGTAGGCGTTTTAGGGTGGTTGGTTTTTATACGTACTTGGTATATCAAAACGGTTTAAATTAGTAATTTAGAAACGTAATAATATTTCGGGTACGTTTGGATTTTGATATTTAGGGTAATACGTTTCACAAAATACAAAAAAATAAAGTAATTAAAGTGGTTGAAATAGGGCTTACCAACGCTTACCAGTACAAATAAATTTCAAATGATAAATGAAACGAAATTATGAACTAGTTGAATGTTTTAAATCAGTTTTGCTATCATTTAGTAAATATATATTAGCTAAGTGGCTAGAAAAACTTAAAACGTTATAAATACTAAACTTAAAATGTATAGAGCGAATGTAAGGCAGACGTAGAGAAATAGGTAGGGTGAAGGGAGTGTAATTGTATAATTCGGTATTTGGTAATCGATCCGGATTAATGTATTGTAACCGAACTTAGTAAAGTAATCGGTTTGGTTGCTTTATGTGTAACTGCTTTGGCTAAAGCAATCGGTTCGGATAAGTGTGTCGTAACCGCTTTTGGATTAAGAGAACGATTTGGATGTTGCTTTCGTAACTGCTCCTATATTTTACGAACGATAGGAATTACCGAAAATCGGATAATTTTAAACTGAAGGTTTCGAAATTTAGTGGTTTAGATTACGTGGCCTAATACGTGATAAAATTGTTTTTGAAAAGTGCACGGGTACGTTAAAATGCCAAATAAAAGTTAATGATGGCATAACAAAGCTTTTAGTAAATAAAACGTCAAATAAGGGTTAATAGTATCGTATTGATGTTGTTCTTTTTAAACCCACTTAGTTTTCACAATCTTCATATACATCGACGTGTAATTTTTGTAAAAAAGAAACGTTAAAACATAAACAGTTGGGACCTTTATAATATCTTGTTATAAGTATTCAATTTATATCTATATTTTTCCTCTAAACTATCTACAGTCGGCTGAGTTAACTACTAATTAATATTGGTCAGGTATAAAACCTTTAGGTTTACGTAAGAACAAGGTATTTAAAAGAGTAATCGTTAAATTAATAATTGTAGTATATAAAAATAATGATCCGAAAAAGCATTTAAAGGTGCACGCCACAGGTAAGGGCTTATAAATCCTCACCAAAAACGTATTACTTTAGACCGCTCCACGTATTGCCGTTCGATCTGGTATAGTTATTACAGACCGATTCATACATTTCCTTTTGGTTTGGAATACGCATTCCAGACCGATCCATGCATGGAGCACTTTGCATCTTGCAAGAGTGCAGCCTGCAGTGTAACACTTTATTGTACACTTTGTAGGAGTACACCCTGTAATATAATGCACTGCTACTTGCCTTATATATACTATCTATAAGGGTATATAGTAATATTTACCGTAACGTATATCCGGCCTTATATACCGTATTATATTATAATAATAATGGATTTTCCCCCTTGTTTATTAATATTGTATTATTATTGAGGTAAAAGCAATTTGTTTAAAATAAGTTATTGAAAACGTATTTGACGTCGGCGTCGAAATCCCGGGCTATTATAATACCAAACGTCTTTTTGTTTCGATTAAAATTTATTGAAAACCGTTATATACTAGTAATTTAATAATGACTTTTGCTTTGATTTATTATAACCCTTTTATTTTATTGATATAAAACAAATACCGGTTTGTCCCGTTATTATAACGAAAATATCCTCAATTTTATTATTTTTATATATACGCTTTCCTATGTCGTTGAAACCTAAAATGAATACCAGGTAAATACCGTATGAAATTTAGAAAAAAGGGGTTTTAAATATAAGTTTAATCAAATTTATATAAAATATAGGGTATTTTTCAAAATATGTATAACAATATTTCATATATTCGAATCGATAATAACCTTGTACTAATTATATAATTTGTCGGGGTTTTCACTAAAGTAGTAAATTTTCATATTACGTAAATTAAGTTAAATTTAATTAGTTACTTTAAATCGTTTTTCAAAACGTTATTAACAGTTCGTTGCTATTCATATTTATTATTCAAGATATATTATAACCTTCCGAATTAACTTCGTATTTTCACGTAAGTATAGTAAAAATACGGAGCTTCGTTTCGCTAGATAATTTTTAGATTTATATCCCTGTTTTCCTTTATAATAAAGGATAACACGTACTCATTAACTAGCCGGTTTTCATTAAACTCGGTAATTGTCTAGTTCCGGTTATTTAGTATCAATATATAAACAGGGAAATATAATACCGAATTATGTTACGAAAAATCGAGGATAATTCGTAAATACTTTTAAACCTTTTCATTTACATATATAATAACGTCGTTTATTAATTAATAATACGCTGTCGATAACGGTTATTCAACTTTTATCATAAATGAATATTGATTTAAAATGCATTTACCTATTTCAACTTATTAATATAAATAATGAAAACCGTAAATTTACCAAATCGTTATTATATGTTTGAAACCAGCTTGATACTTTTTGATATATGTAAATTTTATAACATGAAATAAGATTAATTTGGGTAATCGATTTATAAAAACTAATGAATACTAAAAATTGTTATTGAAAATGAGCAAATCGATTACAAAGTCCAAAGAAATATAAAATGAATGATAGTTAAAAATGAAAAAGATTATAATGAACTTTATCGTAAGGTATAACGAAACTTTTAATGGTTATATTATAAATATATTTTATATAAACGTTTAATATTTACGATTATCTCCTTTTCATAATAAACTCCTTCAAAATAAAAAAAACACTTTTAACCAAAATCAGTCATAAAAAATAAATTTTAGGTTCATTATGAAATGTTCGTCGTCAATATTTTTTTTAGATAGTTATAAATAGTTATAATAATGTAATTTACTTTTTAAGTCGATCTTATAATTCGTAACTTATATTAAATATCCTGTTTTAACCAGGAAAGGTTTAACGATTTTAATAACTATTAATAGGCGAACGATGTATAACGGATTGTTTATTACTTTTAAGTTTTATAAATTCGCGAAAAAGCCCGATCCGAAAATAAGGTAACCGTTTAATATTGATAAAATAGGTGGGCTTAACGCGGGCCGAGCCCGAAACGATATTATAATCGCTAACGCCCCAGTATTTTTTAACGTCGTTAAAGTTGACGCGGACGCGAGCCGAGCCTAAGGCGATCCCACTATTACCGACGCCCGGAAATTTTCCGGCTTTTTCTTAAGATATAAATTATCGCGATTTAATGACTAGACTTTTTTTTCATAAACTCTTTTGTATTTACCGCCGCAATATACGTTTTCATAATATATAAGTTTATTATTATTATATTTAATATAAAAATGAAAATAGGTTGATAATCTCGCGCGTAACGTTTTTAAACTGTAGGTTTTTTTTGTAATTTACGGCTTAATATATTGAAAAGTCGTTTTGAATGGTATATTAGTAACGTAAGTATTATTAGAAACACGAAAAAACTTTGGCTTATCGGATTGAAGATTTCTAATTGAAACGTGATCAAAATATTAAATCTCTCATAATTCGTTTTATTCGTGAATAAAATATATATATTACATAATTACCAACATTATATTCTTTTATAATATATTACCGTAAAGGTTTTTTTTTATATATATCGAGTAATTACGGTTAGTCATCGCCGTTTATATTAAATCATTACCAGATTTAAAATGTTATCTTCATCCCTTTATAATAAGTACCCTTTAAACGATATTTAAGAATAATCGGTTTTCAATATCGATATTTAATTAAAACCCATAAAAATTATATGTTTTACCGTTTCGAATATATCCCCCCCCCCCCGATTTATCCTAAATTATCGAATTTCCTATTTCGCAAATCGAACGAGGTAATAAGTTAAATTAAAAAAAATATTATGAAAATTTTAATAAAAGTTAGTAAAACTTAAAAAAAATGAATCATTCGAATGATATATAAGGATTTTTACTCGCGTATTACCCAGTTTTTTTAGGGTTAACCCGAATATTGATATTAATCATTACGATAAAACCAAAGTATTTAATTTCTTTGATTTTTAAATTACCCTTTTCGAAAAGAAATTTTTACCGGTCCCGTTAAAACGTCTTAAAACTACGTGAATTTTAGCTGTTGATCCTATTAAATATCGAAAAAAGTTATTTTACTAGATTATAACAAGATTGTGTGAAATATACGTTATTATATAATTAATATAATATTTAAACTTTATAAACATTTCTGATAACATAAAAGGTGTAATTAATTATTGAATAATTTGAAATTTATATAAGAGGCTACTGACTTTTCTTCACCTAAGTATAACCTGAATACGGTAAAAAGTCGCTTAAATATTTAAGTTCGTAAATTACGTCGACTTTTATAATACGTATCAGGTAACTTTGATTAAAGGTAAAAAAACGATTTTAATTTATAATTTCATTGAAGTTCCGATGATTTATATCTAATTATTATTTATACTTCACGATTTGAAAACTAGAAATTTCAACGTTACGACCAATAAAAAATTCGCGAAGATTTCATTTTCATTTATTGACTTTATAACTTAACGTTTCAATTCAAAAAATTAAACCCATAATATTAAATATAAACGATTTTTTTGAATTTTACTAATAAGATTAATTTTCGGTTAGTTTAATATAAATGTAGTAATTATCGGTAAGGCCTTAAGACTATAATATTTACGTAAATATAAGGTTTTTAAAAAGAAATTAGAATAATTGGTATTGTAGTGTAATTAAAGATAATTTTAAAGAAGCATTTGAAGGTGTACGCTATAGATAAAGGCTTTATATGCCCTCTAATTAGAGCGTATTACTTTGGAATACTCCTTTTAGACCGATCTACGAATTGCCGTTCGGTTTAGTATAGTTAATTCAGACCGATCCATGTATTGCTATTCGGTCTGAAATACGTATTCCAAACCGATCTATACATGGAGCTCTTTACGTTTTGAAAAAGTGTAGCCTATAGCGTGACAAGTTATCGTACAATTTGTAGGAGTATACTCTATAATATAGTGTACTATTATTTTCCCTATATATATTATTTAAAAAGGTAAATACTAATATTGATCGTAACGTATATAGGGTTTTGCATACTGTATTATATTATGATGATAATGGACTTTCCCCTTTTTTTATTTATATTATATTATTATCCAGGTAAAAGCTATCAACTTAAAATAAGTTATTAAGCACTTATATGACATCGGCGTCGAGATTTTGGGTTACTATAAAACCGAACGTTCTTTTATTTCGCTTGAAATTCATTTGAAACCGTTATATACTAGTAATTATTTCATTACCTTTATTTTAATTAATTATAACGCTTTTATTTAATCAATATATAACGGATACCGTTTCGCCTCGTTTTTATAACAAAGATATTCTACATTTTCTTGTTTTTACATATACGTTTTTCTATATCGCTAATGACGAAAATTGATACCGGATAAATATCGTATAAAATTTATTGAAGAACGGTGTTTAAATATAAATTTATACACATTTATATAAAATATAACGAATTTTTGAAAATATCTATAACTATATTCAATATATTTCAAACGTTAATAACCTGGTATTTATTGTATAATTTATTGGGGTTTTCACTTAAGTAGTAAATCTTTATAATACGTTAATTAAATTTAATTTAATTGGGTACTCTATATCGTTTTCCAGAACATTGTTAACCGTTCGCTGCTATTTATATTTATGATTAAGTATATATCATCGCTGTTTCAATTAGCTTCGTATTTTTACGTAAATATAGTAAAAATACGAATCTTTGTTTCGCTAAATATTTTTTTTAATTTCATCACCGTTTTCCTTTATAATAAAGGATATTACGTATTCATCAATTAGCTGATTTTCATTCAATTCCGCAATCGTTTATTTCCAGTTATTCTATATAAATAAATAAACGGGGAAATATAATACCGAAATATATTACGAAAAAGCGACAATATTTCGTAAATACTTTTAAAAAAAATTCCTAATTCAATACCGCTGTTTTTTAATGAATAATACGTCAAAGATAACAGTTATTCTACTTTAATTATGAATATTCATTGATTTAGAATATATGTTCTTGTTTTAAGTCATATTTGTTCATAATGAAAACCATAAATTTACCTCATTGTAATTATATATTTTAAAATGATTTTCTATACGTTACAATATTCGTAAATTTTTGAACGTCGAATTTGATAAATTTGGATAATTGATTCATGAAAATTCATAAATATTGAAATCTATTATAAGAAATTGGTAAATCAGTTAAAAAATTAAACGAAATATAAAATTCATAACGATTAAAAAAAGAAAAAGTTAAAATAAACTTTATCGTAGGGTATAATTATGCTTTATATAGTTATATTATAAATATATGTTTTATACACGTTGAGTATTTATGATAATCTCTTTTTAATAATGATCTTATTAAAAAATTAAAAAAGGTTTTTGCTGAAATAAATTATAAGAAACAAATTGAAGGTTAATTATAAAATATTCGTCGTTAATATTTTTTTATTCAGCAGTTATAAATAGCTATAATAACGTAACGTACTATTTAGTTCAATATTATAATCCGTAATTTAAATTAAATATTTTGCTTTAACCGGGAAAGGTTTAGAATTTTTAATAACCCTTAATAGGAAAACGACGTATAACAGGTTGTTTATTACTTTTAAGTTTTATAAATTTACAAAAAAACTTAATCAAAAAAAAGATAACCGTTTAATATTAATAAAGTCGATGGGTTTAACACGAGTTGAATCCGAAACGATATTATAATCGCCGACGCCCTAGTATTTTTTAACGTTGTTAAATTTAATAACGTAGACGCGAGCCGAGCCCAAAGCGATTCTATCACTGTTGTTACCCCGAAATCCTCCGGCTTCTTTTAAGATATACGTTATGACGATTGAATAACTAGGCTTTTGTGTTGATAAATTCTTTTGTATTTCCCGCTGCAATATACGTTTTTATGATATGGAGATTTATTGTTATTATATTTAATATAAAAATAAATATGGGTCAATAACCTCGCGCGTAACGTTTTGAAACTTCGGTTTATATTTGGTAATTTACGGGTTAATATATTTCAACAGCGTTTTAAATCTTATACTGATAACGCAAGTATTATTAAAAAGGTGAAAAAACTTTTATTCATTGAATTTAACGATTTCAAATAAAAAGTAATAGACATATTAAATCCCTTATAATTCGTTTGAATTTTCAACAAAGTATATATATTACGTAATAAAAAATATTTTTAAATGAAGTATTAATGAAAAAAACATTTTAGTATATATAAGGTAATTACGTTTCGTTTTTGACGATTATGTAAATAATATATTATCGATTTTAAAATTTTATTCTTATCCTTTTATAATACGTACCTTCTAAACGATCTCCACTAATAATAGGTTTTTAATATTGATATTCGATTTATATTTGAATATATTTGAAAAAAGACCGTAATGATTGTATAATTTACCGTTCAAAACATTATCCCCTCCCATTCATCAGAATGAAACAAATTTACCATTCCGTAAATCGAAAGATATAATAAGTTAAAATGAAAACTTATCAATAGAATTTCGATAAAAGTTAGTAAAACCAAAAAAAGTCGTACCATTTAAAAAATATATAAGGATTTTTATTCACGTATTACCCGGATTCTTTTAGAGTTAACCAGAATATTTACATTAACCGTTACGATAAACCCAAAGTATTTAATCTCCTTAATTTATAAATTACAACTTTTTGAAACGAAGTTTAAACCGGTATCGTTAAAACGTTATAAAATGACGTGAGTTTAAGCTACATAATTCTATTTAATATCAACAAAGTCAATTTACTAAATTATAACGAAATTATTTAAAATATACGTTATTATATATTTAATATATTATTTAAACGTTATAAACATTTCCGCTAACATAAAAGAGGTAATTAATTATGTAAAGGGTTTTGACTTTATATAAAAAGTCATTGATTTTCTTTAATTTACTATAACCCGGATATAGTGAAAAGCCATTTAAATATCTAACTTCGTAAAAAAAATTAACTTAAATCATATTTTTAAGGTTACCATAATTAAAAGTAAAAAATAATTTAACTTCATAATATTATTTAAGTCCCGAAAATTTATTCAAAACCATTATTCATTCCCTATGATTTTGGAATCAGCAATTTCAATGTTACAAATAATAAAAAAGTCGCGAAAATTTGATTTTCATTTCTTAACCTTATAACTTAACACCTGAAATCGAAACATCAATTACGAAATATTCAATATAACTTTTTTTATTAGTTTTACTAATAAAGATTTATTTACGTTCGGTTTAACATAAATATGGTAGTTGTTGGTAAGGTCTTAACCCTATAATATTTACGTAAATATAAGTTTTTTGAAAAGTAATCAGAATGATTGATATTGTAGTATAATTGAAGATTATCTAAGAAGAATCATTCAGAGGTGTACGCCACAGGTGAGGGCTTTATAAGCCCTCCACCCAGAGCGTATCACTTTGGAATACTCCTTTTAGACCGATCTACACATTGCCGTTCGGTTTGGTATAGTTAATTTAGACCGATATATGTATTGTCGTTCGGTCTAGAATAGTTATTCCAGACCGATCCATGCATAGAGCACTTTATGCCTTCTAAGAGTATAGCCTACAGTATGCCACATTATCGTACACCCTATAGGAGTATACCTTGTAATATAGTATACTACTACTTGCCCTATGTATACTATCCATAAAGGTATATAGTAATATCCATACAAGTAATCTTTTCTTTTTTCCTTAGGTATTACGTACTTACAGCCTAGTAGTGATAGTATAGTTATAGTTAAAAAAGTCTAAATTAATAGGTTTCGTAGTAATAATATTACCATATTAATTGCAAAAGGTTTAAATTAGCAAGTTTCCGTAGTAATAGTGTTATTGCTGCATTAATTACAAAAGGTTTAAATTAACAAATTCGGCTAGAATTAGTAAAGTTCAGCCGAGGTGATATTTTAAGTTCGGTCAAGATTAGCAAAATTCAGCCGAAGTAATATTTATAATTCAGATTTGGTTAGTATAGTTAAATGGAGGCGATATAGTTAATAATAACGTTCTTTTGTAATTAATAGGGGTAATTACGTCGGTATCACAGGGGTTAATTATGTAAGGATGATAACGTAGGAGTAACTCCATAATTACGTATTAGGTTAGTATAAAAAATATATAGTTATCGGTTTAGGTGAAACTTTTTTCTTTTTTCAAAGGCGCGTAATTTAAATCGATATAAGTCCTCACCTTAATTTAACCTTTTATTTCTCATAGTTAAATAAACTTCTTTAATGGGTAGGTTTTTCGCTAACACCTATATACTAGCCTATTTTAAATAGATGCCGCGTAAAAATAGGACTGCAAAGCGCCGTTTGACGCGAAAACATCGATGCGTCGCCGCCGCCATAGCCGCCGTAGCCGCCGCCCCTAATATTACCACCACTAGCAGCAATAACCCACCCTTATCGGGTATAATCTTTTCCATTGCCGTCACGCCGCCCGCCTCCACCACCCCGCTCGCCGCTATGTTATCAAGTTCCGCCGCCATTACACCGCCCAGTCTCGCCGCCACTACGCCCCCTTCCCTCCCCTTTCCCTCCCCTTTTCCCAATTCCCAGGAGCAGGAGTAAGGGGCCCCTAAGGTTATAAACATTACCCTTTTTTTATGGGTAAAGACTCCATTACCCGTAGGGGCCCTTTTATGCCATAATCGTAACTTGATGTAATTACGCTAAGGTACGTATATCCCAGCCCCTTTTCTTATTAGTTTTTAACCCTTTTTTTTTTTTTTGTAAATGAAAAGTACGAGGCGGATTTCCTCCGCCTCTTCGAGTTTCGTATCGCTAAGGTACGCCGTAAGGTCTTTTTAATACGTTAAGCGTTAAAACGGCATATCCAGGTCTATAGTCTTAGACCATTAATAGATACGCCCTACGTGTTGTATATCACGTCCGAGGCCTCGGGTAAGTTTATTGGTAATTTTTACGAGAGCGGGGGCCACTAGGCTCGCTATTACCGTTACGAAAGGATTAGCAATTCGTACGCCCCCGTTCCGGTGGTTTTGGAGCCGTATGCCGAGGCTGTATTGCATACCCGCCGGCTCTTTAGTTAGTCTTAACCGAATTTTTAAAAAGAATATCTGGTAAAAATACACCGTTCTGAGCGATTCGAAAAACAAATTATTACAAATAATTAAAATAGGCCAATTCTAATTAATAAATAGGCGTTAACCAGCGGACTAAAGAGACAATGATTGCCGTCGTCGCCTGGAAACGGAGCCTACGTATGTACTACGTAAGTAAGTTTAATAATGTTATCGTACGTCGCCGCAAAAAGGGTAATTCCTCCCTTATACCTTTACCCAAAGGCATAATTAATAATGTGTAAAGCTATATCCTCGCTAGAGCTAATAACGTCATTAGCAGTAATAGCGGTAACTCTAGTACAAAAGGGGAGTACAACGGGGAGGACAGTAGGGACGCGACGACGTTGCCTTTTCCCTTGAATAGTGGATAAATACCCTCGGGCCGGGTCGTCGTACACGACTATAATATAATACGTTATATAATAATTTTATAGCTTTTAACAGCATAATTGTTTAAAGTAATAAACTCAATATAAAGTGTAAAATGAAAGTGGTAATATATTAGAATTATCGTAATGTTGTAAAATTGAATAAAAAGTAAAATAAAATCGGAGATCAGTACGAATAGTCGTATATAATAAAGGCAAAATCCACGATCGGTATAAATAAGCCGTTGAAATAAAGGTAGAGCGTAAATCGGTGTAAATAATATAAGACGAACCGATCCAAATTAGCGAAAAAGTGGTTAAATAGATTATTCAAGTCGTAAAACCTTTTTTATAACCTTAACAAATAGTGTATTTGTCGATATAAGTGTTTTGGAGCTCTTTTAAGCGTAGCCTTAGTTATCATATCTGTTGGGTTGGATTTTCCTTTCATTCACTTCGTTTCCTGGATTTTACGACGTTTATATAACTTGCGTAAAGCTATAATATCGATTATTAAACGCTTTTCGTTCGTAATACCTGATTTAATCAGGTATTTATAAAGCGAAAAAAAGTTAATATATACGATAAAAGGGATAGGGCGTAAACCAAGGTTAAGAACAATTATCTGGATTGTTATTGCTATAGTAACACCCGAATAGAAGCTTTTAACCATGTTATAAATCTCGAATGCTAACACGCTCCACGTAACCTTTTTACCCTTAGTAATGTTATAATGAATAAGACATCCTCGGAACGTAAAGTCGTTTCAAGCCGGTGTTTCATTACCAAGGATTAGTACGAAGCCGATTTATAAATTATAGTCATTATTATTGACTAAAAAGTTGTTGATAAAAATAAATAGCTTTGACGTACTTATACTAAGCGATACGAATTGTAAATCGCGTTTCGGATTATATATTTGTTAAAAAAAGCGTTTGTTAAACGCCTTATGCGTATAGTCCGTCGAGTTGGTTTAACATTACGCGGTGACCGAAAAGTTAAATACTGCCTTTAGTTATATTGGAAAAGTAAATCAAACACCGCGTATACATTAATATTTGTATTCGTTGGCTCGTTTTACGTTATCCAAAATGACAAGGGTAACTTTATCTAATTGCCTCTTTTACATAAAGCTTAAAGTGTCGTTCTAAAGGGTAATTATAACGTTATTAAAATCAACTACATTTTTTCATTGGGTACGTCTTAGGTTTAGCTTTTAAGCCGGTCTTTAAAAAAAATCTCTTTTTAAGTACAGAAAATGAAAAATTATATAACGTTAAGGTATTATCCGTTTATATACCCGTTAGTATAAAGTCCTCTAAATAGGCCGTTAATATTAATAAATACGGGTAGAAGATAGAGTTAGTTATTTCTAGTCTTTTTTTTATAGTATTTTTGGTAAATGTTGTACTAGTAAATACCCGTTTCGGTTAAGCCATAAAGTGGGTTTATAATACGTAAAATCGTGTTGGGTAAGTAATGTTATTTAAGGTTTTTAGGTATGTCGACGTAAATCCATCGTTTTAATCGTATTTAAAATTAGTTGTAAGCCTACGTTATATATTAAAGTTTAATATATAAATTATATAAATTGTTAAGAGAAGTGGTAAACGTTAAAATCAGGCGATGACCAACTCGTTGTAATATAGATACATAGGTTATAATATCCTTCTTACCTTCGTCTTTTTATCTCTTTATGATTAGGCGGTTTTTTTGTAAGGTTTTATGGTTTTGTCTTTAACCTCGTAAACAAAACGGGTTGGAAAAATCCTACAAATGCCGTAAATAGCTAAATCAAAAGTTTTAAAACGAATAACGCTTTGGTCGATTAGGCCTGAGATTTACGTTTAAGTAGATTGTATAAATAAGGCACTTAAAGTGATAATAATACCTTCGCGGCGGAGTTTTAGGCTAATCTCGCGGTTTGCCATTTTCTTTTACGTAATGAAGGAGTTTGTAACAAAGTTACTAGGGCGTTTTTTGGTTTTCGAGCTAAAGGGGCGCCCTCGACGTCGAGGTTTTAGCGGGTTTGATATAGATAAACCGCTTTTATTTAGCGTATTTGTGTTGGATTCGCGTTTTAAGGGTAAGACTAAAGTTAGGTTCGGTTTAAATTCGTTGTTTTAGATTATATTTTATAAGCGGTTTTACTCGTCCTGCGGTTTCAGACCGTTCTTTTCCACATTTCTTTTATATTCTTGTACCATTTTTTAACGAAACGAGATTTTTTTTCGTTTAGTAAGTTAACGAGAATATTATAACCTTTAAATCCTTAAATCATTTCAAGGCTAGTCCATCCATACTTCGTTTTCCAAATCAAAACTTTAAATTATAATAGTAAGTCCAATACGTTAGTTTTACGTGTGGCATTTTTCGTGGCTAATGTTTTTAATATATTATTATTTGCCCGTAACGAGCATAATGCCGCTATAACTTTGGTTATAGTATTGGCCCTTTATATTATAAATCGTAATAGGGCAAAGTTTTTGTGGATCTTCGGGTAGGTATTAAAGATAAGGAGTGTAGGGATAAATTTATTTAGGTTAAAGGTGTTATAAACGGCGCTAACCTTTATTTAAAGGATAGATTCCTTGAAACTAATACCCTTTAGTTTTTTTTAACAATATTATATAGGTTATTTTCTGTGGTTCATGGTATCGTTTACACTTTCAAATACATTATAGGGCTTTTACTGATATTTTTTTACATTCGTTGCCGGTTATTCGAGTTTTCGTACGTTCGGTGAAATTAAAAGCCGTACCGGCGTCGTACCTAATCCAATTTATAGGTTTAAAGTAAACGTTTGACTAGTAATTAGTTCAAAAGTCTCAACAGTTTGTAATAAAAACGTTTCGTATGAACTTACCGGTTTAAAACAATATAGCCGTATCGATGACGTGGAGGACTAGTTGGCTATTGAAATATAAAATATTAATAATTACTTTATAGTTAAAGCTTATATCGTTTTAAAGGCGGAATTTAAATCTTTGTAGGGTCTGTGAGTGGAACTAGTACTCACGACAAAACTTTTAGATAGTCTTAAATACGTTTTTCCTTACATTTATATGGATTCTGGTGTGGAATAAACGTAAAAAGCGTTTTGTAACTAGATGTTCAAATAGTCGGTATAAAGCTTGTAATTTTAGCTAATTTAAGTAAACAGCCTTAATTATACATGTTTCCAGGGAAAACCACACGTGGCCGCATTTAAGTTTAAGTAATAAAGATATGTTATTTAAGGCGCTGATAAGCTAATTAATCGTATTCCATATCTCGATTCCGAGCTTATTTATATTAGTAAATAACAGTAGAAATGACAGTTTAAAATTTATTACGTAAAACTTAATTGGTCCGAAACGCGTAGTTATCACGATTTTTCCGAATGACGTTATTTTACCTTTATTAAATAGAATCTTTCAGTCTTTTTTTATTCGGTGTAACCGAAACTTCGGAAATTTCGCCGTAAATACGTCGAATTATCGTTTCCCGGCCGTCGAAATTTCAGCTACATTAATATTAGGTATAATACCTTGGAACATGGTTTCGTATCTGTTGAAAAGGGTAAATTACGACGTTATATAAACGTTCAGTACTTCGTTTACGTAGTTTGAGCCTATAATATGTGGAGAGAGAAAATTATAAGCCGGAAAAAATACGTTGGGCGGTTTTACCGTCTTAGGTTAATAGGTAGGTATTATCCTATTTAAGGTCGTCTTTTCCAGATGTATCTTTATAAGGGTATGTATCGAAAACGTTATTTATACTTTCGTACTCGGTTATGTATATTATAAAGTTAGCCTTTATCCGATCCTTTAAATTGCATTCGGCCTAAAATCATCCTTTAATCCGAATTCACTCGTAAACGAGGTGGTTTATAAACTAATAGCCGACTTTACCGTATATAATACACCTTTTTTACAAACTTACAGAGTTTCGTATATTTTTTCGCAAGTATTATTATATTTTCGGTACTTTTCTCCCATTTTCGAACGAACGTCTTTATTTTTATTCCTAGTATTTTCTCCTTAGTACTTATAATTTAAGCCTTTATTTTACCTCAGTTAAACTTTAAATTTTCGGTTTTAAACGTGGTATTTTTTTGGGCGAGTTTTACTTTGTTGATTTAGACGTTACCTTTGGTTTTATTAGTCCTAAATACTATTTTGAGACTTGTCTGTCGACGTATAAAGGTCTCGAGCGATATTTTAAAGCTTATATAAAAAGCTTTTAAATCCTTTTCCAGTTTAAAAAGTGTAAAGTCGAAATCCGGTTTTTTACGACAAGACTTTATGATTACTCAAATAAATAATTTTTCGCTTTTGTATTCCGGTCTAAAAATTACCTAACACTTCCGAAACTTAGTTAAAAGGGCGGTAAAGATTTTTATAGGTTTTTATCGGGGTTTTTCTATTGGTTTTTCATAGATTTCCAGGTTATGTCGGTTTAGTTTTTATGGTAAATTTTATAATTGATTTTGGTATCAAAGTAGGATTTCAAACGGTAATAATACTTTATGAAATTATTTACCTACGTAAAGTACTATATATACTAGTCCTTAACTTGGCCGAAAAGTATATCAAGTAAAATAATATTAAATTAAATCAGTTTAATATTCAATCTTTCATACGTATCAAGTATTATACTTATTTTATTATTAAGTACGTCGTATAGCTTATCGTTATAGTTATTATCCATATTTTTCAGCTTAATAAAGTTAGTTAACTTTATAAGGTCGTTTTTATCCGTGGGAAAATAGTGTAGCGGAAGGTCGCGATAAGGGTCGTAGTTTGTAGGTATCAGTCCATAAGGTACGTATTAGCGTTTTACGCCGCTCGTTAATTTTAAGATCGGGTTGTTTTTTATGTTTTGGCCGATTCTTCCGTAGTCGATCGGGTTATTTCAGGTGTTTTGGCCGCTTCCGCCATGAATGGTCGGGCTGTTTTTAGTATTCAGAAAGTGGTTTAGCGTTTGGTTCTATTCCAAAGTATATGTTTACCGTATATAGGTCGAGATCTTCAACTGGCGAATCGATGGTATTGTCTCAAAGGCCTAGGTCGATTTCGTATATTATAGCTTTTTTAATCCCCATGTTTTCGACTAAGGTCAAAATTAGCGTTGGCTTCTTTTAGTGATATTGGTTTTAGGGCTATAACTATAGGTGTTTGAAGTAGTTTTTATATGTATTTGGTATATTATAATAGTTTAAGTTGGTGGTTCCGAACTGTGGTGAGATTTCAGGTATATTCGGATTCCAACGCTTAATGTAATCCGTTTTACAAATATTAAATTCAAAGTAAATAAAGTAATTAAAATGGTTAAAATAGGGCTTACTAACGCTTGTTAGTGTAGATAAATTTAAAATAATAGATAGGGCGTAATTACAAACCGATTATGTGTTTTCAATTAGTTTTGTTAGCGTTTGATAACGTTTAATTAGCTAAACAGCTAGGGAAACCCAAACGTTACAAAAACTAAATTTAAAATACGTAAGGCGAACGCGGAAACGTAAATAAGGCAGAGAAAGTGTGAGGCGAATAGGGAAAATAAAGGGTATAATTGTATGGGGATGTATTATATAATCCGGTATTTAGTAATCAGTCCAGATTGGTATATCGTAACTGAACTTAGTAAAGTAATCCGTTTGGTTAATTAATGTATAATGGATGTTATTAAAGAAGTCGGTTTGTATATTCGTATATAACCGATCTTGGTAAGGCGATCAATGTAAATTATCGGAAATCAGATAGGTCCTAACAAAGGGTTCCGAAACTTGGTAATTTTAGCTTACGTAGTTTGATACATAATAGGACGTTTTCCAAAAATTACCTGGGTACGTCAAACCGACAAATAAGGGTTAATAATATCGTAACGAAGCTTTTAGTAAATAAAACGCTAAATAATAGTTAATACTATCGTATTAAAGTTTTCTTTTTTTAAGTTACTTAATTTTTACAATCTTTATATACGTCGACGTATAATTCCTGTAGAAACAAAGTGTTAAAATAAAAATGATTAAAACTACAACAATATCTAGTTATAGGTATTCAACGTATATTTATTTCTTTCTTCCTACGTTATCTATAATCGAGCGAATCGGTTACTGTTATAGTTTGACTTACAATGGTAAGCCAAGTAGGTGCCAAATGAGATTTACTACTGAGGTGCGAAGGAAAACTAGAAGAGGCTACCGTGGCCCAATCTTGTAGGGCCCTTGGGGAGAGCCAGTGCCTAGCCTATCACGTGCCATTACACGTGCCGCATACGAATCGTATCCAGCCTATATCCGAATCGTATCCTATTCGCGTCCAGGCTAAGCCTAGGCCGAGCGTTATTTATCCCGTTATGTATACAGTTACTTAACTTATAAGCTTAATAGCTAACGGCTTAAGTCCATAACATACCCCCTCCTTTCCGGATGCTGTAAAAGCTATGATGCCTTTTTAGATAAACACCGGACGCGAGCCGTACCAGCCTAATACGCGGGTCGAATATAAGCCGGTAACATTACGTTCAACACCTTGTATAAAGTTTCGGCCGGTTTATTCTATATCGACAACATCGTATAAAGTATCCGTTAATACGCCGTATAAGGTATTTTTCTTACCGTTAACGCTGTATAACGTATTCGGTAACGTGCCGTATAAAGTATACTTTTTATTACCGGCGCCGTATAACACACTCGTCAACGCGTTGTATAAGGCATTCTTTTTACCGCCGACGCCGTATAACGTATCCGTTAATACGCCGTACAAATTATCCTTTTTACCGCCGGCACCGTATAACATACTCGTTAATGTGCTGTATAAGGTATCCTTTTTACCGCCGATGTCGTATAACGCATTCGTTAACGTATCGTTTAAAATTACGCTTTTATTTCTAACGTCAAATAACGCGCCTCGTTTAACACATAATTCTTATCGAATCCGATTCGCCAATCCTTATAAATACGACCGCCCTTACACAATTTCCAAAACTTCTTTCTTTTCCCTTTTATACTATTGCCCCCCCCCCCTTTCGTCTGCTGCCATCATCGTAACTTTTTTAACTACCTTTTATATATATTAGCCAACTGTTCGCGTAACATATGTCAGCTTTTTTTCCCTTACTTATTATTATAGCCGACGTATATAACGGTTTTAACCTAGATTACATTACCGCTGACGCCCCTAAAAGAGACGACGAGCCTCCCCGTAAGGTATATTACCTTATTACATATTAATACCCTATTACCAATTACCTATTATAGCCTCTTCGCATTATACGAAATCTTTTGATCCTCGGAAATAATAAAAATAAAAATAAGTTTTTTCCGTTATAGGTTAAGGACGTTTGTATATCATATATTAACCGGCTTTTAAACTTTAACGTTGCTTTATTTTACGTTTCAATTTATCTTTTATAAAGGTATCGCTTATATAGGAAGGTTTATAACAAGGTAAAATTATAAAAATGCTTTACGAAAAGCCTACTGTTAATAAACTTTTTCCCGTAATATATTTAAAAGATAAGTTTACTTATAAATTTACCCGGTTCATATATCCTTTTACGTTGGTTCATCATTACGGTAAAAAATAGGGGTTGTATCCTATCCACCGCGCGTAAGCGTTAAAAAGATATCCTGAGTTATTAACTCATTTTGATCCCCGCCTTTTTTAAACTAGTTAATTAATTTATCCGGCTTCTTAATGTTACTCGAGCGTAAGGAGTTTTTACTATACCGGCCATATAAGTCGTTACTCCTTTAACTATATGTCTACGTCGCTTTTTCCTTCCGGGTCCATATTTACCTCAGACTCCTTTATCGTTTTTCATTATATCGCCTATTTATAAAAATAAAACGCCTTTAACTAACCAAGATTTAACGCGTAACGTTTTCTCTCCGGCCTATTTTGACCACCGCTAAATACCCTTTCGTATTTTTAACCTAAAAGGCTAAAATAATATAACTACCTAAGTTATATTTTTATAATTAATATAATTTATGGTTCACGAAATTTTACAAACTATGTTTAAGACTTAATTATACAATTTCTAATTTTGTTTATATCCTATTTACTAACTTTATATAAAAACGAACCAATTGGGCCGACCGTGAACGGACGTAAGATCGTTCAAGATCCTAAATTAACGTGTTATAGTTTTTGGTAACCTATTTAAAGGGTTACTCCCCCCCCCCTCGATTTTCGCCTTATTTTTCATTAACTATTATCGTCGACCTTATTTAATGCCCGTCCCTTTTAACGTTATCTTTTATCGTAGGCCTCCCCTAACGTCCATCTTTTCTAGTATTATCTATTATCGACATTTTTGAACGCCCGCCTCTCCTCGCGCTATCCACCCTTCTTAATATCGTTTCGTATACGTCCCGCCTTTTACCAGCCCCCCTTTTCGGTGCCCACCAGTTTTCGCCATACCTTTTACCATCTTCCTCTCTTAACATCGCTTAAGGTTTATAATTAGTTGTAATAAGGCCCTTAATGTTAATAACTTCGGCACTCGTTAAACTTAAATAAAGATAATAATAATAATTAAGTAAACCTTTATTAAAGTATAATAAAAACCGCTTCGCGGTCGGATATATATCTGAAATAGTTGGGTAGTATTTACTAGGCCTTATTTACGATATTATAGCCTTATTTAGTAATGAATTTTTCTTTTTATTTACAAATAAAGTGTTATTTCGAGGGTGTAAACGGTTTGCCCCGCGTTCATTATTTGGTATAAGCTTAAAGTCATCGTCGGAATATCGCGTTATCGTAAACCCGAATATCACTCTATTTCGCTTCGAATTTATTTGAAACTATAATATATTAACAATTTTCCAACAATTTCTATGTAGATTTATTATAATCTTTTTACTCAACTGATACGTAATGAACCCCGCCCCTCCCTGTCTTTACCGCAAATATATCTTATATTTCAAATTCGTCGTATTTATCATCTATCATATCGTCCGTAACTAAAACTATTCCCGGGAAAATATCGGATAAAACTAATAAAGAAAAGGGGTCCGAAACCGTATACTTAACTAAGTTTATATAAAATACCGGATATTTACCAAAAATAGCTAATAAGACATTTAACGGGTTCGAAATACCAATTATCCGATATTAATTATAAAGTCAATCGAGTTTTTCATGCGGGCGATTAGGTTTAATATTACGAAAACCTAGCTAAACCTAGTTCCCTACTTTATATCGCTCTGCCAAACATCGTTTAATTCGCCACCGTTTATATTTTCTATCAAATATAAATTATTGCCATCTAAAATAATTCTGTTTCCTTGTATAAATAAGCTAAAAACGTAATAACATATCCTGTCAAGCTGATTAACGACTTTGTATCCCTGTTTATTTTCGAAATAGGTAATATTTCTTACCCATTTAACAAACGGTTCCCGTTAAACCCAGTAATCGTCAACTTTCGGTTATTTAACTCAAATTAATAAACGACTAAATATAAAACTCAGTTGTATTACGAAAACGCGACTACGATACACAAGTACTTTTAGACCTTTTAGTTTACCCGTTTAGTATTATGATCTATTTATAAGTGGCATACCGTAAATAAAATTGATTCGATTTTTATTAAAAAATAAAACGTCATTTAAAATACGTTTACCCAATCCAAATTACGGTTACTAATAATGAAAGTTAAAAAGTTATAAAATCTTTACTTTATATTTCGAAAACACTTTACATACGCATTCAAAATTATAAAACATATAGCCTTTAATTAAACAAATTTAAAAAAGGCTATTTGTAATAACCAACGAATATCGAGGGCCGTTATTGATAACTAATAAGTCAACTATAAAGTTGATCGAAATATATACCTAATACCGGTCGGAAATAAAAAGAAATTAAAATAGGCTTTGCCGTAAAATACGACGATGTTTTGTTTCGTTATACTACATGTATATTCGACATAAACGTCGAATATTTATAATTATCCCCTTTTAATGGTAATCTTGTTAAAAAACGAGGAATAAAATATTTTTATCCGGATAACTTATAATAAGCGAATCGTGGGTTTATTACAATATTTTCGTTATTAATAGTTTCTAGTTCGGTAATTATAAAAAGTTATGGTAACGTAATACTCCCTGCGGGTTAATCACGTAATTTACAATTTATACTAATTATTCTACCTTAGGTAAAAAGCGTTTAACACCTTCGAAAACCGTTAAAAAGCCAACTTTATATAACGAGTTGTTCGTTACTCCCTAATCCTATAATTCCGCTAACGTATCCAGGCCGAAAATAAGGGAATTGTTCGGTGTTAGCGTTACCGGCAGACTTAAAGTAGGTCGGGCTCGCGACGATACCGCCGACGCCGCCGTATTGAAATTCCCTAACATTATCCCCGATAACAACCCAAACGCGAGCCGGGCTCGAAACGGTATCATCCTCAACGGCCCTTCAAAAACCCTCGACCCCCCTTTAAAATATATGTCTTCGTAATCCAATAGCTAGGCTTCTGTCTCGCCAAACTCCTTTACCTAACCCTCTATAATATTTATTCCTTTAATATATAAATCAATTAATACCACGGTTAATATAGTAATAGAAATGGGTTAAAAGACCCGTGCGCGACGTTTCTTAACCTCGGGTTTATCTTATAATTTGCGAGTCAACGTATTCGGATGAGCGCTCCAAGTTATAAGCCTATATAACAAGTGGTATTCAAAAAGAAAAAGGATTTCGATCCATTTAGCCTAACGTTTCGAAATTAATTATAGTTAAAAAAACTTTAATTCCTTATAGTTTATCAAAATCGTAAGCGGTATACAAATATTGGGTAACTTAAAAAATTACGTTTTTAAATGAAATATTACCGCGAAAAGTTCCTTATAGTAAATAGTATAGTTACGTTTCGTATCCGTTAATTGGATGGAATGATAAACTACCAACTTCAAAATATTATCCTTATCCCGTTACGATTAATACTCTTTTGACGACGTTTTCGAATGATGAGTTTCCACTACTATCAACCGATTTCAATCCTAACATACCAAAATCGGAGCCGTAATAAAGATATTTTTTAAGGTTTGAAATATATATTCCTCCCGTTTCGTCTAAGCCTAACGAATACTTTACTTTGTTCAACGGATATAATAATCCGCTAACTTTAAGAAATTACTAATAAAATCACGAAAAAATTGGCAAAATCCAAAAAAATCGAACCTTTTGGACCATACATAGTAACTTCTACTCGTGGATTACCCGGAATTTCTCGGTGTCGGCCTAGATACCTATTTTAATCGTTATAATAAAGCCCAGGTATTTTACCTCTTCAACTACGAAGTCGTACTTTATAAAATTCAAATTTGGTTCTGTATCGCGAAAACGTTTTGAAATTACATAAACTTTCGCTATGTAATTTTATTTAATGCCTAAAAAGAGACCAGGTAATTTTTTAAATACGTTATAACGAAATCATTGAAAATATCCGTTATTATATAATTAATATATGATTAAAACGTCGCCGTCGTTTCCGTTAGCTCAAAGGAAGTAACTAGGTATTTAAATAACACAAACCGCGTACGAAACGCTGTTAATTCCTCTTACCCAGGTATTACTCGAATACGGTAAAATACCATTCCAATATCCAACTTAGTAAGTTATATCGACTTCGATAACGTATATAAGGTTTTCTTAATTAAAAGTAGAGAAAAAATGTCGTATTTTGTAATTTTATTTAATACCCGATAACCGATATAAAACCGTTATCCCGCTTTCTATTTACAAATCAATAATACCGGCGCTGCCATCAATTAAAAACTTGCCGGTACCTGATCCTTATTTAGCAACTTCGTAACTTGTCTTCGAAGTTAAAAAAGTTAATTTCGTAATATCAAATATGATAACTTTAAAAGTCGTTTCAATAAAAATCCATTTATATTATACTTAATATAAATATATTAATTTAGTGTCCGTTTATATAAAGGTAAGGTTATAACCTGATTTTTATCGAATAGGTTGCAAAATATAGTTAGTTTCGGTGAAAAACGCGACTAACCCTTTTCCTCTTAAAATATAGTCGTCGTCGTTGTTTACAAAATCTATGTCATTTTGTTAAAGCTTGTAATATAATTTATCTGAGACGGGTCCCTTATACGTTATACCTTTCGATACGAACGTTACGTTAATCCGAGGGAAACCGAACCTACTACGCCTTATATATCTCCCATCTTAAATCGTATCGACACTACGTTGATAAATAAACTTATCTAACCTTAAATTATTGAACGGTTATCCCCCGTATTCAAAGTCACCTATTATTATCGTATTTAAAACATTCCAAAAATCATATCTCGCGTTATTCCAAGAGTAATATATTTTAATATCGTGCTCAACCATCTATTTATATTAATGTAAAACTTAGCTATTTAAGTAATACATTTGTTTTGCCGTAATCCTAATATTGTATTAATATTTGGCGAATATAATAACTGAATTTTCTTTAATTTAATCGTTATATTAAAACCTCTTCTATAATATAATAATAATTGTAGCCAAAATTAACTTCAAAATCCAGAAAATGGGTATTATTAAAAAAAATATAATGATAAGGAATAATTCCTCGTTTATACATATTTTAATTAAATTGAACTTTTTTTTACTTGATTTTGTAATTACGTCGTTAAATTTATATAACACCTAAATACAATTATCTTTAAAAGTTAAGTTTCTCCTATCGCCGTTAATAGGAAACTTTCCTTTCCCTCTTTGATTTAGGCTTTATATGCCTACATTAAAGGTAATAACGAAACAAGGTTGTAACTACGTTAAAAATAGTTTGATGAACTATAACGTACGTAACGCTTTAAAGTAAGCCTAATCTAACCTTCTTTTATTGTTGTTTACGTTATTTTGCGTCTCTGGTTTTAAATACGTATCGAACGGGTTTGTTAAAATAATTAACCGCGATATCAAAAGGATTAACCGATATTACTATGGCCTTTTAACGAAGGCATTTAAAAGGCGTAGACTTTCGTTATAACTGTATTACTATCCGGCCGTTAGCTTTAAACGGGCTCCGTTAATTAACGACCAAAACGCCGTTTTAAATCCAAGGATTTTAACTCATCGGAAGATTTTCTATATTTCTTTAAAGCTACGATATAGTTTACCCGGCTAATACCTGTCATAATAAACTTGTCGCGGATACATAAAGATACGCAAGAGTGTAAGTAATTACACTTTACGGCCGAGAGCTAATTTAAGCCGCCTAATTAAGCCAAAATTATCTCGAACCTAATAATGAATAGTACCTACAGGTTTTTATTATTTATAACTAAACCTTCGAGTTTAACCAATATTTTGTCTGCGCGGTAAGGGTTGTTGAAAGCCGCCTCGATATAATCGAAAAACTTCCTTATATCATACCTACCTTCGTATCCTCCGGCTTCGTAATAAGCCGTAACCGATTGATTTACTGCTGCCGTATAACATCTCTATACGTAGAGGAACGCGTGCCGACCCTTCCGATTTATATTTTATTCGTTTCCAATATAAATTCGATTATTTAGGGAGTTGTCACCTATGTAAAAGCAGATCCATTAAATTACGATTAATTATATCGTTTTCATCCGCCTTAAACCGGTAAAAAATTAACGCTAATCGCGGCTAATTCGGTTTCAAGTTACTAAATCTTCGCGATGACCTAAAAGAAGTCAGAAATAGGGTCTATAGTTAATATCGATTAACCTAGTTATTATAACTGTTTAATAGCCAACCCGATATAGCTTACAGTATTTTATAAACAAAAGATATCGGTTTAAGTCGGCCCTGAAAGGGCCGAAGGTATATTTATAAAGGTAAAGGATTAGGTATTCGCTGACGGCCTATCCTCTCCGATAACGCTAAAGTATAACGTAAAATTATTAATGTTTATTATCGATTCGTTAATTATGAATAATATTTTTTCGAAAAAAAAAATACCTTAATAGTATATTATAGTCCGACTTACGATAATGAATCAAGTAAATGCTAAATAGGATTTACTATTAAAGTTTGGAAGAAAACTAGAAGAGATTACCGTGGCCTAATCGTATAGGGCCCTTAGGTAAGGCCAGTGCCCAGCCCGTCACGTGCAAGGACCGTGTCCGGCCTATACCCGGACCGTTCCCTATTCGCACCCGGGCCGAGCTCAGGCCGGACGTTTCCCATCCTATTACGTGCACAGTTACGTAACCTATAGGCTCAATAGCCAACGGCCTGAGTCTATAACAGTGACTAATTAGTGTCGGTAAAGTTTTAAGCCTATAATATTTACGTAAATATAGGGGTTTTAAAAAGTAATGAAAATAATTGGTACTATAATATAATTAAAAATAATACAAAAAGAAGAATTCAAAGGTTTACGCTACAGGTAAGAGCTTTATAAGCCCTCCATCCAAAGCGTATCACTTTGGAATACTCCTTCTAAACAGATCCACGCATTGCCGTTCGGTCTGGTATAGTCAATCCAAACCGATCCATGCATTGCTATTCGGTCTAGAATAGCCATTACAAACCGATCCATACATGGAGCACTTTGCGCCTTGTAAGAGTGCAGCCTGCAGTGTGACACGTTATCGTGCACCCTACAGGAGTACACCTTGCAATACAGTGCACTGCTACTTTCCCTATATATACTATCTATGAGGGCATATAGTAATATCTACAGTAATCATGTTTTTCCCGATACAGAGGTAAAGCTATTACCTTTTCCTTATCGAATAGGTCGCGGAACTTTTCCAGTTTAGGTAAAAGACGTAATTAATTCTTCTTCTTTTTTATGATAGTCGACGCCGTCGACTATAAAACCCGCGTTCTTTTACGAAAACTTATAACAAAGGCCAATTACAATTAATCCCTTATACACTATATTATTTATGAAAATTGGGTTAATAGCCAAATGAAAACCATTCCTACAACGCTTGGTATATCCCCTAATATAAAATGTATTATTACTATATTGATAAATGATACTTCTTAATTATGAATGATTAAACGATTACCGTTCACTTTTAATATCACTTCTTCATATTATATTTATAATATTTTCATTTTTCCCCGCGTTATTAATGGAATAACATATACTAATATCTGATTCGACTTTTGATTAATCTTTACGCGAGATTTTACTATTTATATAACACACGTATTTCGTCTTAACCGTCATATAACACCTCAATTTCGAAAATGTAATAGTTGAATTTACTTTACCATTAACCATTATGTTAAATTCTCATTTATAACACAATAATTATTATAACGAAAATCGACTCAAGCGTTTAAAAGATAAGTGTTATGAAAAAGTATAGGGTTAAGAAAAATATCTTTATTTATACGTATTTTGATTAAATTAAATTCCTCTTTATTTTATTTTTTCATTACGTTATTCAAGTTACGTAACTTTTAAACGAAACTGTATTTAAAATTTAGGCTTCCCCCGTTGCCATTAGTACATAACCTTTATTTACTTTTTGAACTTAGACTGTGTATACTTACTTCGGAGAAAAAGTCTAGCGAAATTGGTAATTAAGTTAATAATAGTTAGTTAAGCTATAGGGTAAATAACGTTTCCTAACTTGTTTAACCCGGAATCTTTTCGTCATTATTTACGTCGCTCGACGTCGTTAATTTATACCGAAGGAATTTATTGAAATAATTAGCCGCGATTACCGCAACCTTTTAACGAAAATACCTAAAAAGTATAAACTTTCGTTATAATTATATTTCAATTCGGCTGTTATACTTATACGGGGTTCAATAATTTTCTATTAAAACGTCGTTTCAAGTTTAAAGCCTTCATTTTTTTTAGAAACTCGCGGTATTTAGTTGAAGCCACGATATGATCGATTCGGCCAACTTTTACCGCAATAAATTTGTCTCGAATACGTAAAGATATATGAAGGTATATATAATTATAGTTAACGCTTAAGAGCTAGTTCAACCTACCCATTTAAATCAGGAAAATTTCGAACCTAATAATGAAAGGTACACAAACACCTTTATCGTTTATAAGTAATCTTTTTAATTGAACTAAAGTCTTATCCGCGCGATAATGGTCGTCAAAAATAATTTTAATATAGTTGCAAAAAGCTTATTTATATTTTATATACCTTTATATCTGGTAACTTCGTAATATATCGTAATAACTTACTTTATCACCAGCGTGTAATAATTTCATACGTAAAAAAAATACCGAATTTTTCCGATTTATAGTAGTCTTGCATTCAATATAAATTCAATCGTTTAGCGGGTTTTAACTTACGTAAAAGAAAATCCATCGAATTATGGTTAGTTATATCGTTTTTGATTACCTTTAAACGTTGAAAAATTAATATAAATTAACGTTGAATCGACTTCAAATTGTTCAATTTCAATAACAATCTAAACGAAATCAGATACAGAGTTGAAAATGGAAATTATTTAACTAACTTAATATTTTTAATTTACAATCAACGCGATATAGCTTATAATATTTCATAAGAAAGATATATTGGCTTAAACCGGCCCTAGGGGTTTAAGAATATGTTTACAATAGTAGAGAATTAGGTATTTCCCGACGGATTAGCCTTTCCAATGACGTTAAAATATAACGTAAAATCATTGATATTTACTATCGATTCGTCCATTACAATTAATATTTTCCCAAAAAAGACCTTAGTAGCATATTATAATTTAACCTACGATAGTAAATTAAGTAGGTGCTAAATGGAGTTTATTATCAAGTTATAGGCGAAATACTAGAAAAGGTTATAGTAGTCTTTCGTGCAGGACTTATAGGTATAGTCAATATACAGCCCGTTACGTGCTTTCGCACATGCTATATGTAGACTAAGCCTGGACCGGGCCCAGGCCGGGTACTACATATCCCGTTACGTGCACAGTCAAATAACCTATAAACTCAATGGTTAATGGCCCAAGTTCATAACAAGGTGCCAGAAAAGAGTCTCTGATAAGACGCCGGCGCGGTAAGCCATCAACGGCTTGGCGGCGTTGAGAACGACAAGAATATACCCGTCTTTACGTTTTGTTACTTCCTTTACACATTAGATTCTGCCTTTTACAAAAAGGGTATTAAGCGGTTTGTACGCGCATAAAGAGCATATTTTACGCCCTTCTTTCTTTCAATACAGGCTCCGTTACTAACCTCCGTTAATAAAGACCACATGTCACCTGTACAAGGTTATTCTCTAATATCGACGGCGGGGCGAGGGTTGGCCGAGCGGGTTAAGAAGGAGTAAAAAGGGGTAGAAGGAAAAAGGAAGAGAAAGGTTAAGGGGGCCGAAAGAGGGGTTGCGCCTGGAGTGCACTTAGCGCGTTTGGGACGTATCAGCTTGCGGGCTTTAACGCAATACGTTCAAACACATGTAATACGGCCTTTACATATAGGTACTATTAGAAAAATAGGGTTGATTAAGGTACCCTAATGAAGGGATAAATAGGGGCACCAATACATTGGGATATAAACGGGTGCTTATTTTTTTTTAGTTACTTTAATTATTGATTAATGGATTTTTTTTTAAAATTAATAGTTGTATTGACAAGGGGCTCTTTTTATATTGGATGGCGATATACAAACTACCTCGTATATATAAGGGGCTCCTTTACTAATTTAACATATTCTTTAACATTTACGTGTGAATTCTCACGCGTTTTACTTTCGATTATTTTAGGGGATTTTACTTCGCTCTTTTAAACTTTACGGGGTCCCTCTTTATTAAGGAACCAAATCGGTCGCATCCTTGATGCGATTAAGCGCTAAGCGGATACTAAAATAGCCAAATTATATAGCCTGATCAGGGCTACGGTTTACACGCCTATAGGTCTCTAAACTGCGGGGCACCCTAAAGTCTTGATTGGAAGGATGACAGGAGTTAAAAGGGGTCTAATCAAACTACAAAGACCCTGGTTTCGATTCTTCCCGCCGGCATCTACAGGCATATTTCGTAGCAGCTAGCAAACTACCTCGTGGCAGGTACTTCCAGGTGATATTACAACATAAAAACAAAAGGAAAAAATGAAAAAAAAAGTAAAAAGCATAAACTTATAGCGTCTATACAAATGGCAGTAATAATAACTATAAAAATCAAATACCAAAACCAATAAGAACTCAATTCGAATATATCTAGTGCGATATCTACAACATTAATATAGGCTAATATTGAGTAAATAATATGTTCCCCGCCGTATTTATAATAGTAAATATAAACAAAAAAAATCAAAGTAATTATTTAGATATCAAATCCATCCGTAATATTAACGATAATTAATAAAAACCGTATGAAGCTACCAACTTAAATTTTCTTTTCTTTTATGTTTAAAGGTATCATATCCTTGATTTATGTATTTGTAACCGTTAATTATATCTCATACGATTTATTTCCAAATCGTAACTAATTCTTATACTACTCGACTATCAACAATTATACTAGGAATATTTTTACTTTCGAACTTCGTCTGGACCGCGCCCGGGCTGGGTACTTCCACTTCCACGTAACAACTACGACTAGAGCCAGGGCCGAATACTACGCGTATACATTTCGTTACGTACATACGGTCACATAACCTATAGACTGAATGGCTGGTAGCCTCAGTCTATAATAAGGTCCGCCTCCCGTGAATCGGCTTTAAATCCTATAATATTGAACTTTGCAAAAATATGAGGTCCGTAAGAAACAAACGTTGTTAGCTTGAATGCAAAAATGATTAAAGTAAAGACTACTGAAGTTTAGAATATAAATTATATGAAAACCGGATAAAGAGAGGACTTTCTGGGGTACCCTATTTAAAATTTAGAAATCCTGTGATTACCGTTTAATATCGAACATTTATCACTTCACTTATAAAAAAACACTAATAAAGGTGAGTTAATTTCGATAAAACCTTAAACGTTTTATGTTTTGTATAAGATGGTTGTGAAATAGGGTGTTAAAAGTACCTTATACATTTTCGACCTTATATCAACTTTCTTGGCATGTGTGTACAAACCACTTTGTTAAGAAAGGTAAGAGGCCTACACTTTAAAGCCTAATAGTGTTCACTTCCGAGGAAAAAAATTAAGTTTAGTTGTTTTTATTACCATTACTTTGCATACACCCTATTATACCACAATATCACTAATTGGCTTTACCACCACTTGAATCTTTTCTGGTGACCCCTTTTTTAGCTATAAAAATCATTGTCGGCTCGGCGCACCGCTTGCGCAGCAGTGTATCCAGAGAATAGCCCCCACAAACAACGATTCCGTCCCTCGTCACTTGTGCCAACGTGGTCCTTCAGACTTGCATTAAGATGCAACCAAAGTCTGATTCATTTGACGCTTTAAGGTCTTGAGAAAAAACCTTTTTATAAATATTCGCATATAACGGCTCTATTTATTTATTTATGTTGCTAGTCTATCTATTATAGACCTTCATTGTTGAAATGTAATCGATTCTAATCCCTGTGGTTGGAGTAATTGGTGCTGCATTGAAAGTAGTAATTAGTTACTTCCAAGTTTGATAGACTGCTAGCCGGTTTGAATACTAATTTGTATAGTTAATTGCTTGGCCCGTGCCCCAACCCAATGTGGGTACCTACTGTACTTGACTTACAGTCAATACAGTTAATCTCAAAACCAATACAGTCAACTTGTCATCAGTATAGTTAACTTGACTATATTGTAATTGACCTTCTGGAAATAGCAGTCGATATTGCTTCAATAATTTATTTATTTATTCATTCACTTTTGATCCGTGACCACCTTCATTGACACTCTGCCCGTTCAACGGGGCCTTAGATTACACTTTAGATACTTAGTTGTCTACAGAAGACTTTTCTCGGTACATAACCCGATTAGTGGTGTACTTCGTTTTACGTTCTTTTATACTCTCTGGGTTTGCAGCCTGTGGTAAAAAGGTAACTCTCTAAATATGTTGTGAAGTATATATCTATTATCGCCACAGTCTCTTCATTAATATATAGGTGTTTAATGATCATTTTATTCTTTTAGGGCTATGAGATCTTCGATACGAGTAGGCGTCGAACAGCGATTACGACAGCCGTACAACATGACCCAGTTAAAGCTATAGTTTTCACTCTATACAATGTTACGAGTCTCTAAACTATATAGTACCTTAAAGATTTGATTGGAAAGTTAATTTTAGGTTTAGTTTCCAGTTTAGGGTTTTAATTGATAATGTGTTTTATAGATAACAGTTACAGTTCATTGTATTATAAATATAATAAATTGTAAATTAACAATTTGATACGTTTAGTTGTTGATTTTGTATTGTTATATGATAACATAAATAAAACCTATACGAATGCGAATCAAATTAATAACAATGCGAGGACGTATATATTTGATATAAGCCCCTGCGGAAAGTATTGAATAATTACATATAGCGTAATATTTGGAAATTAGCCATAGGTATAGAGGATAAGTTTTCAATTTATACACTTGTATTATAAGGAATGAGTTGGTTTGTTTAACTGGTTCAATGGTATTACCTAAAAACGAGAGATTGAATAAGGTGGTAGTTGTATTAGGTGAGGATACTCAGGTTGCTAGCTTTCCTGCTAGTATATTTAACTTAACATTCGCAAGAATCACATTATACTGGCTATATAGTGGAAACTTCCCAGTTATAGTAAAATACAATGAAAAAAGGGCGCCTTATATATTGCGTAAAATGATAGAGGTAACCTTGTCCTTGGCTAGAGCGGATTCAATGTCGTGGGTAAAAAACGTAACAAGGCTTAAAACAAATATTCCAAGCGTCCCCCCACCGTGTTGAGTATGAATAAAGACCAGGGTATGAAACAGCTAGAATATATATCCGGTTATTATATGTTTCAACTATTTTCAACACATTGAAATCAAACTGATAAGCCCTTATAAACGCAATTGTAATAAGTCGCGGTTGCTTAATTTCGGTATTATAACACCTCTAATTACCGCCAAAACTGTGTAAATAAACTAATAACAAAAATTTATTATAAAATGTATGAAGGAGTGTTATAATTTAATCCTAACACGCTTTAAATAGGCGTACATTTATATTGTTTGGTCGGGCCGATATACTCCGGATTCTGATAGTATTATAGAGAACCTTTTCGTCGATAATATTGGACCCCCGAAAGATGATATACTTAAACCTGTCCTAATGGTTCAAGGGATTGTTAGTAATATTGTCAATAATGAAAAACCTGTTAAGTGTATTATTTCGTAGGATTCGAGCTTATTGGCGGGTGTTAAAAACGAGGTACTAGTTTACCTCAAGCGGAGAAGTTTAAGGCTGAAAGGGAAACTTATATAAATTCAAATTTGGTATATGTTTGCGAGGTCGGCGACTTGTTTAAGTTTCATCTCTTATAATCTAACTCGATCTCATTGTGCTTTCACCAGGAAATTATTACGTTCAATGAGTCCAATGTTGCGTGGTTGCGTTGCGTTCGCTTTCCTTATATAATAGTGAAACCGATTCAATTTAGGGGTTTATCACTTCGTGATTTTAACGTGTATCATAGCGGGTTTACCGATCGCGTGTAAAGTATCAAAATACAGTTGGGCGAAAGCCTTTGCCTACACGTGTACTGTTATCTCGTTATTGATGTCAGAAACAGGTGGTAAAAAGGTCATTTCAATAATAATCAAATAGATAAACCTCGGCGATCTAATTTCCCGGATTTTAATATGGGAAATTGATGTAATATATAACCATCACGTTGGAATAGTCGTTAAAAAAACCTTATAATTAAAACCGTTATTAAAGCTAGGTCGAATTGCTGTCGAAACTCGGATAATATTAATAAAAATAAGCTTGAAAATTTAGTTGAAGCGGTATATAGGGACTTTTACCTTAACTTTGAAATATATACCTATTGCAAGGGCTCAAGTATCCAAGGCACTTTTTTTGCATATATTATTTAAAATCGGTTTTGCTCGACTATATAAGAAGTTAAAATTCCGTATAATGACTCTTTAAAACCTGGGTAATTAATAGCAAATTTCCGTTAATGAATTATTAGTAAATTAATTCCGGTATGATTTAATTATATTGATTTCGTTAACTTGTAACCTAAAAAACGCCTCTTTGAAACTAGAGCGTAATTGTATGGAGATGAGGAAGGCCTCTTTTCGATCATAAGAAAGGACTTGAAACCAAATTGCTAAAATTAATTCTCGTCGGCCCTTCTATATAAGGGCGGATCCCCCCAAATTTCGAACTGGTGAAAAAAATTGTAAGACAGATAACGTTACGTAAAACCTTAGCCATTGTCTTTTATGCCGAATTAAAGTTTCTGGACGTTAATGACATTAACGCTCTTAACCGCATAACTTATAAATAAGGCTTGGTACACGATTACTATTTTACCTACATTTGCACAGGCAATTTTAAGTCCAATATTTGTTTTCGACGTTTGGTAACACCTAATCGCCCTATATATATTCGACGTACGCGTATATAACATGCCACCACGTTGATATTAAACAAACCCGGATACGAGGCTGGGTTCCCATTCATTACATTACTCTAGTCCATAAATCTCTATATATTTTATAGGTCGAAAGTGGTGTGGTGAAGTGGTGAGAACTTGGACCCATATATCAACGTAACCAATTTCATCGTTGGGAGGCTTTAACTATATAAATCCCTAGTTACGGCAGTCAAAATAAATGGGGTTTTAGTTACCAAAGTGTGTGCAATTTTAAAGTTGACTTGTATAAGATTAAAAACTTATCTAATATTAATAAATTTCAATCTTATAACCGATTCATCTACGGAATGAAAGTTCGATTATACTAATTAAGCAGGTTCTGTATAATTGACGGGAATCTCAGGGCCTGTATCGGAATGTGCGAAGTTTACAATATTAAGATTTCGTATACGTGTATCCTCCTAAGCGGCGATAATTCCGATCGTTACACGTAAAGCGGTATCAGGAAGAAAAGGGCTATGTAATGGAATCTTACTTTCGTATAGGGCTATATAACCACTAAACCCAAAAATGCGTACGGTAAATACAGGTCGTGACGCATTTTGCCTAATGAAGTATTAGCGAATACTAATATAATAAGGCTTTGCCTTAATACCCCTTTTGGTTTAGCGGACGTTCGGCTCGCTAAGTCTAGTCGAGTTAACTTCTTTGGCTAAAGCCTTTGCCGCCACTTTCGTTCGTATCATAACGTATACTGCTAAGGGGTTTTATCTATTTTGACCAGCGCCTTAAATTGGAAATATATTTCCCACTTTTCCGTTTAAAAGCTGTTAGGCAATTAACGTAAGCCAAAGGGAATAATATGTAACAGTTATAATACTAAAACGTCACTGTATAGGGTTCTAAAATGAAGTCCCTTACCAGAACCGCATGATTAGGGCACCGAGCCGGACATATATAAGGTATTTTAATATATCATTATCAACATACGTTATCATATAACTAAAACCGGTAAAACTTATATATAAATTTATACTGTTCGTTATTATTTAAAAATCAAAGAAACTTGATATATTGAGAAAATGATTTGGGTCGTTAGTTTTATATGAAGATCCCATACGTACATCAATAAATAGCCGTCGATTGATACAATATTAGCCTAAATCTCAACTTTATCTTTCATTATTTACGCAACTTCAATATAAATACTTCAAAAAGATATATGAATTATACGTAGGACCTCATTTACCGCGTATATATACCAGAAGTAATAGAACGTAAGCAAGGTCACCTTAAACACATAAAATAACATTGATATCGGTCTTTCTAGAGGGGGGGGAGGATATCTACGATATCGGTAAAATGTATAACATACCTTATAAAAGTCCTATCTACCAATGAAATAGTAAACTGATCTGGTTACACACGTTCAACGAAAACGTACTAAGGAGAAAATCCCTTAACATCGAATTTAAATACTTTAAAAACCTTAACGATAACCTGTGAATCCTCTTCCTTTGCCTCTTTCTAGGATGTAATACGTTATTTGGAGTGATATTTCGGATAGTTGCGGATAGAACCTTATTATTCCTTCATATATCTAGGGGTCTTCCGCGACTTTAAAAGAACTAGCGTCTGGTAGCATGGAGGATTTATGTGCATGTCAAGAATGACTTATACTAGGGAAATAGCTACCCGCAGTCATAGGAGAGATGTTTGGAAGGTAAAGGGGTACCCGCAAGAACTAGCCGAACGAGAAAAAACAATGCAAATATAACCTCCTACCCCTCCAAATACCTCCCCTTAAAGACCCAGTTTCAAATATAGTTATCTGGTGACCTAAACAGAAATCGCTTACTCTGCAACTATCCTGATCCGCAGTCAGATACATAAACTACACAACGAGACAAGTACGAGTACGAGGCGAATACGAAACAAGTACGACATGAATTCAAGACGAGTACGAAAACAAAAAAAAAAAAAAAAAAAAAAAAAAAAAAAAAAAAAAAAAAAAAAAAAAAAAAAAAAAAAAAAAAAAAAAAAANAAAAAAAAAAAAAAAAAAAAAAAAAAAAAAAAAAAAAAAAAAAAAAAAAAAAAAAAAAAAAAAAAAAAAAAAAAAAAAAAAAAAAAAAAAACTTACAAACCTTACAATTACCCTAGGTTAACTATATAAAAACTAAAACGAGGAAAATTGGAAAAACAAATTAAGGACAAATTATCCAAATACGTAAATTTTATCCGATAATTTCAACTACTAGACGTCTACATCACATTAAAAGATTTTTTTTTTAAAGAAAAACGACACCGACTAAATACAACTATTATATACATTATATATTTTAACATAAGTTTTACGCGAATATTCGCTGGACAATCCGGCGAAAGTACGAATAACTATATTGAGGACGTAGAGATTACGGCGGAGACACAATCCCAAAACAACACTTTTATCGAAAAGATTTGAAAACGTTATTTTAAAATGATATTAAGAGAAAAAGCGGTAAAATGATACCCTAACATACCAGAAAAAAAGAGATAACAATGGCATAATCTTAAGGTACTTTTCAAAATTCGTTTTAAATCTTGTCTAATAATACCTAGTAACGAAATAGTAACTAAAGTAAATTCGTTTGGAAAACTTGTTTACGAAACGCTAGTCTAGTACGTGAAAATGGTAAATAAACTCGTCGTATAATATTTTTATACATTATTAAAAAATAAAAATAAAATTCTCAATCCACCTCACAAACACCAGTTAAAGCAAAGATATAATGTTATAAACGAAAAGAACTAACCTTTTGGTTTTTAAAGACCTTATAAATTAAAACGGGATATATGAAGACAAAGTTATATAATATTTAGTACGAAATATATTAATCGTGGCAACCGTAGTTCCTAGTTGCAACAATAACCCTTTCCTTTCGCAAAACGAAAAACAAAAAAACACCTAAAAATACCTGCCGAAACAATTATAAGGTTAATATAAAGGTAAGTGGGTAAGATAACGCCTCAAGATAACGGGAAAAACGTATACTATAACTTATAAAATACTTACAGACATTACAATTTACATTAAACCTACTTTTAACATATTACCCAAATAATGATAGTATATTCGCGAAACTTATATTAAATGAGAAATGAAGTAGGTAGCGATCAATAGTAATAGTAAAAGTAAACATAAAACAACGTATAAATATACTTCAACTGCGGTAATGTACCCAAACCATACTATAAATTATACGATTACCCTTACCCCCAGTAATTATAAGCAAAAACATGTCAAATACGAGATCTGGCATTAGAGGGACGAGTAATCCCCAAATAATTGAAAATGAGAAATAAGGCGAATGTAAAGATATACGAGTCATTATTTATAGCATTAATAAATTGAGTCGAGTACCAGGACTTTTACCCTAACTTTACTAATTTTAATCTTTTATACCTGAAAGACTCAAACGTAAAGGGAGGTAACGTATAAGACTTTTAAATTTAGTTAAAAAAAAAGGTTAATATATTCGCGAAAATAAAAGGAAAGGCGATAAGATCGAGGAAATTTCCCTTTTAATAGCTACCGAACGCCGTGGAATTCGAACTACGAGGCATGTAAACCTATACGTTCGAATTAAAGACGAAAAGAAAGGTTTATTTAATACTCGTACGAAATCAAACTCCCCTTATCCTCGAATATTACAATTTTAAAACCTTTCGTCAATAATTTAGGCTGATAGAAAATGGTTTCGCGAAAAGCTCTCTCAGTTTCGTACCGTTATATAAAAGAAGTACGGAGAGAATACAGCAGAGAAAAGAAAAGATACCGTGCCTATCCGAGTATTTTCAAGTCGTTTTAAAAAACGATTTAACCCAATAAATACCTTATAAAAAGTCTACTTTAATATTACTTTCGAATATCTATTAAACCGTAGTCCTATATTAGGTAAACAGATGGCGAAAATGTATGGTTTCGATACCGTTTGACGAGTGAAAATAAGGAGAGAAACCGTGGGAAAAAATGAAAGGATACAGCATCTATATATTCGGCGGTAATAACAGGTGTGAAAAATCGTACTAAACTACGAACCATAAAAACTTGACTCGAATACATTTAAAATAACACTTATAATATTTATATTAATAGGTACCTAGTGGATAACGGTTTTTTGGTTAACCTCGTTACGCGAGACATGGTAATTCGCATGGGAATTACCGTTCAGATAGCTAATTCACCAATAATATTTATGATAGCTAACGTAAATCGTACGATATAAACAATATACGCATTATTTTCTTTTATTATCGGTGGTATTATCTTTCAATTTACGCATTTTTATAGACAACTATCTATTATATAACTTATTACTAAACCGTATCTAACTTATTCGTTAATTAGTTATTAATAATTATGTTAAAAATATCCTTACATTTATAGGAAAAGATGGAAACTTAATCGTTATGCCTATAAACCGACGTGGAAAATCATTGCCTTCTAATATTTAGTTAATTTATATAAATCGTTTTTTAGACGAAAACCAATACTCGTCAGATAAGTCCACTATAATTAATAAGGAAGAAACAATGAAATCAGAATTAAAAGACGAGAATAACAACGACAATGATGAAAACAAGGCCTTAGACGAAGAAAATGTAAAATACTTACAAAAACTAAACGAATTTATCGATTTTTCGAAGTACGTGTAATAATAAGGAAAACGCCCAAATTGGGGCGGGCCTTATATCCGGTAAAGGTTATTCGATAACAGAAAGACCTAGGAAATACTAGTATTTAGAAGCAAGTGCGTTTTGAAAATATTTTGATTATATCAGAAACGAACGAAAACGAGACGAAAACGAACGAAAACGAAATGGAAATATACGAGAACGAAACGAAAATCACAATAATAATTACAATACAGAACAAACAAATAAAGAAAAGATCGAAATAAGTTATTATATTTAACAAGGTAAAGGGGTTATTTACTGAGAAACATCTCGATATCGACAATCATTTATTACGTTTACGTATCTCATGTATATCAATTAAGCATTTAGGTTTCAAAGGAAAAAAAAACCCTTTTAATTATTTTATGCCACCACCGTCTTCTACCGGCCAATAAATCTTTAATCATAACGGGAAAATTAATTCGGGATTAAACAAATAAAATAATGATATTTTGGTGTTACAAGCGTTGAGTGGTGAAAAGGATAAAATGTATTTTTAAATATTTTAATATACGAATATCAATGATAGTGAAGAAGAATGGAGGAAAATGAAAGAAAAAATTGAAAGAGGTTTACCTAACACATAGCGAAACAGAAAAAATATCGATGGCGTAAAACAACAAACTCAACAAAAATATAAAACATTGTCTCGGATGAAGGGAATTAGACGACGTATTATAAAATGTTATTCAAAAATGGTTGAAGGTTTCTTGTATCGATATTAAGAATATAAGTAAAACAAATACAGCGGACGAATTCTTTAACGAAAAATACCTATAACTCTACGAAAACAAAAGAAAATGATTAACATTAGCCAAATTGTTAACCTACACCTGGAGAAATGTATTTATCTTTGGGTTAAGGGGCGAACGAATAACTAATTTCGTTACTTATTTAATCGAACTCGAATTAAACAGCAAACCGTTTCGGCTAAAACAACCAACGTACTTACAAAACGAAGTCGTATTCGCACAAAAGTTTCATCCATTTATGAAGGAAACTGTATTTTCCGTACCAGGTTAGTTTACATAAGGTAAATACTTACGATACCTATCAAAGAAAAACGGCGAATACCGATTCGTTCACAACTATATTCCAGTGAGAAATTACACAATTAAAACATAATAACCGACATATTTACAAACAAAGTATTCGATGCTTTTTTTAAGGTAACCATAACGTTTTTTCCAAAGGAAATGTAATGAACAGATATTAGGGGATTCTAATTACTCCAGGTTATGAGTAAAAAATGGCATTTATTATACCAAATATACAGTATTGAGTAATTAAAATACCTTAGGGAATAACAGGAAGTGGATAAATCTATTACGTATTCGGCAACATTACCTTTAGTAAATAGCTATTACAAAGTAACGAGAACAGAAAAAATAACGTAATAATTGACAAAAATACCGTGAGGCGGAACCGAAAAAACGCGAAAATTAGTGGACCATCACTACCCTTATTAATGGGATACAACTATACCTGAAAAACGGCTTTCGAAGTATATATTAACGACCATAACGCTTTATCTTATAATTTTAACGCAATATTTAACTTTCTTTACTATTAATATTTTCTTCTTCTCGAATTCAGAAGGATTAGATTGACCTCTTACAAGATTGTTTTATTCGAAAACTATATTTACTCGTTGGTATTCGAATTATTACGATATTGAGTTCGGCCATCTAAAAAACATCGAAAAAAAGTCGAAATATAGGTAAAACCTAAAAATCACCCTACTTTTTCAAAGATATTAAATGAATTCCTTCACTCTATACTATACGTTACAAGGTATATACCTAGTAGAACATCGTAAACAGCAATTCTAATGACATTTTGTATAAGAAAAGTGCCGAAAACAACCTCGACGGAAAAGGTTACAAATCAAATACAATAGGTCCCTAAATAGTTTAAGTAAAAAAGGGAACACGTTAAGACTTTCGTTACTATATACCCGGTTATCTAACAAAACGTCGTAATAATACCGGATCGTTTACTTTAATATTACCTCGTAACGGATAAGTTAAATAAAGTAATCGGTAGTGTCGCTTTGCAATTGAAGGGATTACCGGTGGGTACCGAAATTACTGATAAATTAATATTTTATATAAGAATTCTACCCTTCTTTTTATTCAAAGTAAACGATACCGAAACGAAGTATACTATTGGTAAGAGAAAAGTACTGGCCGTGGTGAGATACCTGAAAAAAGCCAGAACATAGATGATTAAGTCACTTCTTCCAATAATAATATATACTAACTACGCGAACCTAATTTTATTATTAACGAGTTCGACGATACCTATAGGAAAAATCGCGTAATAAATAAACATCTTCGAAATATTTGATGTGAAAATCGTACATTTCTCCAATATAAATAAGATTATTGAAATCGCGAACGAAACTTGAAGGTTTTCGAAACTAATTATAAAATTTTTAAAGTCAAATATAAAATAATTACCGTAAATAGTGAGAAGATATTTACCTGTAAAACTAGCGATATTAAAAGATATAGGGACGGTAATTATTTTTTCTATAAAAGTACTAAGCCTTGGGCAAATGTTACTACCTCAGAAAGTAACGATAGCAACCGTATATATCGACGAAACGAACTGGTACGAAAATATTACGGGATACCTTATAGGCTGCTAGAAAATAATCGAGGACTTACCGATATAGGTAAGGAGGAAAATGAAACGAAACTTACTACAATTTTTCATCTAAACCGACGTATTAATAAGGCAGGAGTTTAATAAAAGATACGCAGTTTACGTAGGAAAAAGTAAGGTATCTCGAGCATTGGAGTAGGCCTACGACCTCTATAGACATTTAGCGGTAACCTCGACCCTTTATAAATCAAGGGGAATACTATAGTGGCCAACTCGGTATATTGATATCAAAGAATACGGTAAAACCTGTAGACTATACGTTTCATCCAATATCACCAAACCATTAAACGCAAACATTATATCTATTATAACTTTAAAACTATAAGATATTATAGGTATGGATTTTACAGGTTAAATCAATTTAAAAGAAGTCGGTGGCGAAACTCATCTTTACCTTGGGATCGATTATTTTTTGCGATTCCTATTTTGACAAGTAACAGGTAAACTAATAGGCGAAAACATATGTCAAATATAAGAACCTATTACCGATATCTTCGGTTATCCTAGGAAATATTACTCGAATAACGTAAGATATTTCAAAAACACAACGGTTATAAAGTTTTTTTTTCTTAAAGCAGGACGAAAATAATAAATATACCTACGTATTCAGCCATATTAGTAGGATTAATTAAAAGATTAGTAAAACTGGTTAAAAATAGGCTATATAAATAGGCTTACCAACGTGTATATAAACAACTCGAGGAGTAGCCTAAAGCTCTCGCCAATATTGTAAGGGCCATTAACAACAAGCTCGTAAAAACCCTGCCATATACACTCTTCCAAATTATATTAAGCTAGTCAGAAAAACCCTTGGGAGCAGTCGCAAAAACAGTATTAAACCTGGACTGAAAACAGTTGGCAACGATATTTCACGAGTTACAAACCAATAAGGAGGAAATTTGTAACGTGTTTTTCAATTTGCGTAACAGTTTACAATAACAGGTAGCCAACAAATAGGCAAATAGATAAATTGAATCCAAAATTGACCTTATAAATAACGACGGATTTAAAGTTGAAAACTAAGTGTGGGAGGTTGTGCCGAAGACCCGCAACATTAAGCTAAAAAGGTTTCTAGTTAACAAAGATAAAAGAAAAAACCTAAAAAATATTCGGGTGCCTACCTTCAAACCGTGATGGACGGGTCTATAGAAAGTCAATGAAATCGCATCGTCTATGTCGCTCTAAATAGTTAACACTACCACTAGATTAAATAAAAGGAAAGTCCACATCAACTCACTGAAGCCATACATCCAGAGGGAAAGGGGCTAAGAGGGGGAGGAAAGAGAAATCGGGCAAGATGTGGAAGAAATAAGTGATCCTTATATCAGCAACTTCGACAGCAACGAACGCGCCATCGATAAAAACGCGCTGCATTGAAGTGATACCATTAATCAAGATACACTATGATAAAATAACTATATTGACTTTCGTAAATGTTAAAATATTAGAGGTTAAAAAGGCAAAAATTAAAAAAGTTGAAAAGTCAATAATTGGAGGATTGGAAGATTATCGTGAAATATGGTGGAAAGTTCCCTTTTGCTTCCTTATTTCTATTTTTCTTATTGTTTCTATTGTTTCATTGCCCCACTTCAGCCCATATCAATATTCGATACGAACCTCAACTTTTTATCTACTTCACTTTGTTTTATATAGCTTCAGGGACTCAGCCATACATTAATTAGGGGATAGATGGTAGCATGAAGGATTGATGTGCATGCCAAGCACGACTTATACTAGGGAAATAGCTACCCGCAGTCATAGGAGAAATGTCTAGAGGGTAAAGGGGTACCTGCAGGAACTAGCCGAACGAGAAATAACAATGCAAATACAACCTCCTACCCCTCCAAATACCTCCCCTTAAAGACCCCGTTTCAAATGTAGTCACGTATTATTGCGAATTATTATGGAGGCCTACGTAGGTTTTTGAGTTAGTAGGATGAAGAGCTTTATACCTTTGTTTGTTGGGGAGGCCGGTAATATCGGAGTTCTCGTATAAATAGTGGTAGGTAAGGAAATATTAAGGGCTTTTTGAAGTTTTTTTTCGAGTTTGATCGGTTTGAATAAGGAGAAAAATAAAAGGAGGCGTAAATACAAGCCTAATCTCATCTACCTATGTTCCCAAACCCCCGTTTAAGAAGTGGTAAGTAACTTACGTTACGATGCGTAGCGTCAGTATGCGATGTTGAATAAAGAAGGGTCCGTTAAAGCGTATAACGAAGGCGTTGGTAACTTATTCATAGGTATGGTAAATAGATTTACGAAATTCTTAGTCGTATATCTATGAGTCGAAGGCCTTATAAATTATTTCGATACTAAAACATTAGGTTCAGTAAATAGCCGCGTCTTTTTCCGCCGGATTCAGTCCAGTTACATGGCTCTTTTTTATAGCCCTTAATTATTTTGTAAAGTTTGGACTTCTTTTTCAGATGCGTTCAGGGTACGCGACGTTGGTTTGACCCCTTTAGCGTTAGCTATAGAGGGAGTCATTGGCAAGTTTTCATCGGCAATTTTAGGTAATTGTATGTAATTCTGATGGCAGCACTAACAATTGTAGTGTCTGCCCATAAATGTGTCTGAAAGAATAATGTTGGGAATGTATTTGATATTAATAGAAAATTCGTTTAATTGTTTTTAATAATAGAAAGTTTATATATTTATAAGGAGTCGGTACGAGGACTTTCTCTATCTTGTCAATAGCCAAGTGATTAGATCGTCGATATAATTAACAGATTCCTAAATTTGTTAGGTTTCATATCACCGATTGTAGCTTTTAAAGGTGAAATCAATAATATCCTTATTTCAAACTAAATGTATACTGCTAATTATTCTTAACTTTGATTAGTTTATCAGTTGCAACATCGACTTTAACGTTGAACTTTTTCACATATTTGAGGAAAAGGATGAAAGTCGTAGTGTATTCTAAAATGTAAAAGATAATAGTTCCAACGATTATAGTAACAATTGTCCATTTTGAATGGGGAAAAAATTAATGTTAAAGCCAACTTGAACCTTATTGGCATCTATATAATTAAATTTCGACATATTATTGGTGTCTTTTCGTAATACAATGTATTACGAATAGACTTTCACTAAGTATTGTATTGTATGTGTGTTTGGTATAATATCTTAAAAGACTTATGTCAGGTAACAATCGCGAATATTAAATAAGTATATAAGTCTAGGTTTTTGATCATAATAACTATAATAGAGGTTTTTACTTGTCAAGCGGTATAAAAAGGCGTGGTCGGTCAATTATTAAGTTATTTTAGAATTCGTGTTAATATTTTTATGATAATCAATAGCTATGTTCTTTAACCTCTATGTCTTTACAGTTTATCATGTATCAAATATATCATCAGCTAAAAATAGAGTGTTATCATTTATGTTATATTACTTATTTCTATTTACTTTTGACAGTAGTACAGTTTATTAACTAACAGTTTTTTTTATCGTAAATACCATATTTCTCAGTATTTAGAGGGGATTTGTGTTGCTGATTTGAATATTTTAGCGAAGAGGAATATTCTCTTCCTCATTATGTGGCTTAACGATTAGAGTTTTAGGTCCGGTTCTTTTTATCAACTGTATTACTTGGGCCGATTATACCTATGGTGGATATAATACGTATAAAATGAATTTTAATCGTCTTTATTAAATTCGTAAACTTAGGGGTATATATTGGGTGAGTTTCGCATCTATATTATTACGGTTGTAGGCGAACACCGCAACTAACTGATTTCTCTACAAGTAGTATTAAAATATTCCAGGACGGGATGAATTTTCGTAGAACCAGGTAATAATCTGCCGTACTTACTAGCGTAATATATCTTCTCCAAATCATAAATTTCATATTAGTTGTGGGAAAAACATAAACCTATTCAAAATTGAATTAAAACTCCATTTTATTATCCTACTTGTTCTTAAAATGTAATATAGATGATTATTTGATAATATTACATGTCATATAGTATTTGATAAGATTATTATCATGGTCAAAAGGATTTTTCAATCTATCTTAGATCTCCAAAAACGACGAGTAATTTATTAAATTCACAAGCTAATAATACTCACCTCAACTGGTAAGGATATTTAGTAAATAAAGAGTGAAATTTTGATAACTTAATCCTTATTCAATGCTAACTATTCAAAAAAGAAATTCGTAATTTAATGTCGATAAGATTATATAACTTATTATTATAAGTTTTTCCCTCAAATTTCAACGAAGGTTGTAGTTACCTCGTAATCAATATTTACTATAAGGATGTCTCGAGGGTAAAGATTGATGTACTACTCGTAAAAATCTTTTGGATCTCTCGATCGGTAGTGTTAGAATGAATGTTAATGTTGGTAGGTAACATAATTACCTCTAGCAAAATTGGGGGGGGGGGGGGGGCAGTAATCATATCTATAATAATCTCGCGCGTAAAGCCGATCCTTTTTAAATTAGTTTCCAGAAATTTAATATGTAAAATGGTTAAGGAGTTGTCATAAGAAATTTGAAAATTGCCGTAAAGGGTTTGTCAATAATACTCTTAGTATCAAAGAGCTCGTTGAGTTTTTTTCTTAATCGACCGGTAAATTTACAATTGTTCATACACTTAATTATTCATTTCGCGAAAGTAAATCATTCCGTTACGGACAACGATATGAATATGTTGAAACTTCTAGGTATAGGGGGTTTCAAAATTTATTTAAGCTTATACATCATTTTATAAACGTATTTAAGGCTGTTAAAGGATATTATGGTCTTGGATACTTTTACATTTACCCTTATATACCTACTTGAGGTCCTTATTGGTAGCGTATCCGTACCATAAGTTTCCCAGTTTACCCTTTTTCCTTTTTCTTATAAGGAGACCGACGTTCCGGTTAATTGATTTAATTTTGAATTAAATTTTTACTTGTTTGTTTACTGTTTTATATATTTCCAGAATCCAATTTTTGAATTCTTTTCAATAAATTTCAAATATATTACAACTTTCATTCATCCTTATGGGTTTCTTTTCGAGAATATAATAGCTGGTAATACTGGTTGAGCATTTAAATGAGAATATTTCGTCGGTATTTGTAATCAATAGGTTTTTATCATAGTATTTAGCGAAAGCAACGTTGAGATTTCTAATTACCTTCTTTCTGGGAGGATTAGAAACGGTATTGATTTTAACGCATTGAAAAAATATCGTAACAAAGTGGGAAAGGTATAAGGTGGAAAAAGTGGTGCAAGATAGTAAATTGTAAGTTATTCGCCATTAAAGTTGTTATCTATTAAAGGTGGAGGGACTTTGTTCTTTTTACAAGCTAAAATTACTAATAATAATACCTACAATAATATTGGAAATTTAGTTTTAATGTTTATCAACTTAAAAATTTAACGAAATTAAAAACGTTCAGGCGGTTCATATTGATATTTTTATTTTAAAGTCAATTTCATTAAAAAAAAATGGTGTTTTCGATAACATTAACGATACCGTCGCCACTTTTCAATCCCTATAAATTGTAGCGAACCAAAAACATTTCTTTTTATCATCTGTAAATAGTAAACGCAGGTCTTTTACAAATACTTTTCCTTTAACTATATGATACAAAACTTAACATCCGTAAATTAGCCTTTACTTTCACTTAACTGGTTTATAATTAACCTAATAAATACTAATCAGTGTTGGTAGGCCTTTATTGTCGCAACGTAGTCGATTCGAATTTCTGTTAGAGGTAACTGATTCTGTATTAAAAGTGGTGATGTGTTTCTAAATTTGGCAGATCGGTAGCCGGTTTGCATACTAATTTTTATAGTCAATTGCTTTGGCCCGTACCCTAACCTGAATTGGGCACCTACTACATTTGGCTTGCAGTCAATGTAGTTCATCACACAAACAACAGTCAATTTTTAGTCTGTATAATCAATCAAATATAAGTATAATTAACTTTGTTGGTAGGCCTTTATCATTGCAACATAGTCAATTCAAATCACTGTGTTCGAAGTAACTGGTGCTTCATTGAAATTGGTTGATACGTGGTAAGTTCTAATTTTGGCAGACCGCTAGCCGGTCTGCAAGCTAATTTGTTTGGCTCAAGGCTTTGGTTCGTATCCTATTTTGAAGTGGACACCTACTGTACTACTCTGTCAGTTAATCCCACAAATTGCAGTCATTTTTTTGTTTAGTACAATTAACCAAATGTTAGTATAGTTAATTTGATTGTATTGTATTTGACTGTTATTATAATATTCTTAGCTTTTTGTTTTTTACCTACACGTTAGTGTAGCCAGCTACAAATTAGTGGCAACCTCTGAAATCCCTCTTTAATTAACAAGCTAAACCCCTATTAATTACTATCAATTTGTACTGAAATTAAAATTAATTAAGGTCCTTTATTTCACATATACAATCTCTCTATTCCTTGAATCCCGTGTATAGGTCTTTTGCTACAGACTTATACATATTACGTATATTACCACTTACGTACCCTTTTCCAGTAGTTTAACCTACTGGAATTGTCACCGTCGCTATTACCATCGTCACCATTTCCCTAGTAATCTTTAAGTTTGCTAGGGCATTCCTAGTTCTTCGCGTTACGTGCCGGGCGATTTACAAAGCCCTTGATTTATATAGTCAGCATATTACTTTTCACAAACCTTTCTAGGGGGTTACTATATGTAACCTTAGTTATATCGTATACGGGGTTATCGTTGTCGTTAATTTACCAGAATTCATCGATTTCCCGGATTTCATATACCTCCCTTAAATCTATTACGTTTATTATTAAACGTTTATTATTGGTTGTACCTAGCTTTAAAAGGTATTCGTAAAGGCTTCAGGAGTTTATATACGTCACCATAATAATTTTAGGCAATTCCAACTGTTTGGTAATGATTTTGATTGTACTTTTATTTACCATGCTAATATTAAAGTATACTATTATAACCAAAACTTTGGAAGTCAATACGCTTCGTATTATATGTTTGAACTTAACTGATATTTAATATACGAGGTTTCCGGTAATCGTAAATTTCCATTTGGATATTTCTTTGTTAAAGAGTATTATGAAAAACCCGATTCACGATATAAGGTTGGTATTATTAGCAAAGAAGCTATCCGTAAAAATTATTAAGTTCGTCTTCGGTAAGTCTACCGAAACTATATTAATACGTATTTTCAAGTTATTCAATTACCATTGAATCCTTTTATCCAACTTGTTAAAGTTCTCATCTCATTTTTCTTATATCTATATCGCAATAGATAGATTATACGATGCCCCCAGTGAACACAGCGTGGTGATATAAGCCCTATAAGCCCTCTACTTCGTGTATTTCTATGATCTTGCCTCTTAGACCTTATCGATAATCGTTAAGCTTGTGGTTTGCCCTTTTTAGCGTAGGCTAATATACGTGCCGTTTTAACCTTAACATTATAAATGCGGATTGCCTATCTATAAAATTTAAGTTGTGTGCCCTTAGCTAAATTTTCGACCGGCTTGCACTTTAAAAGGCCTAACCTTTTAATAACACGCTGTTCTGCCGCCACAAACCCGGTATATCCAAAGAAAAAAGTGTATTATTGGTTTACATATTTATGATGCCGAAGTTTTTGCACTTCGTAATTAACAGGCATAAGTTAAAAGTTAAATTATTTATACTCAACTTGTTTCTAAAGTGTATCTTGTGCGTTAAAAACTAACAAACTCATATTTAACCTAATACTTATAGAGCTTTTATACAAAGTATCATGGTGTTGGCCGGAAATCAGCCCCTTAATTCTTTCGGTAGTTTGAATAGTATAATCCGTTTAAAATCGGTGGCTGACTATGTGTACGTTTAGGTTATATCCCGATTATTAAGTGTGAATCAACCGCTTAATCTAGGAGTTAAACTAGTAGCCATTGCGATAATCAAACTTTAATAAATATTTTGAATTATAGGTAATGAAATAAAAATCTAGTCCTTGCTTTTATCACCGTATCTTCAAGCGATTAGCTAAGACATTTTGTACGGCCAGTTTATAGTTCTACCTATAATCTTGCAAACTATCCTAGACTTACAAATAGTTACGTTTTAAATTTTAAAATACATTCAAGGCACATGTTAAATAACTCATTATGTAAATAAGCTGTTAATTTCCACCTGGTAGCTTTTTTCAAAGGGTTTACCTAGTATATCAATAATACCTTTAACATGTAACTTAAGGATAAACTTTTTGTTAGGATTTTTCTTTCAAGATACCTATGCCATTATATATCTCTCTCTAGGTTTATAGTCATCGTTACCATTTTCCTCTTTAGTTTATATCCTCCCCTTAGATAGTCTTTCACGCTGTCAATATTCCATTAGCTTATTAACAATTAGTTTGGGATTATTGTATTGGTTAATCCGCTAGACTCGGAGGTTATAGACGTTAGTATTTTTATTAAACTTAACTTTTTTTTTTGTACAGCTTAATCTATATAGTCCGGGAGGTAATAAGGCTATTAACAGTTCAAACCACCACGGTTAGGTTAGTAATACTTAATGTATTATACGACATATCCTAGTTACCTGACTTTCGTTACGTAAGAACTTTACTTTAAAGGGGTAGGGATAATACATTTGTTGTTGATAGTTCATTTTGGATATTAATGGTATCGTTAACCTAAAGGAGGAGTTCCGATTACTTTCTAATTTCTTTTAAAGCTTCATTATATACTATAACATGTTTTTGGGTATTTGGCAAAGTAGTAATCTAATAGTTATACGTAGGTAGGTTCGAAATACCTGTAAAGTTGGTAAAAGTCCGTAAAAACCAATAATATCATTGAATAATTTTACCGCTATTTAAAGCTGTATTTATTGATTTTTAAGGCTTTTGATGTCCAGAATAAAGCTATTATTAACGCTTTGTGAAAAAGCGTAAACTCTTTCAACCTTGTCAATGCCTCAATAAATTTTAACAGGGACCTGTTTTTATTAAATTTCTTTTAATTTCATATTAACCTGAAATGATATTGTAGTAAAGTAAGTGCTTGCGTCATAAACTCATACGTTTATTAGCCTTAACCATGTGTTAATTCATAAAGTATTTAGTTTTCCCTACTTTTTTTCGCCGTGCAAGTTTTAATGAATTTAACGCTAATAAAAGTTGTAGCGGAGTTAATAACATAAAGTATTGGCTTATTGTCCTGGTAACAAATGTTTACGAAGACTTTAAAATTAAAGCTTCATTTTTTCAACGTAAACTTAAACTTTAAGGAGATTTTAGAGTTTGTTTAGTAGTAATAGACTAGCCGTTTAATTATCTTAAACGTTAGCAAATCTACATTTTCGTAAATAATCTCCTTAAAATCTTTTTAAGCTTACTAATTACCGGATAGTTAAATCCATGATATAATTGACGAAGTTCCTATTTCTTTAGATTTAATACCACCATATTTAGCCTTTAAAGATAAAATTAGAAGTGCCTCTATTAAAATTTAAGTGGAAATATTTTGCTATTCTTAACCCGAATTAGTTTATCAATCTGAATATTAATATTAACGCCGAGGTTTTCCATATATTTAAGGCAAAAGAGGAAGGAGGTAAGGGATTTTAGGATATAAAAAACAATAGAGTTAACAACAATATTAACCGTTGTAGATCCCAAAAAAGAGATTTTACCCAAAGCCAAAGCCGACCTTAGCTTTACCGTTATCCGTATAGTTAAGTTCTGTAACAGTACTAGTATCATTTTGTAACGAGACGTATTACGAATAACATCCTTAAAAATTTACTTCGCGTAGCGGTTTTAAATATTAAATGTGTATAAAGTGTCATTTTTTTATCATTATCTCGGCGATAGGGGTTTTTAACTATTGGATGGTATAAAAAGGCGTAGTCAACGAGTTATTTCGTTACTTTCGGGTCGGTGCCAGTATTTTTGTGCCAACCGATAATCTTAAACTTATTTTCATTCTTTTTAATATTTTTACCTTCAAAGTCTCTAATAAGTAAGACGTAATTTTAATAGAAAGTAAATAAAAAGTATATGCTTTATATCACCTACTTTATTTCGCGTTCGATAATTTTATGACTTATTAACCAATGGCCCTATTTACCGTAAATTCAATCTTTTTAAAAGTCTAAAGTGAATTTATTTAGCTGGTTTAAAAACATTAAAAACAGAGGAATACTCTCCTCCGTATATAGCTTAATTACATTCCTAGGTTCGAGCTTTCTATTAACCGTACTAACCGTGACTTTCGAACTTACGATTAATGTAGTACGCGTAAAATGGGTCTTTTCAGTCGTTATTAAACTTTTAAGTTCGGGGGTATGTACCAGTCGAGTTAAAAATTAAAATTTTACGGTCGCTGACGAGAAACGAAACTAGTTAAAAACCACTTAATATGTGGCTTTAAGATATTACAAAGCATATTCGAAATCTTTATAATCCGTAACAACTTGCCAGACCTGTTATAATAATATACCCTTACCAGCTCCCATATTCACCATAGCTTATTGGCAAAGCATTAGCCTGCTAAATATTTAATTAAAAGTATATCTTACTTTCCGTCTTTCTTTTGTAATCTAATATACAAAACCACTTCATCATGTTTCAATTCATATACTATTAAACGAAATTGATATCATATTCAAAGTAACCTTTGAAACCATCGTATGTTTCAAAAAAGGAGGAGCAATTCGTTAAGTACCATAAATAATAGTCCTCGGTTAAAGATGAAAATACCTGGAAATAGCTAGTAAAAGCCTAGTAACTCAACTCTTATTTAAGGAAAACGTGGAAAAAAGGGCGCAACTTAAAGTTAAAGAGGTTTTACGGCTTACCATTATACTTCTACTTTCCTCCCCATATTTTAACGAACGTAATAATTGCCGCCAAATCCGTATCAACCATAAAGACGTATTGAGGGGGGATGGTAATATAATAGTTATACTGACATCTTCAACCTTACATCAACTTTCTTGGCATGAGTTCACAGACTACCTTGTTAAGGAGGATAGGGGGCCTACACTGTAAACCCTAATAGTGCCCACTTCCGAAAAAAAAATTCAAGTCTAGCCGTTTTCAATACCACTACTTCATATGCACTTTATTTCACCACAACATTACTAATTGGCTTTATCAACACTTGAATCTTTTTAGGCGACCCCTTTTTGGCCATGAAGATCGTCGTCGGCGCAGCGCACCGCCCGCGCAGCGGTGCATACAGAGAACAGCCCTTACAACCAGCGATTCTGTCCCTCGCTACTTATGTCAACGTGGCCCTTCAGACTTGGACTTACACTGAAATGCAAGTTTGATTCCTTTTGCGCTTTAAGGTCTTAAAATACCTTTATTATAAGCGCTTGCACTTAACAGCTCTATTTATTTATTTATTCATTTCTTTATGTCTTTATGCCTTTATTTCTTTTTGTCTTTTTTTCTTTTTATCTTTTTTTCTTTTTGTCTTTTTTCCTTTTCGTCTTTTTGTCTTTTTGTCTTTTTGTCTTTTTGTCTTTTTTTCTTTTTATCTTTTTGTGTTTTTGTCTTTATGTCTTTATTTATATCTTTATTTATTTCTTTTTTATCCATTCACTTGTCTATTTATCCATACATTCATTTATTCATTCATTTGTTGACTTATTCATTCATTTATGTATTTATTTATTGATTTTATTGGTAGGCTTTAATTGTTGCAACGTTATCGATTGGATTGGTCGAAGTAACAGTAGTATTTCGTGGTTAGATGGTGGATGTATTGTTTTAGGTTTGGCAGACCGCTAGCCGGTCTGCACTGTAATTTTTATGGCCAATTGCTTAGCCCGTACCCTAGAGTAAAGTGCAACGTACTACATTCGACTTACACCCAATGCGGTAAGTCCGTACAAAGCAATACACTTAAATTGCAGTACAGTCAACTTTACTGTAAGTAAGCTGACCTACTACACTGCATGTAATACTATTCCAATACTGGCGGCTTTTTAGTTTATGCGCGTACGCCAGTGTGGCTAACTAATTTTTTTCGGTTAACGTTGAACAGCGGCCTCGTGCCCCCTATCAATTCCGATTGACTTCCATACTATATCACACCCAATTACATGCAAATTAACCTTATTTAACCTTAATTTCTCCGTTGCTCCGAGGTCCGAGTTTATTAACTCCTACAAAAAGTTCTTTCGCTATAGCTTTTCGCAATTTCAACTGTACTACTTAAACAAGTTACTATTATTAATCCCCTAGCAATATTTCAATCTGCCAGTACATCCTAATCCGCCGTTACGTAACCAGAATTTTCGGGCGGTTTATCCACGTATCCCTTAATACGTATAGTTAGTTTATTATTATCTATAAATCTTTTTAGGGTTTTATTTGGCGTGGCTTTCGTCATAGCATTTATAGGATTATCTTTGCCATCGATTCATAGGAATTCCTTAATTTCCCTCCCTTTATAAGCTTTACGAAGTGTTATCACGTCGATTATTAGGCGTTTTTCGCTGGTAGTTCTGAACTTTAACAGGCACTCGAAAAGACTCCTTAAGTTGGTACAAATCACCACCGGAATAAAGTGAATCTTTAACTGCCTAGTAATAAAATTAAGGGTTTCCTATAGCTTTATACCTATATTAAAACCCGTTATTATACCGTAAACCTCCGAAGCTAACACGGTTTATATAATCCTCTTATACTTAACAGAGGTTTAGTAAATCAGGTTAATGGTAATGTTAAACTAATCTTCCCCTTTATCTTCGTTGATAAGGGTTATTAAAAAGCCAAGTTGTAAAGATAAATCGGTATTATTTATAAAAGACCCATTCGTAAAGACTATTAGCTTAGCCTTTAAGAAGTTAACTAATATTATATTAATTTCGCGGTACAGCTTTCGCATTTACCACTCCAACCTATTATTCAGTCGATTAAAGTCTTTACCTTTTGGTATTTATATTTGTATCGTAATAGATAAAATATATAAGGCTTTCGCTTGATATAAAGTAACAATATAACTACCTCGTATACGCTATTTTAAGTACCGTTAAGCTTTAGCTTTATGAATCTTATTGATTGTAGTAAAAATAACGCCCTAATCTTTTTAATAAAAGTTTAAGCCGGTATTAACATCAAATATACGAATTAACGATTTATTAAAGTTAAGTTGGTTGTTTTCTGTTAACGTTGTTACCGGCTTATAATTTTAGAATTTAAAGTCTTCGATCGCTTACTTTTTCTATTCTATAAATCTAGCCGTTCCAACGAAAATAGTATCGTTAATGGTATACCTACTATGCCAAAATCTTTTTTTTACGTTATTAATAAATACGAATCGTATATTAAAGACTTTATTGTTAGCCGGGACTTGAAGTGCGACTTGTAGGTTGGAAACTAATAAACGCCCGCTTTAGCTAGTCTATACAGTGGTTTAACACATTATATTACCGTTTCTAGTAGGTTAATAATACGGAGTTCCTATGGTAACTCTAATAATATAATACGTTATAAATTCGTTACTAATTATACATAGGCTTACGTAATATTATGGCTATTAAGTATAAACTTATCTTTATTCCTAACTAGTAAACTAATTGCTAAGGTAACTATTAAACGTTAACTGATTTTTTAAATCGTTAACAACTATATAACGATATAGTTTTTACTTTCATCGTTATATCCTTAAACAATTAGCCGTAACTTTTTATGCGGCTGCCCTGTGGTTTTACTTTTAACCTCGTAAATAATCCTCGATTTAAATATTGTAATATTCGGGTTTTAAAGGTTAAAATTAGCCTTTGGTATAAATTATATTATATCTCGAGTTAGTAAATCGTAGATTTCGACCTTGTCACTTTCCTTAAAAGGTTTATCGGAAGTTTTCATAATCCTTATATCCTAAGTTTTACTACTAATTTTTCGTTATCCTTTTCCTTTATATTTATTCAAATAGTATTGTAAATGCGGCCCGGTATATATTCCTCTTCTTCAAGATTCCTCCTTTTGGGTATTGTTCGCATCGACAACGTTTTATTAACTTGTCGATAACGGATAAAGGAGGTTTGTATTAACTTAGTCGTGTAACTTAAAGGTCTTTATCATTAATAGCCCTAATTTAAAGCTTAACTTTAATAGTTCGAAAAAACATAAAGCCGTTAGCAATTTCAATAACCACTTTAGAGTTTATAATACTTAATATTTTATACAGCCCCTCCTATTTATCTGGCTCCCGCTATACGAGGACTTTACTTTGTAATAGAAAAGTAAACACGTTGATTATTATAAACCTGTTTTTGTTATTAAAGGCGTTATTAACTTGGCGGCGTGCCGATTCCCTTTGTAATTACTTTAAAGCTTTAATGTAAGCCGTAATACGTTTCTAAGTACTTGCCGAAGGCGGAGATTCACTCGTCAGGCGTAAATACGCTTTAAATACCAGTAACGTTAACACTAAGACGTTAAGGCCTACAGTGTTAATAAGGCCTTTTACTGTCATTTATAAACGTACCTCCGGATCCGTAAAGCTTCCAATTTTCAGTGTAAGGATGTTATACGTTCGGAAAAGTAGGGCGTATGCCCTTTTAACCTTTTTAATGTTTTAATAGGCTTTTACAAGTACTTTTTTGTATTAAATATCTATTATCTTAACATTTTCCTAAAACTCCGCCGCCGTAAAGTTGGTACTGGTATCGTGGACGAAGATGATAGATAAACCTAAGTACGTGTTAATTCATAGTATTCTTAACGTTTCCTACGTATTTTTTACCGAAAATAACTTTAAAAACTTAGCTTCGTAAAAAAAGGTTACTAAGTTAAAGACGTGTAAAATATGTTTATTATTTAAATAAAACACATTAATAAAGATATTATAGTTAAAGTCATTATCATCTTTTAATGTAAATTTAAATCTCGATGGGGCTTAAATATAAGTTTAACAGTGGCAATAAAGCCTTTTAATAGCTTTTAGGGTAAAGTATTTCACATCGTTATACCTTGCAGACTTTAGGACTTTATATAATCTATTAATAATTGTGTAGTTTAAATTCCGGTGTAATTAATCTATATTCGGCTTCTTTAGGTTCAATACTATTGCTTCCGAACCTTAAAGATAAAACTAGAGGTACCCCTATTTAAAGGCGAGTGGAAACCTTTAGCCTTTTTTAACCAGTTCGTCTATGTTAACGTTCACATTAACTCTGAGGGTCTTTATATCCTTTAAATAAAGCAAAAAAAGGTTAAGGAACTTAAGGATATGAAATGTAATTATTCTTATAATAATTTAAACTACCGTCATCTTTAGTAACGATAGTTATTCGCCTGAGCTAAATTTAATTTTGGCCTTACCCGTATCGTAACGATTAATTTCAGTAGTTATAGTGCTTTCCCTCCGCAATGTAACGTATTATGAATAGCTTTTTATTAACTAACTTACTACCCCTATATTTAACATAATACCTTAAAATATGTGGTCCGCGTAACGATTACGAAAGTTAAAAGAATGTTAAGAATCAGGGGCATGGTCAAAATAAAGGTAAAGGTCTTTACCATTTAAACAGTATAAAAAGGTATAGTCGGCTAGTTATTGGGTTTCCGTATTAAAAGCAGTATTTTCGTATCACTTGATTTTCTTAAGGGCGTTAGCGGCGTTAATCAGCTCGTTGACTTTAACATCCGACACCTAGTTTAAGTAATTCTATTCTGAAGTAATAAGGTATTAGAAGTAATATGTTATTATTTTATTATTACGTTCGTTGAGGGGGTAGCGAGTTTACTAGTAACCGGCCTTATTACAAATCCAATATCTGTTGCTATTATCTCGACGATGATATTTGCAATTAATAGGTTCGCCTAAATTTTATTAGTGTTAGTGTAGGTGTTACCTTTAATTCGGGGTCAAGGTTAATAGACTTGACCTTAGGCTTTATAGGCGCCCGTACTTACGGTCGACGTAATTAACCACCGTAAGGTTTTCCTTATCTACGTTAAGGAAGTTGCCGACTTAGGAATATATGCCGGAAAAGTTTGGTATACGTGTTATTACAGTGGTAAACGAAAAACGTAACTGGCTAAAAAAGCCTTTATAAGTGTCATTTGGGTGTCATAGGGTGTATTCGAACTTATTAACGCCCGTAATAGTTGCTCGTACCTACTCACGAAGTGTAGCTTTACCAACATAGGCCTCTCCTATTACTTTCTAATATATTATCATTTTGTCAAGTATTTAATTAAAAACATTCATGGGTAATTCCTCCTCTTTTTTCTTTACCATTATTATAGTTTACTGCGTGATAGCCTAATTTATATGATATTACGTAAGATGGACGTCGTATTCGAAGTGACCCTTTATATTATCGTAAATCTCGCGGAATGTGGTGATATTCGTTAGAAAGGTTAAGTAATATTTTTGGTGCAACTTGTAAGGATTCCGGGAAACAGTAAGTAGGAACTAAAAGGTAGGACTTTTATCCGTTTACAAATATTTAGAAAATGTATGATTTTAATATCGAAAAGGTTATAAGGTTTTCCGTTATACTTTTTTATATGATACCAAATCTTATCGAAATCCGTTATTAATTTATAGTTGATATTAACCATCTTAATATGTATTGGAAAAAGGTCGCGATAGTTATCCTAAACTTAGTTAATATTTTTTAGCGGTTCAAATTTTAAAGTTTTAGAAGCACGGTATTAAGGGTAATTACTAGTGGCCTAACCTAATGGGTAAAGTTTTATGGTAGGGCTTGTAGTCGGCTTGCGCGTGTAAATGTATTTAAAGGGAAAGGGGTTTTAAGGGTCTTAACGATAGGCTTACTAAGGGACGATAGGTACTTAAAGATTTTAGGAGGCTTAACGATCTTGCTTAATTGAGTAATGTAAAGCGCCGACGTTAATACCTTTGGCCGCGTTGGTAACCCTCGCTTCGCGTGCTTTTCCACCGTTAAGGGCGTACTCCGTGTTATTACATAAAGGTAATAAGCTACTAAGTAAGTTAATAGGTTCTTCATCATTAGTATATAAAGAGACTTAACTTAGCTGAAACTAAAGGGGAGGTCCTCTAGATCGCGTATAAGGGCGGTAAAGTTCCTTAACTCCTTTTTCTTTTCCTTTAAAATCTTGAGGTTTAGGGTTTTAGGGACGTTCTTTTAGTTAAGCCAACTCGAAAAGGGTTTTTGCTAGTTTAATAAAACTTCCTTTTAGTACGTAAATACTTTAGCGTTTAAATTCGGTTTTTAGGTTGTATTTAACGATCTTTTGGATTGCTTTTTACATGTTAATAATCCAGTCGTCGAAAAATTTGCGATACTCACGTAAAACACGATTAGGGTTTTTACTGCCTTTATGTTTAACGATGTAACAGCCGTCGAAATTAGTAAGGTGTTTCTCCTTTAATTTTTTATTAATATTCATTTCCAATAACCTATTGTCGTAAAACTTGGTAAAAATAGATCCGATAGCGTTAACTTTATTTATAAGTGCCTGATTTTGGGTTATTTTAACGGTTTTGGTTTGTAAAGGACGTGGTAAAACGTATAGGGTGAGGGAATTAGCAATTTTAAACGTAAAGGCTTAGTGTTTTGGCGTAAAGTCGCGTAAAAACTTGGAGACTTGGTAAAAGGTCGCGTAACGTGGCTTTTTTAACGCGACTTGGTATTTTCGCTTGAAGTAATGAACTTGAAAATTGAAATAGCGTAAGGAGTAAAAAGAGTAAAGTAATATAAAGGTTTAATATAAAGTGTAAGGTCGGAAATCGTTTATTAGTGGTAAAGAGCGAAGGTTATTATTTTGACATAGGTATTTAGTCGTTTTTTTTTTATAATAACAACACCCGTAATAGTACTAACTTAACCGTTTACCAACTTACCGTAATTCAAGACTTTCAAATTCAATTTTAACGTTTTTAAAAAGATTAATAAAAATTTCTTAGTGTTTTCGATAACAATACCGTCGTTACCCCTAAGCTGTCATAAAAACCGCCATAGCCTAGAAGTTTTTTTTTACTTATTACCGTGAAAACCGACGTAGTAGTAAAGTCCCTTTACAAAAATATTTCATTTACTTTAGCCGCCATTATTAACGTAAAGCGTAACCGGAAAGTAGATTCTTCTTTTACTTAGCTTATTTATGCTTAACCTATAGGCAAGCAAGCACTAATCAGTGTTGGTAAGCCTTAGACGTTGCAACGTTGTCGATTCGATTGGTCGAAGTAATAGTAGTATTACGTGGTCAGATGGTGGATGTATTGTTCTAGGTTTGGCAGACCGCTAGCCGGTCTGCACTGTAATTTGTATGGCCAATTGCTTGGCCCGTGCTCTAGAGTGAAGTGCAGCGTACTGCACTCAACTTGCAGTACAGTCAACTTTACTATAAGTAAAACTGACCTACTGCACTGCATGTAATACTATTCCAACATATTTATTTGTTTATTCATTCATTCATTTATTTATTTATGTATGTATGTATGTATGTATGTATGTATGTATGTATGTATGTATGTATGTATGTATGTATGTATGTATGTATGTATGTATGTATGTATGTATTTATGTATATATTTATATATTTATTTATATATTTACATATTTATATGTCTATATATTTATATATTTATATATTTAGTTCTTTCTCTATTTTGTTCTTTATTATTTTCTTTATTTATTTTATTTTATTTTATTTTATTTTATTTTTATTTTATTTTTATTTTTTATTTTTTTCTTTCTTTCTTTATTCATTTATTTGTTTGTTTTTATGTTTATTAATATCTTTATTTATTTATTTTTACTTTGTTTCTTTCTTTCTTTGTTCATTTGTTTGTTTGTTTGTTTGTTTGTTTGTTTGTTTATATGTTCATTAATGTCTTTATTTATTCATTTTTTCATTGTTAAGCCGTCGCCACCCACATAGACGCCCCGCTCACTTAATGGGACTTTCAAACTTAAACTTGCACTATAACTATATTATAAGTTTGATTTCTTTTGGGTTTTTAGGTTTAAATAAAAACCTTTATTATAAACGGTTACGCTTAATGGCTCTATTTATTTATTTATCTTTTAGCTGTCGCCACCTACATCGGCGCCCCACCCGTTTAGCAAGGCTTTCAACTATACCTTAAATGCCATTTTTAGTTATCCACAAAATAATTTCTTTGATATACCATCCGTTTAGTGGTGTACCCTTTTTACGATTCATTTACACTTCTTAGGCTCGCAGTCTGTGGCAAAAAGGTAGCTTGGGTCGTGATTTATCCACGCTGTTAAGTACGTTTTTCATTGATTTCTAAAGTATGTCTTCCCCATCACCACGGGCCTTCAACCAAAATATATGTGTTTTACAGGTCCTTCACTCTTTTGGACCGCTGTCAGATCCTCGATACGAATAGGCGTCAAGCGGGGACTAAGATAGCCGTATAGCACGACCCAGCCAAAGCTACAGTTTTTACGTCCATATAATGTTACGGGTATTTAAGTCATAGGGTTACCTTAAGGCCTTGATTGAAAGGCTGGCTTAAGTTTCGATTTTGAGCTTTTCTTTTTATCTTCGTGTTATTCCGTTCTTTAAATAAAGATTATAACGTTGGACTTTTCTTTATAAGTATATTTGGTTAAAATACCTATTCCATATACCTAATAGCGCCTATCCTATCTTACATAGCACATGGACAAAGTTAATTAAATATAATCTATACTAGTAAAGCCTCCAAGTTTCTACCATATAGTAAGTACCAATACAATTAATTATAAGGCCCTAACGGAATTTAACACACACGTACAATATATTGCCCGAGAATTAGCTACAGGTGTTTAAAATTAGGGTTTTCACCTTATATATTTATTTAGTCAAGGATATAGCTTTTAGTAGTCATTTCTATGGAGTGTATGGTATAATTTAGAGGTAACTGTAATTTTCGAATAGGGTGGTTGTTGTTGGTAGGAACATTTGAGTTGCGAGCCTTCCCGCCGGTATATGTATGTATTTCACATTAGAGAAGGTCACAATATACTATCTATATAGTTGGAACTGCCCGGTGATAGTAAAAAAAAAAAAAGTCATACTGACCTTTTGGATCCCTCGACTGGTGTTAGGGAAGGTACTGGTGGTTATTGGCAGGATAGTTACCTCTAACTAAGTTTAAAGGAAAAAAGCCAGTGGTTGTCCCACAGTAGGCTCGTGCGTAAATTCGTTCCTTCTTTGATTTAACTACTTAAACTGTACGTTCTAGGAGTCTTGAAGTAAAGAGGCGTAGAGATTTCCGTGGACTTAATAATACTCCTTTTAATATAAAAGGGTACGTCGGGGTTCCTACTTAATTAACGAGTAAATTTAAGGGCTTGTGGCGTGTAGTTTAATTGGTTCCTTATGGCTAATAGCACTGGACCGTTAATCTTAAGAAAAAGGGTCTAAGAAACTTATCTGGGCTTAGGTAAGATATTGCGAACGCGTATAAGGGTGTTAAGGAACGCTATCGCCGATGATATCTTTACCCTTAACCTTAATCCACTAAGTTTTTTCATTTGTTACGCATTCATAAAATATGTTTACTATATTTATCTCTTTCCCTTTTTTCGTAAAGAGTTTAAAACATTGGTTTGCGAGTTCAGTCTTTAGCCTAAATTTAACATATTTATTAACCAGCGTCCACATATCGAGTTTGCATTTTTAAAAACATTTTTCAAAGTTATTAGGCATTTTTAGGCCTTAAATGGTTCTGTTGGGGTCTAAATCGAAAACGTAGAAACTAATTACGCTAGCAAGGTACTCAATTCAAAAGTTTTCGTCAGGTTTTATAAATCAGAGGTTTTTATCATAGTATTCGACGAACATAACACTGAGGTTTTTAATTACTTTTCTTCGGTCGGGGTCGTCAACAGTGTCAATTCCTACTTATTTTGAAGCCATCGTTACGAATATTGAAAGGTATAGGAGAAGAAAAAAAGTAGTGTAAAGTAGTAGGTTGTAGGTTTGCCGTAAAAGTTGATATTTCTAGTTCAAGGTCGTAGAATTTAGTTGTTTTTGAGATTTAAATTTTACATTAGTAGTACCCGTAATAGTAGCATCTGCAATCGTATTAACCTAACCTTTTACCAAATTAACTACTTTAAGATTTTCAAGTGGTCAATCTCAACGATTTTCTTTAAGAAGAATCGATAATTTTTTTTTAGTATTTTCAATAGCAATACCGACGCCTACACCTAAATTACCGCGATATCTGATACAATACAGAGGCCTTCTCTACGTAATTCCGCGACAGCTGATGCAGTACTATAGGGACGCTTCGCAATAATCTTTCCTCTACCCTTAGCTGCCGTTTAATGTAGAGCGTAACCGGAAAATAGCTTCTTCTTATATCTAGCTTATTTGTGCTTAACCTAATAAGCACTTATTAGTGTTGGTAGGCCTTTATAGTTGTGACATAGTCGATTCGAATCACTATGTTCGAAGTAACTGGTTCTGTATTGAAATTAGTTGATACGTGGTAAGTTATAAGTTTGGCAGACCGCTAGCTGGTCTACACTCTAATTTGTATAGCCAAAGGCTTTGACTCGTATCTCACTTTGAAGTGGACACCTACTGCACTACATTTGCAGTTAATCCCACAAACTGCAGTCAATTTTGCAGTTATTATAACTAACTAACTTTAAATATATTTGACTTGGCTGTACTACAATTGACTTATATTATAACAAATTTAATTATATTATTATTAACTGTTATTCTAATACTGTCGGCTTTTTATTTTATACATATACAATCATGTTATTAGTTACTTACTGACGGTAAGCCTTAAGTTCCATTCTTCATCCATATACCAGATCCTGTTAATTCCAATTAATTTATATTGAAACTAATACCAATTACGGTTTTCTACCCTACATTCCCGAGTTCTTTGTTTCTCAACTTTCGGGTATAAGTCTTTCGCTACAAATTTACCTATATTATATACACTAATAATTACATACATTCTAGTAATAGGTCTGAATTTTTTCATTACACGCTACTACTTTTATTAATATTCTAATCATATTTTAATTTACTTAATAATCCTTATTTCCCTATATTACGTACTGAGTAGTTTACGCAATCCTTGATTTACACGATTAACTTATTGCTATTCGTTCACATTTTTAAAAGATTATTAGGTATGGTCTTGGTTATAGGGTCTGTGGGGTTATTCTTACCATTATTTCACCGGAATGTATCAATTTGCCAGGTCTTATATGCCTTATTTAAAACTATTATACTTATTATTGAACGGTTTCTATCAATTTCATCGAATTTCAATAGATATTTGTAGAATATTATGAAGTTTATACATATAATTATCATTCTCAGAAGTATTTTGAACCATATAGTATTAATCTTGAAAATATTATTAATTACTGTATCAATGTCGAAACTTATCATTACATTATAAACCTTTAATATAGATATACTTCGTATCATGCGTTTATATTGAACTAATATCTAATATACGAGTTTACCGATAATCTGAAATGACATACGAAACCTTTTCTCGTTCGCAAACATAAAAATACCTGGTTTGAAATATAAATATCACATTATTCATAAAAAAACTGTTTTTAATTTTGCTTAATCTCGCCGTCATGAAGTTTACCGATATCATGTTAATGTTTTTTTTTTAAATTATTATTTGATTACAAAATCCCTCTATTTGACTTATTTAAGTATTTTTCATATGTTCTTAGTTTATATTGTGAACGATCAATCGTAAAAAAATTTAGGTTCATATAGTGTTGATAGGGTTTAAGTACTTGTTCACGTGAAACGAAGAAAGTAGAAGAGTAATCAAAAGATGATTGGTATTGTAGTAACGTAAGTCAAGATAATCCAAAAGAAGCATCCAGAGTTGCATGCTCCAGGTGAGGGCTTATAAGCCCTCCATCCAGAGCGTATCACTCTGGAATACTCCTTCTAAATCGATCCACGCATTGCCGTCGGTCTGAAATAACCATTCCAAACCGATTCATGTATAATGTACTTTGCATCTTGCAAGAGTGCAGCCTGCAGCGTGACACGTTACCGTATACCCTGTAGAAGTGCACCCTACAATACAGTACACTGTTACTTAGCTTATGTATACTGTCTATAAGAGTATATAGTAATATTCATATAAGCAATATTTTTCTTCTTTTTTTTATACTTCGTACCTATAGCTTAGTAGTAACAATGTTGTTTATAGTATTAATTGTGATAGGTTTAAATCAGCAGTTTCTGTAGTGACAGTATTATTGCTGTATTAATCGCAATTTTTTTAAATCGGCAGTTTCTGTAGTGACAGTATTATTTGCCGTATCAATCACAAAAAGTCTAAATCAGAAAGTTCAGCTAGGATTAACAAAGTCTAGGCGAAGTGGTGTTTATAATTCGGGCCTGGTTGGTATAGTTAAATGGAAGCGACATAGTTGGTAATAACGCCTTTTATTATTTTTGATAAGGGTAATTGCGCGGTGGTGATTAAGTAGGGGTCATTGCGTAAATTTGATTGCGTAATTATGTGGTAAGTTAGTATAAAAGGATATATAGCCGTCGTCTCAAGCAAAACTTCCTTTTTTTTTTCCGCTAAAGACGCGTAATTCTAACTAATACAAGTCCTTATTTTAATCCTATTTTTGCTTTACTTAACTAAACCAAGCCGTTTTAATATATAGGTTACTTAGCTTGTATATATACTAACCTATTTCACGAATAGATGCCGCGTAAGAATAAGATTACATGGCATCATTTGGCGCGAAAGCGTTAACGCGTTGCCACCGCCGTAGCCGCTGTAGCCGCCGCTCTTAATACCACTACCACTAGTAGCGATAGCCCGCCATCGTCGGGTACAATATATTTTATTTCCGTTACGCTGCCCGCCCCCGTCACCCCGTTTGTCGCCACGCCACCAAGTCCCACCGCCACCACGCCGCCCCTACGCCACCCAACTCAGTCGCCGCCTCCATCTCGCTCTTCCCCGCCGCCGCCGCGTCGACCTCCTCCTCCCCCCTTTTTCTCTCCCCCTTCCTTAGCTCAGGGGAGGAGCGGAGAGACTTTAAGGTTATAAACCTTACCCTTTTCCTACGGGTAAAAACCCTATTATCCATGGGGGCACCTTTATGCCGTAAGCGTAACCTGGTGTAATTACGTTAGGCTATATACATTTTAAACCTTTCGTTTGTAAGATTTTAACCCTCTTTTTTATAGATAAGGAGTACGAGGCGGATCTCTTTCGCCGCTTCGAATTTAGTATCGCTGAGGTACACCGTAAAGCCTTTTTAACGCGTTAAGCGTTAAAACGGCATACCTTGGTCCGTAGTTTTAGACCGTTAATAAATAAGTTTTACGTATCGTATATCGCGTCTGCGGCCGCTAGTAAATCCGTTAACGATTTTTACGAAAGCAGAAGCCGTTCGGCTCGTTGCCACCATTATAATCGAATTAGTAACTCGTACGCCACTATTTCGATAGTCCTAGAGCTGTAGGCCAAAGCTGTATGACACGGCTACCGGCTTTTTGATAAGTCTTAACCGAATTTTAAAAATTCCATTTGGTAAAAATATACCGTTCGGCGTCATTTGAAAAACAAATCGTTATAAATAATCAAAATAAGCCTATATTAATTAGTAACAGGCATTAATTGGTGGATTAAGGAAACGGTAGCCACTGTCGTCGCTTAAAAACGGGACCTACTTATATAATACGCGTGCGAGTTTAACGGCGTTATCGTACGTCTCCGCGAAAAAGATAATCCTTTTTTATATATTTATCTAAAGGTATAACTAATAAGGTATAAGGTTATATTTTCCCTGGTATTAATAACGTTATTAGCGGTAATGACAGTGACATTAATATAAAGGGAAAGGGCGACGGAGAGGGGGGTAAGGACGCGATAACGTCGCCTTCTCCCTTTAATAGTGGATAAATAACACCGAGCTGGGCCGGCGTACCCGGCTATAATATAGTATGCCATATGGTAATTTTATAACTTTTTAAGAAATAATCGTTCAAAGTGATAAAATTAATATAAAATATAACATAAAAGAGGTAATATACTAAAAGTAATGCGATGTAAATAAAAAGTAGAACAATATTAGAGATTGGTTTAAATAAATTTATTTCATAAAGGTAAAATCTATGATTGATACGAATGAGACGTTTAAATAAAGGTAAAACGTAAATAGGTATAAATGTTATAAAACAAGCCGATTTAAACGGGCGAAAAAAATGGTAGGTAACCTATTTATGTTGTAAAACCTTTTTGATAACCCTGATAAATAGTATGTTTATCGATATAAGTGTTTTTAGGGTTTTATTCGGTGTAAATGTACTTATTACATTTGTTAGTTTAGACTTTCCATTAATTTACCTTATTTACTTAATTTTACGACGGTCGTATAATTCGTGTAAAATTATAATATCGATAATTAAATGCTTTTCGTTCGTAATATCCAATTTAACCAAACACTTATAAAGAGAAAAGAAATTAATATATACGATAAGTAAAATAAAGCGTAAACAAAGATTGAAAATAACTATCAGAATTGTTATTATTATGGTAATACCCGAATCGAAGCCTTTAACTATATTATAAATTTCGGAAGTCAAGACGTTTTGCGTAACACTTTTACACTTGATGAAACTTTAATAAATGATATTTACTCGGAATGTAAAGCCGTTTCGGGTCGGTATTTTGTTGTCGAAGATTAAGATGAAGTCGATTTGTAAATTGTAATGGTTATTATTAGCGAAAAAGCCGTTAGTAAAAATAAATTGCTTTGCTGTACTTATATCTAATAATACGGATTATAAACCGCGTTTCGAATTGTGTATTTGTTACGAAATTCGTTTATTAAGTGCCTAATACGTATCGTCCGTCGGGTCGGTTTAGTATTACGCAGCGATCGAAAGGTTAAATATTACCTTTAATTATATTAGAAAAGCAACGTAAACGCCGAATATACGTTAAAATTTATATTTATCGGCTCGTTTTACATTATTGAAAGTAATAAGGGTAATTTTACTTAATTGCTCTTTTTAAGTAAAGCTTAAAGTGCCGTTCCGAAGGGTAATCGTATTACTATTAAAATCGATTATTTAATTTTGTTTATCCGTAACTTTGTAGGTTCAGCTTTTAAGCCGGCTTTTAAAGGTTTTTTTTTCCTTAAATTCAAAAACGAAAAGTTACATAACGTTAACGTATCTTCTATTTATATACCCATTAGTATACAGTCCTTCGAACGGGCTGTTAATACTAATAGGTATGGGTCGAAGGTAAAGTTAAGTATTTCGAGTCGTTTTTTATAGTATTTTTGGTAGGTGTTATACCAGTAAATACCCGTTTTAGCTAAGCTGTAAAGAGGTTTTATAATACGTAAGGTCGTATTGGGTAAGTAATATTGCTTAAAGTGTTTAGGTATATTTACGTAAATCCGTTGTTTTAGCCGGTTTTCGGATTGGGTGAAGGTTTACGTTATATCGCGAAGTTTAATATACAGGTTATATAGATTATGAAGAGAAGCCGCGAGTATAAAAATTAGGCGATAACTAATCCGTTATAATATAGGTAATTAAATTATAATATTCTTTTTGTCTTCGTCGTTATAACCTTTTATGACCAGACGGTTTTTTATATAAAATTTTCCGGTTTTATATTTAATTTCGTAAATGAAACGGGTTGGAAAAATCTTATAAGTATCGTAAACTATTAAGTTAAAACGTTCAAAACGAAATATACCTTATTTAATAGGGGTTAAAATTTCCATTTAGGTAAATTGTATAAATGTGGTATTTAAGGTGGTAACAACACCTTTATAGCGGAGTTTTAGATTAAGTTCGTAATTCGACATTTCATTTTACATAATAAAAGAGTTCGTAGTAAAGTTTTTAAGACGTTTTTTTAGTTTTAAAGTCGAGGGGACGTCCTCGACGTCAAGGTTTTAGCGGGTTTAATACAAATAGACCGATTTCGTTCGACGTAGTCAGGTTATAATCTCGTTTTAGGGCTAAGGTTAAAGTTAAAGTCGGTTTAAATTCGTCGTTTTGAATAATATTTTATAGGCGGTTTTGCCTGTCTTACGCGTTTGGGTCGTTTTTTCCCGCTTTTTTCTTGTATTTTCGTACCATTATCTAACGAAACGAATTCGTTTCGCTTGGTAAGTTAACGATTACATTATAGCCCCTAAATCCGTCAATTCTTTAAAGGTTAATTTATTTATCCTTCGGTTTTAAAACTATAACTTCAAATTATAACAATATATTTAATATGCTAGTTTTATGTGGGTTATTCCTTATAGCCAACGCTTTAGATACATTATTCTTTGTTCGTAGTAAACGTAAGATCACCATAATTTTTACTATAACATTGGCCTTTTATACTATAGATAATAATAAGATAAAGTTTGTGTTAATCCTCAGGTAGGTACTAAAGATAAAGAACGTGAGGATAAACTTATTTGGGCTAAAAGTGTTGTTAACGGCGTTAACCGTTATTTGAAGGATGAATTCCTTAAATATAATACCTTGTAATTTGTTTTCGAATATTATGTACGCTTGTTCTAGTAGTTTATAATTTTATTTTCACTTTCTAATACTTAATAGGACTCTTACTTGAATTTGGATTTATTCGTTACCGGTTACCTGAACTTTTATACGTTATTCAGTGAAATTTAAAACCCTATCAGCGTCGTACATAATTTAATTTGGAGGTCCGAGGTAAACGTTTAACTAGTAGTTGACTAAAACATCCTAATAATTTAAAGTAAAAGCGCTTCGTATAAACTTGGCAGCTTAAAATAATATAGCTGTATCGATGACATAAAAGACCAGTTGGCTATTTAGGTATGTAATATCAATAATTACTTTGTAGTTAAAGTTTACATCGTTTTAAAGGCGGAATTTAAATCGTCGTGGGGCCTATAAGTAAAGCTGGCATTTATAACAGAACGTTTTGATAACTTCGAGTACGTTTTTCCCTACATTTATATAGCTTACCATATAAAATAAACGTAAAAGGCGATTAGTAATTGGGTTTTCGAACCGTCGGTGTAAAGTTCGTAATTTTAGCTAAGTTAAATAATTGTTTTGAATTGTACGTATTTCTAGGAAAAACCATAAGTGGCTAAATTTAAGCTTAAACAGTATGGATACGTTATTCAAGGCACGGATAAGTTAATTGGTTGTATTTCGGACTTCAATTTCGGATTTATTTATATTACTTAATAAAAGTAAAAATAAAGTTTCAGAATCTATTACGTAAAAATTAATAGGTTTCAAACGCGTATTTATGACGACCGTTTCGAACAATGTCGCCTTACCTTTACCAAATAGGACTTTTCGGTGTTTTTTTATCTGGGTTAACCGAATGTAATGATCACACTAAATATCTGTGAGTAAATAGAAGGTGTCAGGGGGTTTATGTTAGCAGTAAGGTAGCAGAGGTAACAAAGGTGTAATATCAGAAGATATTTGTTCGTGCTGTAGAATGATCACTAGCTGTTAGGCTATTCAGATATGTAGACTGAATACTTAGATTGATAACTGAAGAGCTATGAAGGAAATACTATCTATGTGGTGATGACCGTGTCCTTATATCCTATAGCCTTCATACCATCTTCAGTACTGGACCGCTGAAGTCGCTGGTCGCTTCCTGCGGTCCAATGTAGTATCGACTGAACCGTTCTTCGGTCCTTGCGGTCCCAACCCTAACCCTGGGTCCTTACCTAAGAGAGATCCCTGGCTTGATATGTTGGACATCAAGCTTCTGATAGCACAGCGGACCGCTGGCCTATTCCATGACCTGCAGTTGGTCCTTGGGTTATAACAAATATTCTTACAATCATTCCATTTATCATTTGTTATATATCTAACGTCTAGTCCATAAAGTTTTTTGTAAAGTTATCGAATAACTCGCATCCTTTAATATGATTATTATGATAGTTGAAAATTATATTCGTAACATATATATTTGCCGTATAATGATGAATGTCTTTCATTCAAGCCTTAATTTCATTATCCCAGAAGTTAATATCCAAGTATTAAGAGATAATATTTCGAAACGATGTATATATAAAGAGGTAATTTATACAGTCGTTCGATTTTACTAGATTTGTTATTAGTGAGGCTATTATATATGAGTAAAGGGTAATTCATGTGTAATTTAAGGTGATTTAAAGTTCGGGGTAACGTGGTAAATGTAAAATGAAATAAAGGAATTAAAACGGTCAGAATAAAGTTTACTAACATTTGTTAACGTGAATAAGTTATAACTACAAACTAGTTAAACGTTTTAACTTAGTTTTATCAACGTTGGTAACGTTATACTAGCTAGGTATTTAATAAAACTTAAAAGGTTATAGGTATTAAATTTAAAATGTATAGGGCGAACGTGGAAAAGTGGGTAAGGTAAAAAGAATGTAGTTGTATAATCCGGTATTTAGTAATCGGTTTTTATTAGCGTGTCGTAGCAAAAATTGGTGGAATAATCGTTTAGTTGTTTGGTATATAACCGATATTGCTAAGGAGATCGGGTTATTTATTTATATGTAACTGATATTAACTTTGCCGAAAATTGGGTAGGTTTTAACGAAGTGTTCCGAAACTTGGTGTTTTTGGTTTACGGGGCCTGGTATCCGGTAGGTCCTAGTAAATGGTTTCGAATTTCGGTGTTTTAACTTACGTGGCCTAATACGTGATAAGACGCCCTTTAAAAAAGACCCAAGTTAATCGTTTAGAACGTCAATACAGGTTGGCGGTTAACGGAACGGGGCTAATCCTTTTTAAGTTACTTTGGATTTTATATTCTTATAACGCTTCGGGTTTCTTGGTACTCCCGCGTAATTTCACACTCCCGTATAGTTTTTATGAAGCGTAGTGTTAAAGTACAGGCAATTGGTACCGTTATAGCATCCCATTATAGGTATTTAACGTATGTTTATCTCTTTTTCCCAAGTTGTTTATAGTCAATCGAGTCAGCTACTAATTAGTATCGGTAGGGTTTAAATACTTGTTTACTTAAAATAAAGCAAGTAGAAGAGTAATCAAAATATGAGTGGTATTGTAGTAAAGTAAGTCAAGATAATCCAGAAGAAGCATCCAGAGGTGTACGTTCCAGGTAAGATCTTATAAGCCCTCCATCCAGAGCGTATCACTTTGGAATACTCCTTCTAAACCGATCCACGCATTGTTTTCGGTCTGAAATAACCATTCCAGACCAATCCATGTATGATGCACTTTGCATCTTGTAAGAGTGCAGCCTGCAGCGTGACACGTTACCGTGCACCCTGCAGGAGTGCATCTTGCAATATAGTGAACTGCTACTTGGTTTATGTATACTATATATGAGGGTATATAGGAACATGTACATATAATATAAATATACAGGCAGTATTGGATTTTCATTCTTAATATCGTTATAATTTTGCTTTATCGGTTTTACTAGTTAGTGCCAAACTCGTAAGTCTTCCTTTTGAACGTAAGGTAAGGTACGTGTCATCAATATCGTCAAGACATAGACCACTGTACAAAACAGTGAAGAAACAACAGTGACTCGGACAGCTCGAGCACTATGAAAGAAAGCTTCGGAGTCCTGGGAGACTTAAACAACGACAGCAATACGAAACCAGAAAAATACCTTGGAAAAACAGGATCCTCGGGAAAAGGCAAGGATCGTCAGTAAAGGGACAACCGGCGATCGATACCGACAGGTCCCTATGTGCAATCCCACGAAACGACCACACGCACATCATACTGGACGTCCAAATCAAGGGACGACAATACAGCGCACTATTGGACAGTGGCGCGCAAGGCAACTACATGTCACCAAACATCATCAACAGGGACGAGATCCCTTGGCATCAGAAGGAACACCCCTACAGACTCAGTACTGTGGAAGGACAAGAAGTCGCCTACGGAGACGGAATCATCGACAAGGAGACTGATCATCTACCTTCGATTGTACGCGGACGCACGACTACCTTATCCCTGGACATCACAGATACAGCACATCACGAACTGATCTTAGGACTTCCTTGGCTTAGAGCCGAGAATCCCCGAATCGATTGGGTCATTGGCCAGATCTACTGGGAAAATGCTGTTACCCAGAAGAGGACCGCAATCAACGGCGAGGGAAGGAGTTCAGTCACTGAGGACAGCCGATTGTGGCAAACATGGCGCTCAAACGAACCCAGCAATACCTCCACAGAAGGACGCAGCAAGGCTGGCGAACAGATGGAGAAGGACCTAGTCAATCTACAGATCTCACAAAGAGACGGAAACAGGTCGAAGCCACAAATGGACAGCACTCGACACGAAGACGAGCACCCATACCCAAATACCTCCAAAGGACAAGGACGAGACATACCCTTTCAGCAAATGGAGAAGGATCCAGCAAAATTACAAGTCTCAGAGCGACAAGACGGAAGCAGATCAGAAAACGAGAGGAAAAGGGTGATACACCACCTCAGCAAACGGCGATTCTTTATGTATCTGGCAAGCAGCGCAGACCTAGGAACGACCGACAGACTTAGCAACATTCCAAAAGAATATCGACACTTCAGACTAGTGTTCCAGGAGACACTGGATACTGGTATACCCGAGCATACGCAGTACGACCACGAGATACCCCTACAAGAAGGGACGACACCATGATTCCACAAGATTTACGGACTCAACGAAAAGCAACTTAAGGCACTCAGGGAGTACCTCGACGAGAACCTACAGAAAGGTTACATCAGACCATCC